>JANAVB010043618.1:7433100-7857535 GCA_029216955.1 Iris pallida
GAGTGCCACGTACAGTTTTCTGTAGAGAAATAAATTTAATTGACATTTTATTTAAACTTTGTAAAAATTGATTAGAAAAGCTATCGAGTCCTCAAATATTTGGATATTTTAATGTTCTTTTAACAATCAAAAAATATCAGATGTTTTTATATTAGAAAAATCAGTCGCAGCTGTGACGGTGCATGGAGCAAACAACGACAGCATGGCGGGGCCTGGTAGTGCAGGTGGGGGGGGGGGGGGGGGGGGGGGGGGGGGTAGGGGGGGAGGAAGGGGGGGAAGGAGAGCACCGGGGTGGGGGTGGTGGAGGGTTGGTCTGTAAAGGGAGAGGGAGGGGGAGCGGAGAGAGAGGTGGTAGGGGTATTTTGAATATTACGTCCGTGTAAGTCCAGATTACAATCACTCAGTCTCACTATTCTCTCAAGCTACAAGTCACTCTGCTCTCTCTATTTTCAATACAAAGCTGATGAGCCAGCGGATGCTTCAGAAGGTGATGTCCATAATTACGTCCCGTGTAAGTCCAGACTCCATGCGGCCGCTTCGTCTCGAAATGCTGTCACGACCTACACCCTAGAGTTAGGGCACGAGAACGTAACAACGCCCAGCCTACCTGCACCCTAGAGCGGGAGGGGGGGTTACTTCGTGGGGGAGGGAATTGGGAGTGCGACCGGGACTGCACTCCCACTCGTGCTCGGTCGGTCTCCGGTCTTTGTTCTTCTAGAAGGAAAGTGGTTTGCTAGGTCGCTAAGAGTGGCTTGGCTTGGCATTTGATTTATGAGCTTGATTGAGTTTAGTCCGTCACGCGTTACGTTTTTTTCTTTTTTCTTTTGATTATTTAATAAAAAAAGTTGAGAAATATACTTTTAAAGTAATTCATTTGCTAGCCCTTTGTAAACATCTGGATCAGATATTTTGCTGCGGTGCAAGAGATCCTAAATCTTTTCTCTTCATGGTCGGGCCAACTAATCAATTATGGCAAATCGAGTATTCATTTCAGCAAATCTGTTCCCTCGATTGATAGATTGTCTCTCTCAAGGCAGCTACACTTATCTGCTATGAGCGCAGCGGACAAGTACTTGGGGCATTCATTACTCCTCTCCAAAGCCAGGATTGCCACCTTCAATGGATTACTTGACAAGATTGCTTCTAGGCTCAAGGGCTGGAAATCCAATATGCTCTCCCATGCTGGCCGCTCAGTACTGATCAAATCCACTCTGGGATCGATCCCTATCTACTCCATGTCCACCTACAAGCTTCCATCAGCCACCTGCAACACTATTGATCGTATTTGCCGCAACTTCTGGTGGGGCCATGATGGCTCGAATCAGAAGCTGCATTACATAGCTTGGAGTAAATTTATCCTCCCTAAGAATCGTGGTGGGCTGGGTTTTCGGAACCCCAGATGGGTCAATGAAGCCCTCATTGGGAAACTGTTATGGAAGTTCATCACTAATCCGCATCATCTCTGGGTGCGGATCCTCACTGGTACGTACCTTCAAAACAAATCTATCTGGTCTATTAACAAATCTCGCTCTGCCTCTCCTACTTGGGCCAGTTTACTTGATATTCGGCATCACTTCGAAGGGAAGAGCTACTGGAAGATTGGTGAGGGATGGATCAATATCACTGAGGATCCTTGGGTCCCTGGTCTTCCAGGCTTCAGGATTCAATCCTTGCAAGACATCAACCCGAAGCCTAGACTTGTTAGGGAACTCATGGACCCATCAGGTTCCTCTTGGAACTTCTCACTTATCAACTCCATTTTCAATACTTGGGAAGCAAAGGCCATCACTGCCATTCCCCTACATGGGGCGAGGGGCCAGGACAAATTGATCTGGACAGGCTCCAAGAATGGGGAATTCTCGTCCAAGTCTCTTTATGAGGCTATTCGGTCTGATAGACCATCTAATTCTTCTAATGCGGCTGATCTTATTACTTGGCATAGGCTTTGGAAATTACAAAACCTTCCCCCTCGTATTCTGATATTCATTTGGAGGATATGGCACCAGGGACTGCCTCTATTCTCTGCCATCCACAAGAGGAATAGTCAGGTCAGCCCCATGTGCCCTTTCTGTCTCACCCATGAGGAAAATATTGATCACCTCTTCCTTCAATGTACAATTGCTAGGGATGTTTGGTTTAATAGCCCATTGGGGATTCGTACTGATGAATGCAACTCTGTGCATTTTCTGCTGACATCCTGGATCAATAACAAATCTGCCACTGAGGCACTTCGTATTGGTGCTGCTTTAATGTGGGCGATATGGAAAGCTAGAGGGGACTGCGTCTTCCGTCACAAGGCGCCCTGTGCCAAAAGGATCAACATCCATGCTCTTAATCTTATCTCCACATCTACTGGAGATCCATCTAAACCCAATGATGATATCGCTGAGATTCGGAGGGTGGCTACTACCCCAAATCCTTGGCAGGCTCCTGGTCCGGGGATCATCAAGATCAACGTTGATGGCTCTACCTCGCCCACTGCTTGCGGTGTCTCGGCCATTGCTAGGGACGCCCACGGTTCTTTCATTTTGGCGGAGACCAAGTTTTTCGAGCATTGCATGATCATCGATCAAACTCTTTTTGCTGAGTTGGAAGCCATCAGACTGGGGATTGACCTTGCTCGACATTTGTCAGCGGGCAACTTTTGCATTGAAGGAGACTCCTTGATGGCGCATAGGATCCTCCATGGAGATGTCAGTCTCGTTCCTTGGCGACTCTCGGATCAGGTACTCGAGATCAAGAGTATTTTAGAATCATATACTACAATTCCATTATTGTTTACCCGGCGAGAGGGTAATAAAGTGGCCCATGTGCTGGCCAGGCATGCTATCTCGAATAAGTCATCTTCTAGATTTTCTTCTGCCCCTAGTTGTATTGCCCAAGTCCTACAGGAGGATTGCTCTGTTCATTGTAATAACACTTCTGGTTGATTGAATAAAGTTTCCTCCTTTCAAAAAAAAAAAGAGTACTTTTGTAGGTTTTCTATTGTTAAGGAGTGCCACGTAACAGTTTTCTGTAGAGAAATAAATTTAATTGACATTTTATTTAAATACTTTGTAAAAATTGATTAGAAAAGCTATCGAGTCCTCAAATATTTGGATATTTTTAATGTTCTTTTAACAATAAAAAAATATCAGATTGTTTTATATTAGAAAAATTAACAGTCGCAACGGTGCATAGAGGCAACAACAACGACAGCACGGGTGGCGGGGCCTGGTAGTGCAAGGGAAGGGGGGGGGCAGGGGTAGGGGAGAGGAAGGGGGGAAGGAGGAGCACATGGGTGGTGGTGGTGGTGGTGGAGGGTTGGTCTGTAAAGGGAGAGGGAGGGGGAGCGCGGGAGAGGAGGAGGGTGGTAGGGGTGTTTTGAATATTTTAGTAATTTTTTTAATAAAAAAATGTCTCTAACGCTGACTTCGAACTGAAAATAGACGTAAGGGGGGAGGTATTTTGATCAAGTTATCTATTATAGAAGGATTTAATTGCTGCAAATGCCTACTATATCTTATTTTGCAAAAGGTGTCATCTAAGGACGAATTTTTTGCACTCCATATAATAGTTTAACAGAGAAAATCTAATAAGAAATATTCTTATTAACTTTATTTTTGTTGCTACTGAAGGGTACTAATTAAAGGGACATGCAGTCAAGTGGGTGCAAATCGATTTAGGGGTGAGCATTATTCAGTTTTGAACCGAAAATCGAACCGAACCGAATCTCTACCGAATAAGAGATTCGGTTCGGTTTTAAAAAAAATCGGTTCGGTTTCGGTTTTGAAAATACTAAATTTTCTTATTCGGTTTCGGTTTCGGTTTTGGGTTTCGATTTTGGTCCAAAACCGAAAACCGAATAAGAAAATTTAGTTTATATATATATATATATATATATATATATATATATATATATATATATATATATATATATATATATATATATATATATATATTATAGTTATATACTAAATATATATAGGTATATACTATAGGTCTATATATACTATAGGTATATAATAAATATATCTAGGTATATTTATTTATTATATATATTAACAAAAAAAATCCAAAAACTGAATAAACCGAAAACCGAACCGATTTAATTCGGTTCGGTTCGGTTATTGACCAATTTGGTTCGATTTCGGTCCAATTCGATTTTCGGTTATTCGGTTCGGTTGGAACCGAATAAACCGAATACTCACCCCTAAATTGATTATCCTGATTTCTCATATTTCAATTATGTTTGCTCTTGTAAAAATGACTTTATCTACTATTATTTATGTAGAAAATAATGTTTGGATGATCTTTATTGATGGACTACTTCACTACTTATAGGGAGTCTAGCTCCTCTACTTGATATTCCGATGTGGGACTAAAAGTCCCTTATTGATTCTCAACACTCCCCCTCAAGATGGGCGATAGATATTGATCATCCCCATCTTGTTACATAGCTTCGTCAGACTTAATGAACTAAGACCCTTAGTCAGACAGTCTGCAACTTGTTCTTCTGAGCGGACATGGTCAATCTTCAGTATCCCTTGTTCTACCTTCTCCTTGATGAAGAATCGATCAATCTCGATGTGCTTCGTTCTGTCGTGCTGAACTGGATTGTTAGCTATACTTATTGCAGCTTGACTATCGCTCAGAAGACGTAATGGTGCTCCCTTGTCCAGCTTCAACTCTGTCAGCAACGCTTTCACCCACAGCAACTCTGACACTCCCAGAGCCATTGCTCTGTATTCTGCTTCAGCTGTCGACCGTGCTACCACTGACTGTTTCGTGCTTCTCCATGAGACCAGATTTCCTCCTACAAAAACACAGTATCCCGTGGTAGACCTGTCGTCTATGTAGCTCGCCCAGTCTGCATCACAGTATCCCTCAACTTCTATGCGTCCATTCTTCTTGAACCATAGCCCCTTTTCCGACGTTCCTTTCAGATATCTTAAGATCTGAAATACTGCTTCCATATGACCCTTTCTTGGATCATGCATGTAGTGACTCACTACACTCACCGCAAATGAGATATCAGGACGAGTGTGTCCAAGATAAATCAATCTCCCTACAAGTCTTTGATATCTTTTACGATCAACAGGCTCTCCTGCTTCTGCTCCAAACTTACACTTCTGGTCAATTGGAGTGACGGCTGCTTTGCATCCCAGCATCCCTGTCTCCTTCAGCAGATCTAGTGCATATTTTCTTTGTGATAGAACAATTCCTTGTTCGCCTTCACACACTTCGATACCTAGAAAGTACCTCATCGCTCCTAAATCCTTCACCTCAAACTCCTTCGCGAGTTTTGACTTCAGCTTAGTGATCTCGACTTCATCATCACCTGTGATCACTATATCATCCACATATACAGCAAGTATAGTGATGTGGCCTCTTGCATGCTGGAGGAAGACCGTATGATCTGCATTTGTTTGATGGTATTCTATGCCTGTAACAGCCTTTCTGAATCTGTCAAACCAGGCTCGAGGAGATTGCTTGAGCCCGTATAGCGACTTCTTCAGTTTACACACCTTTCCTTGCGATGTTCCTCCGTCTGATTCCGTCGCGTAGCACCCTGGCGGGAGCTCCATGTCACGCCCCGACTCGCCGAATCGGTCGCCATCGCCTTGACTCGATATAAATCGATCCCCACGGGTCGGGACGTGATGCCGTGCAAGTCTTTAATGGACTTGCACAAGGCAAGGATGTACAATTGGAAATTCCTTTTAACTCGACGCGTTGAAATTAAACAGTGCAGAGAGTTGAAGACATAGCATAGGAAGAAATTTAGCTTTTCATTCATAAGCTTGCAAAGTATGTGCAAGGTCATTTTTACATTACATATGCCGTTGCGGCTACATCTTTGAAACACAAAAGAAAAACTCTCGACAAGCTTGCCCTGAAATAATCCTTGTCGTTCCATACATTCACGCCCCTTTATACATTTGAACAAAGCCTTCGATCTGAGTTGGGCTTCAAATACTTCAAAATAGGAGAGCTTCGTGCCGTCTCCCGTTCTTCAGCTTCAGGTCTAGTCTCGAGCTCCCGCAGCACGCTCGTTACCTCGGGAGTTGGGGGTTAGCACACTTGCTAGTGGATGGGACGAACCCACTCGTCTAACCCGACAATGCTTATTAAGGATTCTAGCATACGAAGTGATCTTTCTATTTAGAACTATATGAATTGCATCTCATATCGAAGGCACATTTTAACGATAACGCATAACCAATTTAAAGGCATTCTTACCACGGTCGTACTCCTTTCCTGCACAAAATATGTATGATACTTACCACCTACACAAGACAATAAGTGAGCATGCAATCTATCCTATATGCGGTCATTGGTGATATCGACACCATGAAGGGCGATTATGTAGCCTTGCGACGCGCCCTCCAGTCCAGGTAGCGAGCCTAACTGGAGGTCTCGCAATGCCTCGCGTCGAAGCACGATTTCCATAATTTTCTCCTAGGCCGATTCGGTCCCAGGGCCCCGGGTACCGTCTCGAGAAAAGCTTACCTTGTGCACAAGTCGTCCTTGACCATGCGAATGTATGAACAGTTTAATATGTATGAAGTAAAATGCATAGCGTAACTATTATCAAATCACATAATCATTCCTACTCGTTCAAGGGTCCTTTCCCCCGAAATCGTACGTTCTGATTTAGCATCCCGTAGGCACCAAATTCTCCGAGGCATGATGTACCGCCACCAAGGTTTTCATAGTTGTATTTTGCATGGCATGAAATATATTCTATCTCTTTCTTAGAACATTATCTTTTCTCTACTTAGTGTGAACCTATCGATTCAGAGTTAACTTCTCTAGGTTGATATATTATCCCGAGCTCTTGATCTTAGTGGCAAGCATACATCCCGTTAGCATCATCGATTTGAACGTTGAACTTTAAGAATTTAGTTGGCGGGAAGGAGTAGAAAAGAAGGGGCCGAAGAACCACCCACCTAAGGAGATTGCGCCGAGAGTAGGAGAACGCTTCACGACGGTCAAGCGTCAGTTACACGAACTCCTGCAATGGCACGAGCATCGAATTAAAACCCTTCCTTCAATCCTTCATTCGAAATTCCCAAAGACGCATTCAGAAATCGACGCGAAAGCACACTATTAAATCCACGCAACAATTCGTTCAGAACGCCAAGAAAACCAATAAAACCAACGACAGACGGGTTGTGTCGCTCCCTTTAGAGTTCCTTCGCCAAGACGCCGCCTACCGCATCTAGGACTTATTCCAACAGTAATCGATCCATTAGTTGGAACGGTACTCATATCACTCGTCCAAATCGATTTTATTGATGCCATAGTTTTTGTATACCAAACTCGTCGCCGAGTCAGACTAGCCATCTACGTTCCCGACCATGTCTGACTTGGCACGAGCCTATTACATAGTGCTTCGCCCCAACGGGAGCGGGGCACTACGTAATATACCACTAAGAAAAAGTTTCGTCCCGAAACTTAAGAACAAGGGTTTGACCTTCGTCGGCAAAAAGTGAAGGGTACTTCTCCTTCATCTCCGCCTCTAGTTCCCACGTCGACTCCTCAACGGAATGGTTACGCCAGAGTACGCGAACCAAGGACATCGATCGGCTCCGCAGGATCTTTTCTTTACGGTCCAAAATTTGCACGGGCTCCTCCGAGTATGATAGATCGGCGCGTAGCTCCAACTGATCGAAACTAACCACATGACTTGGGTCATGCACGTACTTTCGAAGTTGAGAGACATGGAAGACGTTGTGCACTTCGGCCAGGGTAGGAGGTAGCGCGATCCGGTAAGAAACGGTCGCCACTCTTTCGAGGATCTCGAAGGGCCCTACGAATCTCGGACTCAGCTTGCCCTTTACCCCGAATCGCATGACGCCCCGCATCGGCGTCACCTTCAGAAACACATGATCCCCAACCAAGAACTCTAACGGTCGTCGACGAGTATCTGCATAACTCTTTTGTCGACTCTGAGCAATGCGGAGCCTATCTCGAATCATGCGGACCTTCTCGACGGCTTGTTCGACTAGTTCTGGCCCGAGCACCTGTCGCTCCCCGACTTCGTCCCAGCAAATCGGAGATCGGCACTTCCTCCCGTAAAGTGCCTCGTAGAGAGCCATTTGGATGCTCGATTGATAACTGTTGTTGTATGCGAACTCCGCGAGCGGCAAGTGCGTGTCCCAACTAGTCTTCAAATCTATTGCGCACAGACGTAGCATATCCTCCAGGATCTGATTCACTCTTTCTGTCTGGCCATCGGTTTGCGGGTGGTACGCGGAGCTAAGGTTCAACTTAGTGCCCAGCGCCGTCTGTAGACTCGTCCAGAAACGTTATAAGAATCGCCCGTCTCTGTCCGAAATAATTGTGGCAGGTATCCCGTGCAGTCTGACGATCTCGTCGAGATAAATCTGGGCTAACCGATCGACGCTCCATGATGATTTAATAGCGATGAAATGAGCGGATTTGGTCAAACGATCGACAATGACCCAAATCGTATCATTCCCCCACGACGTCTTCGGAAGGCCCATGATGAAATCCATAGAGATGTCGTTCCACTTCCATACTGGAATGTCGAGGTTCTGTAGCTCCCCGCCTGGTCTTTGATGCTCGGCCTTTATTCGTTGACAAGCCATGCACTGTGAAACAAACGTTGCCACGTCTTTCTTCATTCCGTGCCACCAAAAGGTCGTGCGCAGGTCCTTATACATTTTGGTACTCCCGGGGTGCAACGAGTACTTCGCATAATGGGCCTCCGTCAGAATCTCCTTTCTAAGTTCAGCATGGTCCGGCACGCATATCCTCCCCTTCATCCGCGTCATTTCGCCCTCGTCCACCACAAAGTCGGTCGCCTTTCCTGTCGAAATCAGCTCGCGCATCTTCTTCAGGAATGGGTCGTCCTCCTGTACGGTCTTTATTTTGTTGTGCAAGCTCGACTCAAGGTGCAATTGGGCTAATCGTGCTCCACGGTAACGGATTCGGAGTTCGATACCCATCTCTGCCAAGTCTCGCTGTATGTTACGGTTGATAGACAAGCACCCTGCAAACATTCTACTCAGAGCGTCCGCTACGACGTTACCCTTACCCAGCGTGTACTCGATAGTCAAATCATAGTCTTTAATCAGTTCGAGCCAACGCCGCTGCCGTAAGTTCAGGTCCCGTTGAGTGAAGATGTACTTGAGGCTCTTATGGTCCGTATAGATTCTGCAAGCTATACCATAAAGATAGTGCCACCATATTTTTAATGCGAACACAATGTCCGCTAACTCCAGATCATGCGTAGGATAATTCTTCTCGTGTTGCTTCAATTGTCTCGAAGCAAACGAAATCACCTTATCCCTTTGCATAAGCACGCATCCCAAACCCGTTCGCGATGCATCGCTAAATATTTGAAACCCTTCCGGCCCGTCTGGAAGTGCAAGGATCGGCGCTGAGATTAGCCGTTTCTTCAACTCTTGGAAGCTCGATTCGCAGGCGTCGTTCCACTCGAATGCGATTCCCTTCTGGGTGAGGCGAGTCATAGGCGACACAATTTTGGCAAAATCTTTCACGAATCTACGGTAGTAGCCCGCCAAGCCGAGGAAACTTCGGATGTCGCCTGCTGAGGTAGGCCGCTTCCATTCGACTATTGCTTCAATCTTCTTTGGGTCCACCGTGACGCCTTCAGCTGAGACAACGTGCCCAAGGAACGTCACGCTGTTCATCCAGAACTCGCACTTGCTTAGCTTGGCATAGAGTTGATGTTCGCGCAGAGTCTGTAGCACCGTCTTCAAGTGTTCCACATGCTCGTCCTTGCTCTTCGAATATATAAGGATGTCATCGATGAATACGATGACAAATTTGTCTATGAACGGTCGGAACACCCGGTTCATTAGATCCATGAACGCGGCATGAGCGTTGGTCAAGCCGAAGGGCATGACTAGAAATTTGTAGTGACCATATCGAGTTCGGAAGGCGGACTTCGGCACGTCCTCGGACTTGATCTTCAATTGATGGTAGCTTGAGCGAAGATCAATCTTGGAAAACGCCGTCGCCCCTTGCAGCTGGTCAAACAAATCGTCTATCCTCGGTAACGGGTACTTGTTTCGTACCGTGGCTTTGTTGAGTTCCCGATAATCGATGCACAGCCGCATTGATCCATCCTTCTTCCTCACAAACAACACTGGGGTACCCCACGGGAAGACACTAGGGCGAATATATCCACGATCTAGTAACTCTTGTAGTTGTGCTTTCAGTTCCTTCAGCTCTGCCGGCGCCATTCGATAAGGTGCTTTGGATATCGATCGGGTGTCCGGGAAGGTGTCGATGCTGAATTCTATCTCTCGGTCCGGCGGCATCCCTGGCAACTCGTCTGGGAACACATCAGGAAATTCTGCCACGACTTCAGTCTGGGCCGTGCTTGCAATCTCCGTTCTCGTGTCTCGAACTGATGCTAGGTACCCGCTGCACCCAGAATGCAACATACGCCTTGCCGAAATTGCCGATATCATCATTGCCGACTTTGATGCTGCTCCGCACGAATAGGAGAACTCGGTTTCGCCGGAAAGGCGGAACACAACTCTCTTCTCCGCGTACTCGATCGTTGTGTGGCATGCACCCAACCAATCCATGTCGAGGATTATATCGTACTCCTTGACATCGAGGACGATAACTTCCAAGGATAGATTCTTCCCTCCGATGCATATGTAACCATCCCTACAAATTTGAGTGGCAGACATATCCACTCCCGATGGAGTGCTAACACTAAGATTCATATCTAAAAGTTGCATAGGTAGTTGATTCCCTTTTACAAAGTCGGCAGATATGAAACTATGCGTAGCATCCGAATCGAACAATACTCTAGCAGGCATATTTTTATAGAGTAGTATACCTGTCATGACAGTGTCGGACGCATAGGCTTCGTTCCGAGTCAGTGCGTAGACTCGGCCTTGCGCCCCTTGGCAATTTTGTGGGTTCACGGGCACCGCGTGTCACGCCCCGATTCCGTAGAATCGATAGTCGTCCCCCGGGCGTGATGCCGTGCAAGCCTAAATTGCGCTCGCACAAGGCATAGTCATAAGGTTATCCGAAACACAACAACAAAAGAATGCGTAGAGTAAATTGAACACACATTATGGAGAAGGAAATTGAAGCTTTATTGATAATGAACATCATTTTTATAGACTCGATACAAGGGCGCCGTGCGGGCTTTTTTTTACAAACTGACTCCATTACAAAATGAACGTCGACGAGATAGCCATTCCATATATTCATCACTCGATTATACAACCAAAATTACAAAACCACCTGGGATGGTGGGAAGTCGCTCCATCTGTCTTCGATCTTCAACAGCGAAGTCTTCAAAAGTTTGATCCAAGCTTCGATGCACGGACGAAGCTTCAAAACACACGAGCATTGCCTCCCTTCACGTAGCACGCTTCTCCCGATCTATCGTACCTGTAGAGAGAGCGAGGATCAGTACAATCAACATGTACTGGCGAGTGGCTAATTAATTTCCAGGCTCTCATTTGGTTCAAGAATTTAGATAAAATCATAAAACTTGCTTTTAGTGGTCTTTCTAGCCATCCTAGATATTTTCATAAGAAGCATTAAGTTACACCAAGATTTCCTCCGGCAGAGCGCACCGTGCGACATAAAAACTTACCATCACTTTCCTTGTTAGTTGATAATAATTTATATCAAGTGTTTGATATGGAGGTCACTTGGCATTAACTAGCCATATGGACATAGCCTGGCAATATGGGACCCTTGCAACGCAAGTAGCGAGCCCCGATGCTAGTCCCCGTCTTACCGATTGCCTATTACCCAGCACGGCTATAACCTGTTTCTTCCTAGGCCGAGTCGGCCCCGTGGCCCCGGGTTGCCGCTCGAAGAAACCATCATCCTTGTCGACAAGTTGTCCATGACCATGAGAGGTTAACATGGTGTATTTTAGGATACGGTTGGGGCTTGTTATGTAATCAATTCATTTACTTGGTCGTTTTGCAGGCCTAAAATAATTCTCTCTTTTCAACACAACTCATTTCTTTTTCACTTCTAACATACAGGACTTGTATTCTGCAAGCGAATCATTCAATTTTAATATCATTACCCAAGTTCTCATTTTGAAATAGAGGGTCGAGACGAAGGAGGTCAGCCACTCACCTTGAGTTTTTGCTTGAGGCGAGAGACTGGTTGGCTGCGCTAGACGTCGCCTACGCGATCACCTGAAATCGCACAAGCAACCGATTAGAACACTGTATTAGGCAAGAAATTCGATAGGAAATACGAGTTCGAAATGTAAGCCATGAAAACCATCGAAACCATTCACGAAAACGCATCCAGAAAACCAAAGCCAAAACCAACGCAAGCGGCGTAAAAAGCAGAGCAACAGGAGGTCTCTCCCGACTCAGCCGCAGAGTCAATCCTCGAGGCGCTACCCGCTGAATATGGGACTTAGTTCCATAGAAGCCATTCCATAACGTGGAATGGATCTTAATTCAACCGTTCCCGTTCGATCGATTCGATCGATCCCGACCTATCGGTCCCGACCGAGTCGATAGCGACAGTGTTCCTTTCTCGCGCACCCCGTGGATGGACAACGGGACACGATGTAGGGACGGGGCACTACACCATAACCAACTAAAAATAAGTTTCGTCCTCGAAACTTAAGAACATAACCTACCTCTATGAAAATAATGAAGGAAACTTTTCTTTCATCTCTGACTCGAGTTCCCATGTCTACTCTTCCGCCGCATGGTTCCTCCAGAGTACGCGAACAAGAGGGATCACTCGACTTCACAGAAGCTTATCCTTGCATTCTAAGATTTGAATTGGCTCTTCAACGTAGGATAAGTCGGACTTTAGCTCCAGCTGGCCAAAATCCACCACGTGGCTAGGGTCGTACACGTACTTTTGCAGCTGGGAGATGTGGAAGACATTGTGCACACTATCAAGCGTCGGCGGTAGGGCAATTTTATAGGCCACTGGGTCGACCCGCTCGAGTATTTCGAATGGCCCAATGAATCTGGACTCAGCTTTTCCTTCGCGCCGAACCGAGTAACTCCTCGCATGGGCGACACCTTCAGGAACACATGATCGCCCACCTGGAACTCAAGCGGTCTTCGATGGGTGTCTGCGTAGCTCTTTTGCCGACTCTGTGCAATCTTCAGTCTTTCCCGAATTAGCTTGACCTTTTCCACAGTCTGTTCCACCAGCTCCGGGCCGAGTATCTGCCGTTCCCCGATTTCATCCCAGTAAATGAGCGATCTGCACTTCCGGCCGTACAAAACTTCATATGGCGCCATTTGGATGCTGGATTGGTAGCTATTGTTGTACGCAAATTCCGCCAACGGTAGGTGGACGTCCCAGCTTGATTTGAAGTCAATTGCGCAGAGCCGTAGCATGTCTTCGAGAATCTGATTAACGCGCTCCGTTTGGCCGTCGGTCTGAGGATGGTAAGCTGAGCTGAACTGCAACTTAGTACCCAGCGCCGACTGAAGGCTACTCCAGAATCGCGACATGAATCGTGAATCCCGATCAGAGACGATGGATACTGGAACTCCGTGCAGCCGTACTATCTCGTCAAGATAAATCTGCCACAGGCGATCAACACTCCAAGTAACTTTGATGGCGATAAAGTGTGCTGACTTGGTTAATCGATCGACGATGACCCAGATGGCGTCGTTCCCCCGTGGTGTCTTCGGCAGGCCAACAAAAAAATCCATAGTGACGTGATCCCACTTCCACTCGGGAATAGCGAGGTTCTGCATCTCCCCGCCCGGTCGCTGATGCTCAGCTTTCACCTACTGACAGGCCATGCATTGCGACACGAAGAGCGTCACATCTCTCTTCATCCCGTGCCACCAGAAGGTCGTGCGGAGGTCCTTATACATCTAGGTACTGCCTGGATGCAAGGTATATTTAGCATGATGCGCCTCCGATATTATCTCTTTTCGCAGTTCTGAATCATCCGGAACACATAGTCGGCCATTCAATCTCAGCACTCCGGTCTTGTCTTCCGCAAAGTCGGTCGCACTACCTGTCGAAATTCGCTCACGTATTTTCTTCAGGTACGGATCATCCTTCTGAGCGGCCATGATCTTTTCCAGCAAACTCGGCTCTAACTGCAGCTGCGCCAACCGTATATCTCTGAATCGAACCCGGAGATCGATGCCCATTTCTTCTAGATCTTGTAGTAGTCTGCGGTTGATGGATAGCGAGGCAAGATATTTTCGACTCAGAGCGTCCGCCATAATATTTCCTTTGCCCGGAGTGTAGTCGATCGTCAAGTCATAGTCTTTGATCAGTTCGAGCCAGCGCCTCTGTCGCAAGTTCAATTCCTTCTGAGTGAAGAGATACTTGAGGCTCTTCTGGTCGGTATAGATCGCGCACGCCACACCATATAGATAGTGACGCCACAATTTCAATGCGAACACAATCGCCGCTAACTCCAAGTCGTGCGTAGGATAGTTCTTCTCGTGCGGCTTTAACTGTCTGGAGGCGAAGGATATCACCTTGTTTCGCTGCATGAGCACACATCCCAAGCCCTGGCCTGAAGCATCGCTGAATATCTGAAAACCCTCTGGCCCATCCGGAAGTGCGAGTATAGGTGCCGAAATCAGTCGCTGCTTAGCCAAAATTCGCACTTACTCTGTTTCGCGTACAACTTATGTTCTCGAAGTGTCTGGAGCACGGCCCGTAGATGTTCTGCATGCTGTGCCCTATCCTTCGAGTAGACGAGAATATCTTCAATAAAGACTACCACAAATTTATCAAGGAAGGGTCGAAATACCCGATTCATCAGATCCATGAAGGCGGCAGGAGCGTTCGTCAGGCCAAATGGCATCACCAGGAACTCGTAGTGGCCGTATCGAGTGCGAAAGGCGGACTTTTGCACGTCGTCTGACTTGATCTTGAGTTGATGATAGCCTGAGCGGAGATCAATCTTCGAAAATACCGAGGCGCCTTGCAGTTGATCGAATAAGTCGTCTATACGGGGCAATGGGTACTTGTTCCGGATGGTGGCCTTGTTCAACTCTCGGTAATCGACGCACAGACGCATGGACCCATTGTAGGATGTGAAAAATTATGACACGCTGTCATTTTCATCCATACGCTTAAAGACAGATGTCAGTTGAAGCCATACGCTCAATTCAGAGTTGTACGCTCATTCAAAAGCCATACGCTCAGTAAATATTTTATTATTTACTGAAGTGACAGCACAACATATGTTTAAATGCGGAATGAATCTGACACTTCATCTTTCGTGCAAAGACAGCTGTCACGAGAAAAGTAACCGTCGTATAGGTTTTCGAAAAGTCAGTTTTGTCTTTTACGAGGACAACTCAGCAGCCTTCATAAATACAAAGGCCATCATTACTGTCAGTTTTGACAGTCTGTCAGCCGTCAAATCCGCAGTCACGACGCTCGAGAAGATTTTGTCAGCTATGGGAAGATATGGTGTACCAAAGAAGATTGATGATAGCCACGTGGCCACTTCTCCAGTGAGCGTATCGACCTCACATGACTCCTTCTTCACACAGTCAAGTGAGCGTATGGACCTCACATGATTCCTTGCTAAAACAAGCGAGCGTATGACCTCACATGACTCCTTGCCCATAAAGCGAGCGTATGGATTTCCTATGGCACTACGCTGTCCAAGTCAGCGTATAACTCTCCTTCAACGAGGCAGCATATTACAGCAACCATATCCAGGATTACAGTCAACACACGTTCTCACGTGTCCTGTACCAATTATCCACTTCTCTAGAAGTTATGCAACGTGGCATCCAGGCCATCAATCTCTCCTGAACATGCTCCACTACTTTCAACCACACGCTAATGTGTCTCCATCAAAATTTGCCACGCGTCCCTGCAGTTATGCACACGTCAAGTAACTACCTGAGCGTATGCTTAAGGACAGTTATCCTGAACTCTATAAAAAAGAGTTTATTCATCTTCATCAGAGACTACAGTCATTTTCAGAGAGAACAGAGAGATTGCCCAGTTGCTGTCCAAGTTCTTCAAAGTTCGAGTTTTCTTCATCGCATCGTCCAAGGGATAAAGTAATCGTCTTCTAGATTAGATTCCTACAGTTGTAATTTTCTCAGATACAAAATAAATAAAGTGAATTTATTTATGGAAAATAAATTGGCAACTCTGCTGGGGAAAGCTGTCTCCTCTAATGAGATAGCAACAACTCAATGCGATACTTCGTCGATCGGCTTGACGAAGAAGACGATGGTTGTACAATTCGACCAATCGGCTTATGAAGAAATGCTCAAGGCGAAGGAGGGCCGCACTGCTTCCTCCGCTCTTCCTGTTGCCAAGAAGAAGGGATACTCCGTCTATGTCCCTAAGTCTTCTGCAGCAACCCGAGACGCTTCTGTCACTTCTCATGCTGACAAGAACACGTCTTCAACTTCCATGAAGCACACTTCGGCTTCTCGGAACACGGCAACAATGGTTTCCCCTAGTCACGCTGACAAAATTGGTTCTTTAACCAAGTCAATGTGTCCAAGGAAAACCATCTCTGGACATGTCAAAGTCCCTTCTCCTTCTATTCTTACGACAGCAGTCGGCTCTTTAGCCATTGATGACTCTGAGCGTATGGCATTCAAAGGGCAGCGTACGGCAAAGGCAGCGTACAAAAGCCAACATCAGGCAGCGTATGCTGAGCCAAAGCCAGTCTATGCTAATAAAAAGGCAGCGTATGACCAGAAGTCCAAACTGAAGTCAGCGTATGCTAACAAATACAGTCCTTTGACTGTTTCTGAAAATCAAATTGGGGGTTCTCTTCCACAGAACATACAAATGATTCCCCCTCAACTTGCACATCTTGTGCCAACCAAGGAGAAAGACTCTTTAGTCAACTCCTCTACTCCTAAGGTCTTTACCTCTGGAGTTAATTTGACTAGTACTCTTACTAGATCAAACAATGGAAAATGCCTTTTGGCTAACTCCTCCAAAGATGGATTATTACCGACTCCTAGTCAGAATAATACTCATCTTCCTTCTCTCAAAATTTCTCGGTCTGAGAAAGGCAAATTACAAGTATCCAAGACTGATATCAAAGTCAAATCTCCCACGGATCTTCGTAATAAGCTTAATCAGAATCGGTTCGGTTCCACTGAGACAAGTATATTAGACCCTGATGCAGAATATGCCAAGAACTATGTGGCTCAAATTAATCAGTCTTTATACACTCAGGAACCAAGAAGACAGAAGAACAAAAGACAAGTTTCTACACAGAAACTATCTTCAAATACTTCCCAATCTGTTCCTACAGATCTCCGAGAATATTTGCAAAATAAACAGAGAATTGACACTCCATCTGGCTATGACATTGCCCATATTCGCCATAAAAAGCATGGTTGTAACTTCCAACCTCGGGTTGTCATCCAATGTTGTTGTTCACCAAAAAGACAATCTGTTTTCGAACGGATTCAATATGAACCAATGTTGGATGAAGATGAACCTCTTTATGCTTCTGTCAACATGACTTCCAGAAACATTGGGGGTAGCATACGGTCTGATGCTATATCAGACTCTGAAGATGGTGTTTATCTCGGCACCCGATCCAGGACCGGAGCCTTGACCAGAGCCTCTTCTTCTTCTCATCCAAGTGGTAATCCGGAGATCACAGAAGACTTCCTTGGAGAGTCCAATTTTCCAGTATTGACTCCTGTAAAAAGCCCTGGGAAAGATACTGATTCACACAGTGATGATTCAGAACAGACTGTTTCATCATCTATTCCTCGAATGATTACCACTTACATGGCAGAAAGTGATCATGAACCTTCGACTAGCAATGAGGCTCATGAACAGAGGATTTCTTCTTTAGAACAACAATTGCGAGCTATGGCAGATACATTGAGTGCTATGCACACTCTAATGCAGGCTCAACAACAGATAGTACCACCAGTGATATTGAATACCCCTGTTGTTCCAAACCCCGAACCCTCTACTATTCCGGGGGTACAATCTAATGTTCCTGTACAAACCACACCAAGTCACTATGGAGCTGGGGGTGGTACATATGCTGCAGTCCCTCCTCCCAATTACACTCTACAAGCCACAACTCCACAATCTTCGGGAGTTGTCTCTGAAGAATTGAAGAATCTCAAAACTCAATTCGAGGCATTCAAACAGAAGGATGGTTTACAAAGGTTAGGCATCAAACAGCCTTATCCGATAGAATGGAAGCAGGTATCGTATCCACCAAAATACAAACCTCCGACCATCTCTTTCTATGATGGGACAACCTCTCCAAGTCAGTTCATTAATCATTTTGAAGTAATGACTGATCAATTGCAACCAAGTGACGCTCTCCTTACTCGGGTGTTCATTGGATGTCTCAAAGGAACGGCTTATGAATGGTATAGAAGTCTTCCTGATGGGTGCATTACCTCATTTGCCGGTTTTAAGCAAATGTTTCTTGAACGATTCTACGAAGGGCTCAATGATATGACCATGTCGGCCCTCATAAGAATCAAACAGAAGAATAATGAGACCACTGAGGAATTCATTGAGAGATTCAGAAGAGAAGCCCTCAAAATGCCTCTTGGAACTCCCGATGCTGTTACGATCGACACTTGCAAGTCGAACCTCTTACCAATTATCAGCATGTGGACAGGGTCCACTCAGTTCCAAGATTGGCCTTCATTCATCGTCAGTGCCAAGGCTGCCGAGGTCAGTGCTGAGACCTTTAAGGGTCTGGGGGTACAAATGGCTCCCAAAGAATCAAATCAGAGTGCTAGCAATAGTACTCGACCCAACAATCGCAAAGGGAAAGAAGCTCTTGAAGTCAATCTCCAAAACAGTAGTCAAGAGGTAAAGACTACCCAAGCTACTTCAGCTCCAACAAATCAACAACAGAGATCTCCTCGGCCGAAAGAAGAATATTCTTTCGATGATGACGATGTTCAGGGTATCTTTGAATGCTTACTCAAAGGTAATAAGATTCAATTGCCAGAAATTAAAAAGCCTGATGAAGCCAATAAGACAGATCATCCAAAATACTGTCCATATCATAGAATGCTGGGTCATACAATCCGGTCTTGCTATGTATTAAAAGGGAAGATTCAAGAGATGATTAAATCAGGAGCTGTGACATTAACACCCAAAGACAAAACAGTCATAGCAAATGTAATTTCAATGCAGTTCGGTGACTTTCCTCCCTTAAAGGTGGAAAGTGGGATTGTTCCTATCCCCAAAGCAACTCTCGAAGTTATAAACATCCCACCAGCACAGAATGACGGACTTGTTCCTGTCACAACTAAGAAGGGAGAGATCATGTGGATTCACCCGGATTTAATGACGGAGTTTGAAACGTCTTTCTCTTCTCCTCGGAAGATTTCCTCATCCAAAAAGAAGTTCGGAAAGACTAAGTCATGCAATGTGACTTCTAGTTTCACACCCGATTTTTATCTAACCTCTACTTTCATCTCAGCAGGAAATTCACTCTCTACGAAGATAAAATCTATACCTCAAATTGAAGATAGGTACAAACCTGCTTTTCATTTATACAGTTCACAATCTCGTGAATTGATGGCGAAGATGGGTTATGATTTAGCCACTACCCCAGGTTTGAACTCAGGCAAGGGACTCCGAGCACCTTTGGCCATCACCATGAGACATAATCAATCTCGTGTTGGCCTTGGTTTCTGGAATGAAGCTTTCATCAAACATAAAAGAACCAAGAGCAAAATAAAGAATTGTAGCATGGTTTCCATAGACCTTGAACCAGAATCTGAAGTTGAAGTTCATGCTGGAACTCGGTCAGGAAAAGTATATTTGAAAGATTATGCTGAAGTTCCTGAAGAAATTTCTGACGTTCCTCCGGCTACAGCTTCAACTCCATTCTCTACTGAAGAGCCTTTAAATGTTCCTGTTGAGACAGTTCCTTCTAAACCAACAGCAGCTGACAAAGGCAAACAACAAGTCCGCTTCGACAAACCATTGAAGAAGTCATCTCCTACAGGACTTGAAAAGCCTTATAATTTTGATATATTGGCTCAACTAGCCAATACACCAGCTAAATTGTCAATCTTCGAGCTCTTACGTCTCTCTAAAGAGACTCGAGAAACTTTAAGTGAAGCACTGCTGCAAGCAGAAACCTGCTTAACTCTTCTCAAGAAGTTGGAAACAGAACCTGTTTCTCATTGCCATAATGTATTGGAATTTATTCCAAACAATACCTTTACGCAGGACGATATGCTGCTAGAGGATAATCGACATGACCGTCCGTTATATCATACAGGATATATTGATTCTATGAAGGTTGATCGTTTATTGATTGATCCAGGATCCGCTCTCAGTATTATGCCAAAGGCTATGTTAGATGCATTGAAGATACCTGTACATAGCCTCTCCAGTACTATCACTACCATCTTGGGATTCAATCAAGGAAAAAGTGAGCCTTTAGGCAAGATTCGCCTTAAATTTCAAATAGGCGATCTTCGTACTAAGGTTACTTTTTACATCATCGACAATCATGGTTGCTCATACAATGCTCTATTAGGAAGACCATTCTTGCATGAACATAATGTCGTTCCTTCAACCCTTCATCAGTGCTTCAAATATGTTGATGATAATGGAGAGGTTCAAAAAGAAATGGCAGATCTTTACCCATTCAAAGGAGTCGAAGCTTACTTCAATGACGCTCGCATGTACAAAGATGAATACTCGAAAGTCTTGCAAGCTATGGATAATGAAGATGAGACATCCAAAGTTGACACTTTTGTTATTCCTGTAAAAGGGCGTATCACTCCTCCGCAGTCTGTTAGATCATCCGAAGAAGGCTCACTGATAATTCCGGTCAGTGGACGTACTACTTCATCATCTGCCCAGGGCTCACTGATAATTCCTGTCAGTGGGCGCACTACTGCACCATCTTCCCAAGCTTCACAAAGTTCGCTGATCATTCCTGTCAGTGGACTCATCACTCCCCCTTCATCTTCTCAGGCTAGATCAGATACTCTAGTCATTCCAGTCAGTGGACGCATTACTTATCCACGATCTTCTTCAAGGGAGCTCACCTCTTCTGAGCCTTTTGTTATCGATCTTAATCGAAACAAAAATTCTAACTGTTCTTCTTCTTCCCCCTTTGTCGTTAATCTGACTAAGTCTGATAAGGCTCAGCCTTCTGTTGTAAATACAGCATCTAGTATTAATGAAGCATCTCCTTTGCAGTATATTGATGTTTGTGGTTATGTACAAAGTTATTTACAATTGCTAAATAGCTTAGAGCCACTAACTATAGGGGTTGTTCAAGCTCTTCATACAGACGTATCATTAGACTCTATACAGAAATCATACTTTGTGGTCCCCAGTCGAAAGAAGGGAGAAAATCTAATATTTTTCTATAAAGGACCTCAGAATCCTCCTAACTTGGAAGAAGATGACATAAACGATGATACTGGAAGGCTACAACTGCGTCGCTACAGTCAGCAATCCAAAAATATCATCAAGAATATGGGTTATGATTTCAGAACCAGTCTCAATAATGGAAAAGGAAGAAGAATGCCTGTTCGAATTCCTCCATTAAAATACGGAAAGACAAAATGTGGTTTAGGTTACATTGCTCCTACTTCCTTTATCAACATAGTCCATGAAGAGTCAAAATTCAATAAAGACGAACAATCTGAAGATGAACGATCTGAGTCTTCTGATTCCCTTTCTTGGGATTCTGATACGAGTATTAGCGATCTTCATCGCTCTATTCTATCCATCAATATGGTCTCTGTTGATGGCCCACAAGAAAATGATGAAGATGAGGATGATTTTGAAATATCACCCGAATCAGAACAATGGGCTCAAAGATTAGATGATCAATGGGAATTCAGGTTCGAGCAGAGGGAACCTCCTACCGAAGATAAACTGATCCAAATTGATGTTGGTGAAGAAGGTTCTCCTAAACCAATATTCATCAGTGAAAGTCTTTCAGAAACAGATAAGCAAGACATGATCAAGCTTATTCGTGATTATATCGATGTCTTCGCCTGGAGCTACGAGGATATGCCAGGACTAGATCCGAAGATCGCAATGCACAAGCTTAATATTATGCCAAATGCAAAACCGGTCAAACAGCAACAGCGACGATTTCGTCCAGACATTATGGATGCAATTAAAGCTGAAGTCAACAAGCTTATGGCTTCCGGATTTATCAGAGAGGAACAACATCCTGAATGGGTGGCTAACATCGTTCCTGTCCTTAAAAAGACTGGCAAGATCCGAGTCTGTATAGACTTTCGCGATCTCAATGCAGCTTGTCCTAAAGACGAGTTTCCTCTTCCAATTACTGATGTCATGATCGACAATACATGTGGTTTCGAACGAATGTCATTTATGGATGGGTATTCGGGATACAACCAGATCAAAATATTTCCAGATGATGAAAAACACACTTCCTTCAGAACGCCGATCGGTACATACTGTTATACAGTGATGCCGTTTGGTCTCAAGAATGCAGGAGCAACATATCAGCGAGCAATGAGCACTATATTTCGCGAACATCTCCGAAAAATAGTCGAATGCTATGTTGATGATATTGCAGTCAAAAGTCGACGAAAGGCGGATCATATCCAAGATTTGAAGACTATCTTTGATTTAATGCGTCAGCATCAACTTAAAATGAACCCTACTAAGTCCTTCCTGGGCGTCTCTAGTGGTAAATTTCTCGGCTTCGTCATTACCGCTAAAGGTATACACGTGGATCCCGAGAAGATCAAAGCCATCCAAGAGATGCGTCCTCCACGCACCTTAAAAGAGCTACGAGGATTTCAAGGAAGAATTGCTTATATCAGGAGATTCATTTCCAACTTATCAGGACGCTGCAGACCATTCCACAAACTTCTGAAGAAAGGTGTATCTTTCATCTGGAACGAAGAATGTCAAAAAGTATTTGATGACATCAAACAGTACCTCATGAACCCTCCAGTTTTGGTACCGTCCGTCTCGGGAATACCATTTCTTCTATATGTTCGAGCTATGGATCATTCTCTTGGTGTATTACTCGCCCAGAAAAATAAAGATGGTCATGAACAGGCCATTTATTATCTCAGTCGCACAATGACGGATGCTGAACCGCGTTATTCTCCAATCGAGAAAGAATGCCTAGCATTAATGTTTGTTGTTCAGAAAACGCGACATTATATTATCGGTCAAACGATTCATGTCATTTCCAGAGTGAATCCCATCAGGATTATGATGAAGAAACCTAGTATTCTCAACTCCAGACTAGCTAATTGGGGAATCTTGTTAGCCCAATATGACATGCATTATATTCCTCAGAAGTCAGTTAAAGGACAGGCTCTTGCTGATTTTCTAGCAGCTCATGCAGTCCCAGAAGATTCTAAATTATATGATGAGATTCCCGATGAAGTTCTGGATTCAAATATGGTTTCTGAAGAAGTTCCTACCTGGCGTCTATTCTTTGATGGAGCATCTAGAATAGGTCCTAACGGCAATATTGTCGCCGGAGTTGGAATTGTTCTTGTATCCCCAGAGGGATTAACTATTCAGAGGGCTTATTCTCTAGATCAATCATGTTCAAATAATGTTGCAGAATACAATGCGTTGCTCATTGGTCTTCAACTCGCTAAACATCTGGATGTTCAATATTTAGAAGTTTATGGAGACTCTAAGCTTATCATCAATCAGATCAGAGGAACGTATGAAGTTCGTCATCAAGATTTGATACCTTATCATCGAATAGCACTCTCTATGGCCTCCTCCTTTGAAGGTTTCTTTATCGAACATGTTCGACGAGCCTATAATGCAGAAGCTGATGCTTTGGCTAATCTTGCTGCTGTATTAGCCATACCAATCAGACGTCAGCAAGTGATAATGGTTTATAACCGAGAACTATTCTGCGTTGAAAATAATCTGGCTTTGGCTTTTCCCCATAATCCAGACGAAGATTCTCTCAACTTTGATGCTGAATTAAAGTTTGACAAAATGTCCTTGTCTTCTTCCGATTCTACTATGGAATATGTCTTTTCCAACAAAATAGACACCGTAACTGAAGACTGGAGACGTCCGTTTCTGGACTTTGTGTTGTATGACATACTTCCTGATAACCCGAGTGAAGCAGCATCTATCCGGCGCCGGTCTCTCAGATTCTATTATAATCATACTACGAAGACACTATATCGTCGAGCCTATGATGGTCTTCTTCTTCGATGCATCGCTGGTGAAGAAGCACAACAGATAATTCGTGAAGCACATGATGGCGTCTGCGGAGCTCACCAGCCAGGTCCAAAACTTCAAGATTGTATCCGACGTATGGGTTATTATTGGCCCACGATGGTAGCTGATACTATTCAATATGCTCGAAAATATAAAGCTTGTCAAATTCATGCAGACTTTATCCATCAACCATCGGAGTTCTTACACCTAACAGCGGCATCATGGCCCTTTGAAGCTTGGGGCATGGATGTCATCGGTCCTATCAATCCACCATCATCAAAAGGACATCGGTTTATTCTAGCAATAACTGATTACTTTTCTAAATGGGCTGAAGCAATCCCGTTATCTGAAGTCAAGACTTCTAATGTTATCAACTTTGTCAAACATCATGTCATCTATCGATTTGGTGTTCCTCGGCGTATTATCCATGATAATGGACCACAGTTCGTCAGCCAAAAATTTACTCGATTCTGTAATGATCATCGGATTAATAATCTGGCTTCTACAGCATATAATCCAGCAGCCAATGGACTAGCAGAGGCTTTCAATAAAACAATCATCAAACTCTTAAAAAAGTTCGTTTCTTCCAATAAACGTAACTGGAGTGAGAAGCTTGGTGAATGTTTATGGGCTTATCGTACCACAGTTCGCAATGCGACCAGATGTACACCTTTCTCTTTGGTATATGTGTGTGAAGCTGTTCTTCCCCTCGAGATACAAATTCCTTCTTTGAGAGTTGCAATCTCCAATGAATTTACAACAGAGAATAATGATCGACTTCGACTTCAAGAGTTGGAAGCTCTAGATGAAAAACGATTGTATGTGCAACAAAATATCGAGCTATATCAAGCCCGAATCTCAAAAGCTTTTAATCGGAAAGTCAAAGTCAGAACATATCAAAAGGGAGAATTGGTCCTTACTGTCAAACGTCCGATGACCATGACACATATGAGCAAAGGCAAATTTGACGCGAAATGGGAAGGCCCATTCGTAGTAAACAAAGTCTTCTCTAAAGGAGCATATCAGCTTGCCTCTATGGACGGGAAAGTCACGATGATGCCTATCAATGGCAAATTCTTAAAGAAATATTATGTATAAATAATATTTTCATTACTCCCCAGCAAGTGTAAAATCAAAAATTTATTCTTCTCTACAAAAGCTATTTCGATGTCGTTATCCCCAGCGGAAACTGATATTCTACCATGTATCATTTTCCCAGAGAATTTGATATTTTGTCTTATTAGATTCCCAGTGGATTTAATAAAGATCTTGTATAGAAAATCATGTCCATATCACCTCTGAATTTTCTATCTCAGTATGTATCATATTTTCTATCATATGAAAATGATATCTTGTCCTTTTTGATTTCTGGGTCTAAAGATCAGTGAATAAAGGCAAAATAATATAAAGCAGGAAGGATACATCATAAACAAAGTTTTCTTAAACAGAGTTTATTTGAGACAAATTCTTCAAGAAGTACATCATCATGGAAGATCACTGGTATCCCTTTCGTACTTGGGACGAGGACCACATACATAATTAGCAAAAGAATTGAATACATCATTTCCTGACCGCACCAAGAACTGACAGGCAGCCAGCCTCATTGCTTCTTCTTCGTCGGTTTCTCCTTGTTCGACCAGGAAATCCAAGATATCTTTCGGCAGCTTGGGAGCAGACGAGCTTTCGCCCGTCTCCTTCTTTTGTGGAGTCGAGTGCTCTTTAGCATTTTCATCGACTTTGGAGACGACTTCGGTTTTCTTCGTGTTCTCTTCGGAAGACATTTTGAATAAAGGAGAATAATGTGTGATCCTTCTACTCAAAGAGATGCTCTATTTATAGGCATATATTTGCCAGAATTAAAGGAACGTGTCTTTTCCCGATATTCATTCATTAATGCTTAACGGTTCATCCATTCATTTCTCACATTCATCCGACGTTTCGCATATTCATTAATACTTGACGGTTCATCCGTTCATTATATTCATTCGACAGTTCATCTGTTCATTATTTCCTAACGGCTCATCCGTTCATAATCTTCTATCAATTTTATTAAGGGGGATTCGTTATTTATCATGTTTTCATAACCTCTGAATCAATTCCGAATCTACTTACTCATTTGTCATGTTTTGATCTCTGCATAGAAATCAATCTATTTTCTTCTGAGTTCCTATATATTATCACGTCCATAATACCTCTGATAATATCATATACTCTAAAACAGAAAAGAAGATTTCATTATCTATCATGTCCACAATTCATCCACAAATATAAATCATTGAGCAAAGAAGATTTATCATTTCCATTATCATATTTTCATAAAAAGTCTATTACATTTCTTAGACTTTCCTACAAATCATAATGGAAATCTATTACAAATCTTGGATTTTCATTCTATGTACAACTGAGATCTATTTCTTCTTGGGTCTTCTCTGGCAATCTCGTTGTTTGTGGCAATTCCTGAGTTTCCAGCAGGAATCAAACTCTGGTCTTATCTTTCAGACGAGAGAAGAACCACAGAGTATGGCAACATGATGGCGTGTTGCTGCCAATACAGCGCATGGAGGAACGGCGGCACCTCAAGCAGATAGGAATGTATCCAAACCTTGGGATACAATTCCTAGTTCTGCCGTGAAAGGAACTCTACTACCCGATTTCTCGGGGTAGAGTTGACTCCACCATCCAACTCTCGTGTATAAAGGCTCTTCCTACCATCTGAGGAAGACCCTTCTATCTCACGAAGAGTTCTGAGTTGTCTGATATACGCGTCAAAAGCGTATGAGCTCCCTGATGTAGATGTCAGAAGAACATTGTCCACAGCATCCATATCACCAATGCCAGTTCTGAAGAAGGTTTTCAGCCAAAATTCTGCAAGAAACAGTAAAAAAAAATCAGTTAACAGAAACTGGCCAAGCAAAGACAGATGCATTCTGTTCATTTCGGGAAGATGAATTTGTC
Source organism: Iris pallida (assembly GCA_029216955.1). Taxonomy (NCBI): domain Eukaryota; kingdom Viridiplantae; phylum Streptophyta; class Magnoliopsida; order Asparagales; family Iridaceae; genus Iris; species Iris pallida. Next base: position 7,460,188 of record JANAVB010043618.1, read on the forward strand.
CTTAGCAAACAAAAATTTCGATGCGTGTATATTGAACTTACCGCTGAGTTTGCTGCTAAGGATTGACAGATCCATGTCTGGTAGCGTGCACAGAGATTTGACATCAGACAACATGGCTTTCCTATTTTCTTCTCATAGAAAACTCATTCTCAGAAGAGAGGAAGAATGGGAAGATGAGTTTGCATGGAGTTCATCCATCTATTTAAAAGGGTCAAGTACAGGTCTATTCTTGGAAAGGATCCGCATGAATAGCGCTCGTAAACGTGGAATGAATGACACGTGTACTTTGGAAACCAGCACAGCCTTAGAAATATTCAAAGAGTGCTTTCCACAACATTGGAAGATAGCGTAACTTACGGGCTATTTATTGGTGCACGCTATTCATTGGCGTACGTTATTTAGCGTAAATCACAATGTTAAAGGACAGAGTAATTTATAGCGTAACATACGCTGATATACGCTATTCAGTAGAATTCACAAAACATTGGAAAATAGCGTAATATACGCTATTTTTATTGACATACGCTATCTAGCGTAACTTACAACTTGGAAGACGGCGTATTCTACAGTTATTCATCGATACACGTTGGTTTTCAACACAGATTTGGACTAAACAGAAGATTCTTGAATATCCTTTTTTTCATTAAGGCACTGATGGCCTTACAAAAAAGAAGGGGAGGAAAAGGAAAGGAGTGCAATAAAGTCACGCTCTATTTTCCAGAGCGACTAAGCTTAACACCTAACACTTCTACGCTTTGGACCCCCATGCGGTGTAACAGAGCAACGAACACTTTACGCTTCTCTGCGAGGCTCTGCCCATCAGAAGAAGAGGAGCCGTCCAGACCAAAGTAGCCCAAGAAATTCTTGGCTAAATGCATAGGGTCGTCCTTGAGCTCGATGACGACAGGTTCGGGTTCTTGGCCCCCAAAAGTGGGGTCCCCATGGGAACAGAATCCCAACTTACGTGCTTCTTCTTCAGCAGCTTCCTTTGGAGTCATGGTTTCAAAAGATAAAAGTCAAAAATTAAATTCTCTCGGTTTATATAATAGAGCTTGCTGGCTGTTCATATTCTTCCATCAGATTCAATCAATCTCGAAAAATAAAGAGTCATCATGACATTTAATGAACTCATGCCAGCGTGTCAGGACTCATTCCCACTTTCTGTTCAAAGTAATTTCGAACTTTTGAAACTCATAAAGTTCGAAAACTTTGAAGGGGGTCTTGTAGGATGTGGAAAATTATGACACGCTGTCATTTTCATCCATACGCTTAAAGACAGATGTCAGTTGAAGCCATACGCTCAATTCAGAGTTGTACGCTCATTCAAAAGCCATACGCTCAGTAAATATTTTATTATTTACTGAAGTGACAGCACAGCATATGTTTAAATGAGGAATGAATCTGACACTTCATCTTTCGTGCAAAGACATCTGTCACGAGAAAAGTAACCGTCGTATAGGTTTTCGAAGAGTCGGTTTTGTCTTTTACGAGGACAACTCAGCAGCCTTCATAAATACAAAGGCCATCATTACTGTCAGTTTTGACAGTCTGTCAGCCGTCAAATCCGCAGTCACGACGCTCGAGAAGATTTTGTCAGCTATGGAAAGATATGGTGTACCAAAGAAGATTGATGATAGCCACGTGGCCACTTCTCCAGTGAGCGTATCGACCTCACATGACTCCTTCTTCACACAGTCAAGTGAGCGTATGGACCTCACATGATTCCTTGCTAAAACAAGCGAGCGTATGACCTCACATGACTCCTTGCCCATAAAGCGAGCGTATGGATTTCCTATGGCACTACGCTGTCCAAGTCAGCGTATAACTCTTCTTCAACGAGGCAGCGTATTACAGCAACCATATCCAGGATTACAGTCAACACATGTTCTCACGTGTCCTGTACCAATTATCCACTTCTCTAGAAGTTATGCAACGTGGCATCCAGGCCATCAATCTCTCCTGAACATGCTCCACTACTTTCAACCACACGCTAATGTGTCTCCATCAAAATTCGTCACGCGTCCCTGCAGTTATGCACACGTCAAGTAACTACCTGAGAGTATGCTTAAGGACAGTTATCCTGAACTCTATAAAAAAAAGTTTCTTCATCTTCATCAGAGACTACAGTCATTTTCAGAGAGAACAGAGAGATTGTCCAGTTGCTGTCCAAGTTCTTCAAAGTTCGAGTTTTCTTCATCGCATCGTCCAAGGGATAAAGTAATCGTCTTCTAGATTAGATTCCTACAGTTGTAATTTTCTCAGATACAAAATAAATAAAGTGAATTTATTTATGGAAAACACCCATCCTTCTTCTTCACGAACAATACGGGCGCTCCCCACGGTGACACACTAGGCCGAATAAATCCTCTGTCGAGTAATTCTTGTAACTGGACCTTGAGTTCCTTCAGCTCGGCGGGGGCCATTCTATACGGGGCCTTAGAAATCGGTCGGGTATCGGGAAATGTATTGATGCTGAACTCGATTTCTCTGTCGGGGGGCATGCCGAGTAGCTCGTCCGGGAACACATCAGGGAATTCTGCCACAACGTCGGTCTGACCCGCATTTGTACCATCCTGTCGCATGTCTCGGACGGACGCCAAATAGCCTTCGCATCCAGAATGCAGCATCCTCCGAGCAGAAATCATCGAAATCAGCATGCAGGTCGATGATGTCTCACCACACGAAAAGCAGAATTCAGGCACTCCTGGAATACGGAAGGTGACCGTCTTTCTAGCACAGTCTATGGTTGCGTTGCACGGCCCGAGCCAATCCATTCCCAGAATGATATCGAAGTCCTTCATATCTAGGACTATCACGTCAAGACCGATCTTTTGACCGCCGATACAGATAATCCCGTCGGCGCAAGCTAAATTAGTGAGTATCGGTGTGTCCGAAGGTGTGCTCACGCTAAGGTCGAGATCTAGTGATATTTTTGAAAATTTGTGCTCGGCGGCAAAGTCCGCCGATATAAAACTATACGAAGCACCTGAATCAAATAGTACATGAGCAGGCACATTATTGAAACTAAGTATACCTGTCACGACCGTATCTGATGCAAGCACTTCATCTCGAGTCATGGCGTAGACGCGGCCCTGGGCATTGGGGCGACGGTCTTGGCCATTTTGCGGCGCAGGTTGATGGGCTCGAGGCGCTGGAACTTGATTCCCTGGACGGTGCTGTTGGGGCGCCGTTGGACGGTGCTGTTGGGGTGCCGTTGGGGTACCGTTGGGTTCGGCCTTCTGGTTGGACACTCAGCACGTATGTGGCCACTCTTGCCACAGTTCCAGCATCCATCCTCTGGTATCGGGCAGCCGTCGATCGTGTGACCGACACGGTAACATCGGTTGCGGTACCGTGGATTACGCCCTTGATATCCGTCTTGGGGCCCGTTGTTCGGACGCTTGGTCATGTTGTTTCCTCTCGCGTGGCTAGGGCGTTTGTGGTTGTAGGTATGCACAGCGCCGGCAGCACCTGGAGGGTATTGGCTTTCAAGGCGGAGGGCATGGTTGAGAGACTCCCCCATCGTTTGGTATTTAGGAACAGACACATGGACGAAGATAGATGGTCGTAGGCCCACTTCGAACCGTCGTGCACGACTCGCCAGGAAGGGCAGAAATTCTCCAGCAAACTTGGCTAACTTGTTGAACTCTGCTGCGTACTGTCGCACCGTCATATTCCCTTGCCTTAGCTGCATAAATTCATTCTCCTTCTCTTGTCGAATCGCTTCGGGAAGGTACTCGATCTCGAACGCATCTCGGAAGGTAGCCCAAGATATTGCCGCCGTCTCGTTGTCGCGTTTGATTGCTCGCTTTTGCACGGCCCACCAGTCGTACGCGTTCAATCGGAGTAGAAGTTGAGCGCATGCGACTTTCTTGGACTCATCGACACCCAGAAGCTCGAATCGGTCTTCTAACTCCTCCAGCCAATCGATCGCCAGCGAAGGGTCTTCAGTACCGCAAAAGGAAGTACGAAAGCTCTTTATGAATTTTGACACGTCGAAGTTGGAACTTCTCGGTGCCGTAGGCATAAGCTCGGGTACCTCCAGTTCGATTTTACTTTGTCTGGCCGCAGGCTCGGTCACGGCAGGAGTCGTCGCGGAGTTGTTGTTGTTGGCCACCACTGTCTGGACAATTTGCTGAAGAGTATCAAGCTGCTTCTGCTGCAACTTGAATTGTGCATCGAATCGGGCCTCGAACTGGGTCTGGCGTGCCTCTACCTCCCGTCGATGTGCCTCAGTCTCCCGTCGATGTTGCTCATTCAGGCGTTGATTCTCCTGAGCTTGTTGTTGTTGCGCTTCTAGCATGCGCAACATCCGTTCCATGGCATCGTTAGAGGGTCCGGGCCTCGAGCTACTCGAGCCGCTCGAAGCACTTTCTTCGTTCGCCACATTCACCGCCGCACCTTCTGGGATTTTGAAGGTAAAAATGCATTAGTAACAAAACTTATTACGGACTCCCTTGTATGGAACGACATATCTCATCGACACGAGACCAATAATTTGAGACTGGAAACTCGACACTAGAGGCCAAGGACGTAAAGCCGTGCTCTGATACCATTATGTCACGCCCCGATTCCGTAGAATCGATAGTCGTCCCCCGGGCGTGATGCCGTGCAAGCCTAAATTGCGCTCGCACAAGGCATAGTCATAAGGTTATCCAAAACACAACAACAAAAGAATGCACAGAGTAAATTGAACACACATTATAGAGAAGGAAATTTAAGCTTTATTGATAATGAACATCATTTTTACAGACTCGATACAAGGGCGCCGCACGGGCTTTTTTTTACAAACTGACTCCATTACAAAATGAACGTCGACGAGATAGCCATTCCATACATTCATCCCTCGATTATACAACTAAAATTATAAAACCACTTGGTATGGTGGGAAGTCGCTCCATCTGTCTTCGATCTTCAACAGCGGAGTCTTCAAAAGTTTGATCCAAGCTTCGATGCACGGACGAAGCTTCAAAACACACGAGCGTTGCCTTCCTTCACGTAGCACGCCCCTCCCGATCTATCGTACCGGTAGAGAGAGCAAGGATCAGTACAATCAACATATACTGGCGAGTGGCTAATTAATTTCCAGGCTCTCATTTGGTTCAAGAATTTAGATAAAATCATAAAACTTGCTTTTAGTGGTCTTTCTAGCCATCCTAGATATTTTCATAAGAAGCATTAAGTTACACCAAGATTTCCTCCGACAGAGCGCACCGTGCGACATAAAAACTTACCATCACTTTCCTTGTTAGTTGATAACAATTTATATCAAGTGTTTGATATGGAGGTCACTTGGCATTAACTAGCCATATGGACATAGCCTGGCAATACGGGACACTTGCAACGCAAGTAGCGAGCCCCGATGCAAGTCCCCGTCTTACCGATTGTCTATTACCCAGCTCGGCTATAACCTATTTTTTTCTAGGCCGAGTCGGTCCCGTGGCCCCGGGTTCCCGCTCGAAGAAACCATCGTCCTTGTCGACAAGTTGTCCATGACCATGAGAGGTTAACATGGTGTATTTTAGGATACCGTTGGGACTTGTTATGTAATCAATTCATTTACTTGGTCATTTTGCAGGCCTAAAATAATTCTATTTCTTTTCAACACAACTCATTTCTTTTTCACTTCTAACATACAGGACTTGTATTCTGTAAGCGAATCATTCAATTTTAATATCATTACCCAAGTTCTCATTTTGAAATAGAGGTCGAGACGAAGGAGGTCAGCCACTCACCTTGAGTTTTTGCTTGAGGCGAGAGACTGGTTGGCTGCGCTAGACGTCGCCTACGCGATCACCTAAAATCGCACAAGCAACCGATTAGAACACTGTATTAGGCAAAAAATTCGATAGGAAATGCGAGTTCGAAATGTAAGCCATGAAAACCATCGAAAACATTCACTAAAATGCATTCAGAAAACCAAAGCCAAAACCAACGCAAGCGACGTGAAAAGCAGAGCAACGGGAGGTCTCTCTCGACTCAGCCGCAGAGTCAATCCTCGAGGCGCTACCCGCTGAATATGGGACTTGGTTCCGAAGAAGCCATTCCATAACGTGGAATGGATCTTAATTCAACCGTTCCCGTTCGATCAATTCGATCGATCCCGACCTATCGGTCCCGACCGAGTCGATAGTGACAGTGTTCCTTTCTCGTGCACCCTGTGGATGGACAACGGGGCACGATGTAGGGACGGGGCACTACACCGCGTTTGTGCTATAGGCGGGAGGCGCCCTATTCTGGTTCTGGACGTCCCTTGATGGATGTTGGTTCGCCCTCCCCATGCGACAATCTACTGCCTTGTGACCTAGCTGGCCACACTTGAAGCATCCCCCCCGGCAATCGACCGCCAGATGTCCCATTTTGTCGCAGCGATGGCACCGTATGCCTGGGTAAGGCCCCCGATACTTGGTAGTATTCTGACACTTTGGCGCACCAGACCCTCCCGTATCGTGAGGACGCTTGTTGAAGTTATTGCGGATGCTTGATCCGCCCTTCTGCGACGCTCGACCGAAGATCCGCTCACTATCAAGGGCGGCGTTATATGATTTCCTGTACGTCTGGCATCTCTGGTTCATGACGTCCTGACGCAAATCATCATTCAGGCCTTGCTGGAAGCGCTCGTACCACGCCTCCGTGTTCGAAAGAAAGGCCACGACAAACTTCGTAAGCTTCGTGAACTTCGCATCGTAGTCTTCAACGGACAAGTTTTCTTGCTTCAAGGACATGAATTCCTCTTCCTTCTGTCGACGAAGGGAACGAGGGATGTATTGCTCGAGGAAGGCCAGTTTGAACGTCTCCCACGAGATCTTGGCATTGGGGTTGGCCTCCTTGAGTTCCTGTTTCTTTGCCTCCCACCAGTCGTAGGCCCTCAAGTTGAGCTGCAACGCTGCGCATCCGACTTTCTTGGACCCCTTGATGTTGAGGAGAGTAAACAGGCCCACAATCTTCATTAGCCACCCCGTGACTTCGTCAGGCTCTGCTCGACCGTTGAATTCAGGCGGGTTCATTTTTTTGAAGTTGGTCATCTTGAGCAAGGAGGAGGAAGACACATGTTTTGTCTTTACGGGTTGCACTTCTTCCTCGGACATGACGTTCGTCGAGTTTTGTTGCGTCGCTATGGTGCTCACGATCCGGGTCAGGGCCTCCATTTGCTTTTGTTGGGCACTGACTTGGGCCTGGATCTGTTCCTGCAGCTGTCGTTGCTGCGTCTCTGACTGGCATTGTTGGAGTTCCATGAGGCGTAGTAGTCGCTCCATGGCAGATTCGCTAGGCGTCGCACCTTCGGTACTATCCGTGCTAATCAATGGGGCGTTGATAGCAGGGATACCCAGTCTTTCCATCATTCCTACAAAATTGAGCAAACCCGTTAGTATTCTCAAAATATCTACGGGCTTATATGTATGGAACGATTATTTCAGACCGTATATGTCGAAAAGCATAGTTTTTTTTGAAAAATCGCAACGGCATCATCTAAAAGAAAGTATTTTGAAAGGTCCGAGGTGTGAACAAAGCTTTGATACCAACTTGTCACGCCTCGACTCGCCGAATCGGTCGCCATCGCCTTGACTCGATATAAATCGATCCCCACGGGTCGGAACGTGATGTCGTGCAAGTCTTTAATGGACTTGCACAAGGCAAGGATTTGCAATTGGAAATTCCTTTTAACTCGACGCGTTAAAATTAAACAGTGCAGAGAGTTGAAGACATAGCATAGGAAAAAATTTAGCTTTTTATTCATAAGCTTACAAAGTATGTGCAAGGTCATTTTTACATTACATATGCCATTGCGGCTACATCTTTGAAACACAAAAGAAAAACTCTCGACAAGCTTGTCCTGAAATAATCCTTGTCGTTCCATACATTCACGCCCCTTTATACATTTGAACAAAGTCTTCGATCTGAGTTGGGCTTTAAAATACTTCAAAATAGGAGAGCTTCGTGCCGTCTCCCGTTCTTCAGCTTCAGGTCTAGTCTCGAGCTCCTGCAGAGCGCTCGTTACCTGGGGAGTTGGGGGTTAGCACACTTGCTAGTGGATGGGACGAACCCACTCGTCTAACCCGACACTGCTTATTAAGGATTCTAGCATACGCAGTGATCTTTCTATTTAGAACTATATGAATTGCATCTCATATCGAAGGCACATTTTAACGATAACGCATAACCAATTTAAATGCATTCTTACCACGGTCGTGCTCCTTTCCTGCACAAAATATGCATGATACTTACCACCTGCACAAGACAATAAGTGAGCATACAATCTATCCTATATGCGGTCATTGGTGATATCGACACCATGAAGGACGATTACGTAGCCTTGCGACGCGCCCTCCAGTCCAGGTAGCGAGCCTAACTGGAGGTCTCACAATGCCTCGTGCCGAAGCACGATTTCCATAATTTTCTCCTAGGCCGATTCGGTCCCAGGGCCCCGGGTACCGTCTCGAGGAAAGCTCACCTTGTGCACAAGTCGTCCTTGACCATGCGAATGTATGAACAGTTTAATATGTATAAAGTAAAATGCATAGCGTAACCATTATCAAATCACATAATCATTCCTACTCGTGCAAGGGTCCTTTCCCCCGAAACCGTACGTTCTGATTTAGCATCCCGTAGGCACCAAATTCTCCGAGGCATGATGTACCGCCACCAAGGTTTTCATAGTTGTATTTTGCATGACATAAAATATATTCTATCTCTTTCTTAGAACTTTATCTTTTCTCTACTTAGTGTGAACCTGTCGATTCAGAGTTAACTTCTCTAGGTTGATATATTATCCCGAGCTCTTGATCTTAGTGGCAAGCATATATCCCGTTAGCATCATCGATTTGAACGTTGAACTTTAAGAATTTAGTTGGCAGGAAGGAGTAGAAAAGAAGGGGCCGAAGAACCACCCACCTAAGGAGATTGCGCCGAGAGTAGGAGAACGCTTCGCGACGGTCAAGCGTCAGTTACACGAACTCCTGCAATGGCACGAGCATCGAATTAAAACCCTTCCTTCAATCCTTCCTTCAAAATTCCTAAAGACGCATTCAGAAATCGACGCGAAAGCAAACTATCAAATCCACGCAACAATTCGTTCAAAAAGCCAAGAAAACCAATAAAACCAACGACAGACGGGTTGCGTCGCTCCCTTTAGAGTTCCTTTGCCAAGACGCCGCCTACCGCATCTAGGACTTATTCCAACAGTAATCGATCCATGGAATGGTACTCATATCACTCGTCCAAATCGATTTTATTGATGCCATGGTTTTTGTATACCAAACTCGTCGCCGAGTCAGACTAGCCATCTATGTTCCCGACCATGTCTGACTTGGCACGAGCCTATTACATAGTGCTTCGCCCCAACGGGAGCGGGGTACTACACTCCATGTATACTTCTTCTTGCAGGTCCCCATGAAGAAAGGCATTCTTCACATCCAGCTGGTATAGCTTCCACCCATAGTTCGCTGCAATAGAGATCAGAGTTCTCACGGTGCTCAATTTTGCTACTGGGGCAAACGTCTCATCATAGTCTATGCCATATAACTGTGTGAATCCTTTTGCAACCAACCTCGCCTTGTACCGCTCTACTTTTCCTTCTGACGTCTCTTTCACTGTGTACATCCATTTGCATCCTACAGCTTTCTTCCCTTTGGGTAATGGAACCAGCTCCCATGTCTTATTTTTCTCCAGTGCCCCAAGTTCTTCCATCATTGCAGCTTTCCACCTTGGATCTTTCTTTGCTTCCTGCCAACACTTGGGCAATGAAGTAGAGTCTAACGATGCAATAAAGGCTCGATAATTCGAAGAAATGTTAGAATAAGACAAGAAGTTGGCAATATCATGTTCGTAATTATCAAAATGAGCAGGAGCCTTACCCGCATTGATGCGAGAAGATCTCCTTAAGGGAGCAATAGGTAGTGGAGAGATCATACCATCCGAGTCGGAGAGATCCGCATCAGAATCCGAGTGATTCAGTGCGGGGGCAACATCTTCAAGAGTTAGAGCAGGAGTAGACGAGGGACTTGGTACAGTAGGCACAGGGCACGGCATAGACACAGTACTGGACTTCTGTTGTCTCCTTATGTAGACTTGGAGCTCCTTTTCCCTTGTCTGCTGCTCCCCCTGCGTAACATATGTATCTTCTTCTTCATTCTCTGTATCTGAGTCACTGTGCTCTCCCCCTTTCGTCCAGTTTTCTACAACCAGACACGGAACCGATCCGACAACTACATTTGGGCTTATTATCTCCCCCTCACAACTAACACCATCTGTGTTAGGAATGCTGAACCTTCATCCGAACCATAGTATGGTTCGAGTTCTCTGAATGTAACGTCTATACTTACAAACATCTTCCACTCGACTGGACTCCAACAGGCATATCCCTTCTGAGTTGTCGTATAATCGACAAAGACACATTTAACTGCTATAGGATCCAGTTTGCCAATGCCTGACATATTATCTTGGACAAAGCACACACATCCAAAAACTTTTGGTGGAACAGTGTATATAGTTGCCCCAGTAAGCATCTCCAACGGTGTCTTCCAGTCCAATACTTGAGATGGCATTCTGTTGATGAGATAAGAGGCCGTCAATATACCCTGCCCCCACAAGTGTTTTGGGACATTCATAGCCAGCATCATCGTCCGTGCGACTTCCAGCAGGTGTCTGTTCTTTCGTTCAGCCACACCATTTTGTGCCGGAGTATAAGTACATGAAGTTTGATGGAGTATTCCATGAGTGGAAAAATACTCAGCAACCCTCTTATCAGTATACTCCGTCCCATTGTCAGACCGGAAACACTTAATTTTAGCGCCATATTGTGTTTCCACCCGGCGATGAAAGTCCCGAAAGGCCTCAAGGACTTCACTTTTATTCTTCATAAGGTAGACCCATGTCACGCGGGTATAACAGTCAATAAAGGTGACGAACCATCGAAAACCGTTAATTCCGGTTGTAGGACAAGGACCCCATACGTCCAAATATATTATGTCAAAAGCCGCTGAACTCCTATTCCCCGAGCTCACATACGAGCTTCTGGTATATTTTTCCAACTCACAAGCATTACAAAATAACTTTGCTTTATTAGCCCTTTGATATAAGGACGGATACATTCGACTAATAACTTTAAAAGAGGAATGACCGACACGCTGGTGGTGGAGTAGTAAGTCGGCTTCAACACTGTGACCGGAAGCTTCTGGTTGTGCGTCTGCTACCAAGGATGCCAATGCGTTATCCAGTCCAGTCCTGTCTAAATACCACAGCCCCTTATGCTATGTGCCAGTCCCAAGTCGTCGTCCTGTCCCCTTCTCCTGAAAAGTCACCGTAGGAATGTCAAAGGAAACAGTACAGTTAAGATCAAGTATAATGGCACTAATTGATAGAAGATTGACAGAAAAAGACGGAGCATGTAAGACATTGGTTAGAGAGATGAAAGGGATGCATGCGACAGTGCCTTTACCCATTACAGGGCTGGAAGTACCATCAGTGGTCTGAATACTCTCCGGCAATGGTAGCTGAGTATAGTCCTGAAATGTACCACGGGATCCCGTGACATGGCGAGATGCCCCAGAGTCCATAATCCATCCTGGCTGATGGACAGATGCAAGAGCACGTGTAGGATTACCGGTACTGGTTTGGGCAAAGCAAGTGATGTGATCTCCCGAGGTAGAAGACGCCCCAGGTATGTCGACCGAACCCAGCTTTGTGCCTCGCAACTTCTCAAGGAACTCCCGCTCAAGCGGGGTTATTTCAGCCAGTTGATTCTCTCCCCCTTTCTCTGCCAGATTTGTTTTGTGTCCTCCGCTTCTACCAGCATATCCTTCTCTACTACCACGTCGGCCTCCACGACCCCATCCTCGATCATTAGACTGATTTTACAAGGGTTTTGGACAAAATCGGATGTAATATCCGGAGTCACCACAATTGTGGCAAACACCACCCACAGATCGAGGTTGATAGAAGGCAGCAAGGGCAGACTTTTCAACCACGACTTGCTCCCTCTGGTAGGAGCCCTTGTTGGGCATCAACTTCAGTCGAGCTTCTTCCTGTGTCATGACGGCTATAGCTTCTTCTAAGGTCGGAAGCGTGGGTTGGGATAGGAGGATATTTCGTCTCTGCTCAAACACAGGGTGTAGTCCCTTCAGGAATTTTATCATACGCTGCCGCGAAATATAAGCCAAGAACGTCTGAAAGTACTTTACGAATGCCAGTTCGAGTTGTGCATCATCCATCCCAAGAGGATCATAATGATCCAAATCAGACCAGTACTTCTTCAACATGACTGCGTACTCAGAGATGGTACGTTCATCTTGGGCCACCCTATCGAGTTCATCTTGCAGTTGAAAGACCCGTATAGGGTTGTCCGAGCCAGAGTACATATCTTTTAGAATCTGCCATATATCAGCAGCAGCCTCCATTGCCTCGATATTGCCCGACACCTGGTCGGTTAATGAGGCAGTCAACCACCCAGCCACTACGTTGTTGACAATCTCCCAAACAGCAAACTCCTTTGCGGAGTGATCGGCTGGAGCCTTGGCTTGGCCAGTGACATAGCCGACCAAGCCGCGTCCCTTCAGCGTCCGTATCGCCTGCCGCGACCACTTCAAGTAGTTGGACGTTCCTTCCAACTTTGTCTCCAGCTTCTCTAGCTTTCCCATTTTGTAAGGTGACGGATCCACATTAGTATGGATCACACGTGGGGTTGTCTCGGTTAATCTCTTGGATAAGATATCATCAACCAAGGCCTTCATCTCTTCGACCGTCAGTTTGCCACTGATCGAATCCATGGCTTCTTCAACTATGAACCCTATTCGTTGTCTTCTTCGTCGTCTTCGACGTCGGAGGCTGCAACTTCGGAGTCAGCAACTTACCCAACTACGTCATCTGCGTCGTCTTCGTCGTCTTTTTCGACGCCAGAGACTTTATGAATGCGCTACTAACTTGGCCAGCACCGGCGCGCACATGTAAAGTGAACACGTCAGGACACCAGAGAAGACATGATCAGTCTCTATATAGAATCCGATGTGAAGAAGGAATAACAAAGAAAGCATTTGTTATTTCCAAACGGCGTAAGCGAGGAACAGAGTTGGTACAAATAAAGCATTTGGCAGCCGTCTGTCTTCGAAATATACCTTTTTCCATAAAAAAAAAGGACGGCTAGGGTTTGTAGGAGATGGAAAGGCGATGGTTAGACATGGTGGTGGCTAGGGTTAGGGTTTGGGAAGGGGGCTGCTGGAGGTCGGAAAGGGGGTGTGCTGCTGCTGGTGGCCGGAGGGGGGGCTGCAGGTGGTGGGGGGGGCTGCTAGTGGTCGGGGGGGTGCTACTGGTGGTCGGGGGGGTCGGCGAGGGGGGGTCGGCAGGGGGGTCGACAAGGGGAGGCGGGTGGGGAAAACATTTTTGTTTTTGTTTTTTTTTGTGGAGAGAGAGAGAGAGAGAGAGAGGGTTATGGCTCTGATACCATGTAGAAAATAATGTTTGGATGATTTTATTGATGGACTACTTCACTACTTGTAGGGAGTCTAGCTCCTCTACATACTCGATATTCCGATGTGGGACTAAAAGTCCCTTATTGATTCTCAACAATTTATTTTCAAAATAAAAATATATTAATCACATTTACAAGAGGAGGAACATGTGTACAAAAGAAGGAGCATGATTGGAACATCATCCCCAATCGAGCGTAGTACTTTATTTTGTAATGTATTTCAAAACTTAGAGCATCTCCAATGCAAGTGTGAGTTTAGAAAAAAAGTTGTTACCACATAGGAATAACAAGTCTTTACTCAAAATGTCTTTCTCCAATGCAAATGTCAAAAAATTTATAAATTTGACATGGCATGACATGACAAAGACATTGTGAAGTTGGTTGTCTACTTCTAGTCAATATACTTCACAATATATTTACCTTCACAACATCAATTATGAATAAAAAAAATAGAAATAAGAGAAGAAGTTTTGAAAGTTAAAAAATAGATTTTATTGTCTTCTCAATATTTTGTATTGAAGAAATTTTTTCTACTTCATTGTTTTGTGTGAATATAATTTTGCCACCTAGAAAAAATATTTTCTTGTGCCTCGTACAACATAGGAATCACATCACATTACAAGAGATTAGGGTTGAAGATGCTCTTAAACCACCAGCACCTAATTCTTTATTAACTACTCCTTGCGATGCAATAAATGAACTAGTAGGGAGCCTAATTTGACTTTGAACAACAAGTAACTAATTGTTTATTAATAAAACTTGCTGGTGATTATAAGCCTTGTTAGCAATCACATGAATGAAACTATATTGTACACAAATTATTTCGTATATTTCAGAAATGTATAATATTTGCGTACTTTTGAAGGATTCTGATTAGTATACAAAATTTAAGCATGTGAAATTTTACACGTGTTTCGTACGAATTATTGACAAAATAGACACACAAAAATATTGTGACAACATGTTTAATTAACCAAATTTGACAATATATTTAAACATGTGAAGTTTCTAACCTCTATCTTTACGTTTAACGAAATTTTTATAGAATTTTGTAACGTATTTTTCTTGTACTCCGTCGATTTATACTTGTATTTTTGTCGTCCGAAATTTTTTTCGTTTGCCGAATTGCTAACTAGGGTTATAGGTATATGGTTTGACTGCGTCTCAAGTTCTACACTTTTACATAATATGTTTACTTCTTATTGCTGGTTACCAAGTGTATAATAGAAGCATTTCATTGTCCATAGGGGTACAACTTAGGTGGGCTAAATCCGAGTCCAATTGGATAAACCCGTTAATGAGTTGTATTAGGGTTAAAGATACTCGGGTTCAAGCTAGACTTCCGGTTAAATATTTGAACCCGATCAAAAATTGGGTTGGACTCAGGTTCATGTGTCGAGTTCCCCGAAAAAATCGAAACCCGAAAAAAAAATAAAAATAAAAATAAATATATATATATATATATATATATATATATATATATATATATATATATATATATATATATATATATATATATATATATATATATATATATATAGTTTCATATTCTTAAATAAGAAGTTTAAATCCTAAATTTTTTTACTCAAACTTTTCAACTTCTTGTTCTAAATCTTATTTCAATTTCAATGTTGTAATTACTGTTATTTGATTATGTGTTTAATATTATTTTTGTTTTAAATTATTTCAAATATTATATTATAGTCCGATAAATCGGACCCAATCCGATCCTTCGTGCTTGGTCTTTGACTACATATGTTGAACCCGAGGCCAGGTCTGGCTTGGGCTCGGACTAGGCTTATGATTCATCGAATTGGACTCAAGTTGACTTCAAGCCCGACCCAACCCGTCCGAGTTGCACCCCTAATTGTCCATCATTATCAAATTCTTAATGTTGAGCATTAATTTTGGGGTGTTTGGAAACGATAAGTTTTAATTTTCATCAAAATAAATGCTAACTAATTTCTGCTTTAATTTTCATCAAAATAAATTAAAACTTATATAAGTTAAGAATTTTGTAAACATTTGTCCTAAAAACACATGTTAGTACACTGTAAATATGTATTTTATGTGAATATTTTTACCAGTACGTTTATCAATGTATATTTTGCATTTATAATATCCATTTTAAGTAAAATGTGATTTGATAAATGTGTTAATGAAAGTACATGTCATGCCCCGGTCCCGTAGGACTAGTTATATATATTTTGTATTTATCAATATATATTTTCTATAACGGCCGATTATAGGCTAAGCGACGGGGTCGTCACATAGAAGTCTCAAGCAGAAATATCGAATAAGCCAGCAGAAAGTTAGAACCAAAACACAAGTAAAAAAAAGAGGCTCTTTATTGATATTGAACAAGGATTACAAAAGTGGCACGAGGCCATGATTATAATCACTTAGTCTCACTCTTCTCTCAAGCTACAAGTCACTCTACTCTCTCTTATTTCTCAATACAAAGCTTGATGAGCCAGCGGATGCTTCAGAAGGTAATGTCCATACATTACGTCCCGTGTAAGTCCAGACTCCATGCGGCCGCTTTGCCTCGAAATGCCAAGGAACTCCGTGTCCCGACGTATCCAAGCAAGCTACGCGCCAACGAGCCTCTACATGTGCTTGCACATTGAAACTGTGTGGGTGTCAGTACTCAACTGTACTGGTGGTGTGAGCTCCTCGTCCACCCATACAAAAACTAACACGTTCATTTAATTTGTACAACATAACCCCTTTATGATTGTCTTTCTATTCTTGCCTTAGGATCAATTTTAGAACATAGACTGTAATGCCTGTGATTCGTATTACGTATTTTGTATACGTGTACGGAATCCTGACCAGTAGTTAGACTTGTCATGCTTGTCTTGATCCTGGTTTAGCTTATTTTGGGCTCATCCTGGTGTGGCTTGGCTTGGCTTGGTTTTGTTTGGTTGGGTTCGGTTGGGTTTGGGTTAGCATGAACCCCACCTACCACCATCCATCATTTAAGCCACCAACCCCCTTTCTCTCTCCTCATTCACTTCTTCTTCCTCCATTAATTCTCTCCAACTACCAGGAGAGCTTAGGCAAGTGCAGCTTGCTTCATGGAGGAACTCAAATTTTATTGTTCCATTCTCTTCTTCACAGCATTCCAAAACACTTTAGTACTTAGCATTTTTAATTTCCATGGCTCATTTTTTGTAGATCTAAGTTTATTGTGTTTCGGATTTTTTGGGTTTTGATCTATCTAACCTTGTTATTTTCAAGTTCTGATGGTTTGATGTTGTAGAGAATTTCATTCTGCCCCATTTTGACCTATGAAGTTCGAATTTGGACTCTGGATGAAGGTTTTATGGAGCTTGAGAGCCCTGGCTTGCATGGTTCTTCTTCTCGGAATAATGGAAAAGAAGAACAGTTCTCAACCGCATGTTCCTTGCTGCATGAGCTTAGCCGCATGATCTTTTATGCGGCAAGTTCTTTTCTTGGCCGCATAGCCCTTGCTGCATGACTTGGCCGCATGGCCTATGCTGCACGAACTTATCCCCAGCCGCATGAGGATTGATCTATTGGCCGCATGAGACCATATGAAACCCAGCCGCATGGCATGTACTTGGACCGGGCCGCCGCATGAACTCGAAATTCCCCAGCCGCATAAGCCTACTTTTTCTGGCCGTATGGACTCCTCTCCATGGCCGCATGGGACTCGGCTCTTCCGCAGCCGCATAAGGTCCATTCCCTGGCCGCATAAGCCTTTCCCCCTTCAGTCGCATGAACTTTTGATCCCTCGAGCAGCATGGACTTGAACCACCTGCCGCATATGATCCCCAGCCGCATGTGACCCAGTCTTCCCAGCCGCATATGCCCAGTCACCCGAGCCGCATGTGATCCATTCATTCCCAGCCGCATGAGCCCGTTTCCTATCAGCCGCATATGCCCGTCCACCTGAGCCGCATGAGCCTGTATTTCCCCCAAGCCGAATGAGACTCTCCTCCTTGTTGCATGGCTTTTTTCGTAATCGTGCACCCCTTTTATTATATTGGAATGTTACAATTATGCTTTTATAACTTGGGACTTTTGATTACATACTTGTACTATGTTATCTTACACATGTTTCTTGAACACGATAGTGGTCCGTAGTGGTGCACTCTTGACAAGTAACATGACATGATAGTGGCCCGTCGTGGCGCACTCCTGACGAGTAAACTTGACATGATAAACTTGACATGATATACCTGACATGATAATTCTTGATGGTGGTCCGTCGTGACGCACTCTCGACCGGATAAGTAATCTTGACAAGTATACCTGACATGATATATCTCGATATGCTGTTGCGACGGCTAGCTTGACATGACAAGAATGAATAACCTGGACACCGTGGATGATTGTGCTTGTACAAATGAACCCGTCTTGTCTTGCATCATGTCTAGGACAGGGACCCCTGAGTACCACGGTCAGGGGTACCTACTGAAAACCTGTCACGCCCCAGAACCAGAACACTGGAGAGCGGGGGCAGACATAGCCAGCTACGTATAATGAAATAGAATCCATCCCACTATACGGTCACGGCTGTCTAAAAACGTGAGGGTTTAACTACAATCCATCAGTCTCTTATGGTCAAGAACAAGCCTAGTGTCTCAATCACAAGCAAGTAAGTAAATGTTACAAGATGTAAGATCACCAAATATACAATAGTAAGGCGTCCCAAACATTACATATTCAGCTGATCATGAAGCTAGTCGTTACAAAATGTAAGGACTAGTAAGAGTTTTCGTCATACATGATCAACCCTAGGATCTGTCAATCATGTTACAGCCCGTAGGCAGATAGTAAAATGTACACGAGCTAACACTTGCTCGTCGGCTAAACGTCTCAAAAGAATATTTTTACAATAGAGTGGGAGAGCCAAAATAAACCCACTCGTTGTCAGAGTTACGTCTGGTGGTCACCATCTAGCTGGAAAACCAGTAGATCCTCTGAAGCTGCTCCGGAATCTGGCCATACAAAACAAGCTGGGTCAAATCCCAGAAAGAGCAAGTGCCACAAATGAGGCTTCACTTGGAACTAAAACCGATAATTAGCACAAGAGTAATAATTACATAATAAAAGACAATATTTAAGAAAAAGCATGACAGGTGATATACGATGAGATAACCATGGGACTATTCAGATAACCAGGTTACAACCCGTAAACCAAACAAGGACCGGGGTTGTAACCCTTCGTCTGAACAGAACTTGGTTTCTCCCACCATTTATCAGCAAGATAATATAAGAAATTAGGTCACGTAACAATCTTGTACATGATCAAGACAAGACTAGACCGATTGAACTCCATCCAATATTTTACGGCCAAGCAATAAGTACGGCTTGATACTTTAACTAACTAGCGTTATCACAGGCCTAGTTACTAGCAAGATGCAGTGAGATTATTCCACAGCCACAAGCCCTGCAGACCATCCAGGCTATCCGGACGTAATTAGGGGTTGAATTCAAGTGGGTACATCATCCAGAAAACGCATGTACCCTTAGGTGACTTAGAGGGTGCAACACATGACAGTGTGCTGAAAATATGCCATACTCGACGGCAGGCTACAAATCCCAAGTGGGGTGCCCAGATAACGGGATTGCCTGTAGCTGGAGAAATCTCTTCATGACTACTGGATTATTCTAGTGATTAGCCTTAGTCGATTTCAGTAGGTACCCCTGACCGTGGTACTCAGGAGTCCCTGTCCTAGACATGATGCAAGACAAGACGGGTTTATTTGTACAAGCACAATCGTCCACGGTGTCCAGGTCATTCATTCTTGTCATGTCAGGTTAGCCGTCGCAACAACATTTTAAAAAATATAATGTCAGGTTTATCATGTCAAGAGTGTGCCACGGCAGGCCACTATCATGTCAGGTATATCATGTCAATTATATCATGTCAAGTACATCATGTCAAGTATATCATGTCAAGTTATCATGTCAAGTCATCAGGTCAAGTCTACTTGTCAAGAGTGCGCCACATCGGGCCACTATCATGTCATGTCATTGTCAAAAGTGCACCACAACGGGTCACCATCGTGTCAGAGAACACACTTAAAATTAATAGCACAAGCATACAAGTAGTAATTAAATATTAGCAGGAGGAAGGGCCGTGGGGGACTCATGCGGCTCAGGAGACTTTTCATGCGGCCAGCAAGTCACTATCAATCATTACACTAACAAATCATGTTTAGGGAAGCAATTTAGAATCACACATTATTTAATCATAATAATATAATTGTAAAGACAAATAAGACAAAAGATAGTGGAACCCGTAATTAATACAAGTATGCCATACGGCCAGCCAATAAATGTTGTCACCATACTATATGCGGCTAGCACACTTTTGCTGCATGCGGCCAAGAATAATAAATAGTCCTTGTGGCCAAGAGTGGATGAGATGGGGGCCATAAGGCAAATACTCAATATATAAGCCATGCGGCTCACTTGGCCATATGCGGCTGGACAATTATTGGAGGGGTGCATATACGGCTAGCAAATATTGGAGAGGGTATATGCGGCTAGCAAATATTGGAGAGGGCATATGCGGCTAAGTACTGTTAAAATGGCCAAGGCAAATATTTAAGTGGCCAAGCAAATATAAAAGCATGCAAGCTAATATGCAGTTACATGCAAATACAATTGCTGACGTAAGCAAAAAATACATGCGGCCAATTAAATATACAGTGGCCATGCGTCCAAGATTATACAATGGCCATGCAACATATATGCCATATGCGGCTGATATACTAGGCCATGCATTATTATATGCCATATGCGGCTATAGTGTTTCCTTATGCGGCTGGTTAGCTTGCCAATGCAAGCAAAATGCTAAGAGCATTAAATGCCAAGCAAACGCTAATATATGCATCTATGCGGCCAAGCTTTATTGGAGGGGGGCATATGCGGCTAAGAATATAAATCCATGCATGCGGCCAAGTTGTAGGCCATAAATGAAATGGCCTATGCGGCCATGAAGGTGTAGCAAGCAACCATTAGCAACTGTTAGCAAGCACCCATGCGTTACACAAAAGGCCATGCATGCACAAGCAACTATTAGCAAGCAACTATTGTATTTAATTGCTAATGCATTAAACTACAGTACGTATCCTAACACATGCATTTAAATAATGCATGCAAAAATGCTTGTTTAACAAATGCATTAAATAATGCTATTAAATATAACATGCATCCTTACATGCGGCTCACTAATATATAAGATTGCATGCTTGCATGCGGCTGGCTTTGGTATTGCTCTTTATACGGCTCACTTGGCCAGCAAATATTAAATTAAATAATAATAATAAAAAGCTATGCAAATGATTCTTATGCGGCCAAAACAAATTTACAGTTGCCATGCGGCCAGCCAATGACCTATGCGGCTCAGGCAAGTTGCATGCAATTGCATGCAAGCTTGCAAGCAACTAAAATAAAAGGGGCCTGCAATTAATTAATGCTCATGCGGCCAGAAGCTAAAAATGCTCATGCGGTCAGAAGTGAAGTTAATGGCTCCCTACGGAGAACATGTCCATAGAAAATACCATGGCCTCCATGCTCCACCAAACAACAGTAGGAACCCAAATCCAGACTCCCGTATGTCAAATTTGGACAAAATGGAATTCTCTACAACATGGAACCATCAACTAGCAAAAATATGCAAGTTTGATAGATCAAAATTCATAGAAACCGAAAATACCACAAAACTAGATCTACAAGAAATTAACCACAGAAATAAAAAATGCTAAGTACTAAAGTGGGTTAAAAACACATGAGGAAGACAATAGAACAATAAAAATGGGGTTCCTCCATGAAGCAAGATGCACTTGCCTAAGCTCTCCACTCTCTCAGGTTGGTGGAGAAGTACTGGTGAAGAAGAAGAATCGTAGTGAAAAAGAATTAATGAGGAGAGAGAGAGAGAGGAGTGGGATATTTAATGAAGAGGGTGGAGGTGGTAGGTGGGGTTTTCAACAAAACCGAATCAAGCCAAACAAACTGAATCGAACCAAGATAAACCAATCAAAGAAATGCCAAAATAAATCAAACAGGGAGACATACAATACGGGTCAAAATACGTACACGTATTCCAAATACGTAATACGATATGGACATTACAACTCTACCCACCTTAAAAGAATTCCGTCCTCGAAATTTAATCAAGTGGCTAGAGATTGCAAGGACAAGCTATACTAAGCAATCAATCATGCAAGCAAGGAATTTGAAGGCATGAGGAAGAGGAAAAACATCTTGCTAGAAACCTCTCTGTCGGTTCTGAATCTGAGCTTGGACCAGGGCATACTACTGGGGTCTCTGCTGCTGGAAGACTTGTGCCTGAGGCGGCAATGGCCTCGGAGATGGAAACTGCTGCTGGACTGGTACTGGGACTGGTTCCCTAACGGATGAATTGGTCATGGCTGGTGATGAGTCAGGCCTGAATGGGCAGGACCCTACCTTGTGGTCCGACGCTCCACAAAGCAAACACAATCCTCGAGCCTTGCGACACTCTGAAACAATATGTCCATGCTTACCACAATAAGAGCAGCCTATAGGGGAAGACTGCTTCTGCGTCGGGGTTGAATGTTGAACCGACGTAACCGAAGCTGTCCTTCTCGGAGCTCCAATGGTCAAAGCGCTAGCTGCCGAGGCTAGGGCTGACGACTGGTTCATCTGGCCGTGAGATCGCTTTCGACCTCTGGTCCTGTCACTGTTCGCTGTACTGTTCCCATGATGTCCACCTCTGCCCAGAGCATCTGCCACTGCCTGACGCAAGGCGTCTCTCCGGCGATCCTGCGATGCAAGCAACTCCATGATAAGTCCCACCAAGGCTCCATCATCCTGTCCTGCGGGCTGGGCAGGCTGCACCGGGGGTTCTGGATCTCCGAAAGGCATGACCCGGAAAGCTCCTCCTGAGTGCTGGGCCTGATCTTCTGGTTGCTGCTGGTCCACGAGAGGTGCTTCGCCTTGCTGATCGGCAGGTCCAGGAACAATACCGCTGAAGAAGACGACATAGAGAACAATAAGGAAGGACCAGGACAGATTAACGATACAAGCATGTGATCAGGTCAAGATTACAGGAATTCAGAAGATACGAGCAGAGATCAAGGGCGAGTATTGATTGAGACATCTATTCGGTAAACCCTCACATATCTTGATTAACAAGACCTGCATGGGCCACCACTTAAACCATGTCACGCTCCAGAACCAGAACACTGGAGAGCGGGAGCAGACATAGCCAGCTACGTATAATGAAATAGAATCAATCCCACTATACGGTCACGGCTGTCTAGATACGTGAGGGTTTAACTACAATCCATCAGTCTCCTATGGTCAAGAACAAGCCTAGTGTCTCAATCACAAGCAAGTAAGTAAATGTTACAAGATGTAAGATCACCAAATATACAATTGTAAGGCATCCCAAATATTACATATTCAGCTGATCATGAAGCTAGTCGTTACAAAATATGAGGACTAGCAAGAGTTTTAGTCATACATGATCAACCCTAGGATCTGTCAATCATGTTACAGCCCGTAGGCAGATAGTAAGTATGTAACGCCCCAGTCCCAAAATACTTAGGACTAGGTACGTATCCATGCTAGCTGCATACATACGAAGTATACTCCAATATATGGAACCCTCGTATGAATACATAAGCTGTAAAATACAGTAAACCAAGAGTAATCTAATCTCATCCATAAATGAAGAATAAAAGATATCATATAATCAACTGTAATAAGTCTTTGTACAATACGTTGGACGGAGACAAAGTCCACAACCAACTATCTCAAGTAAAAGGTACAAGGAGGAATAGATGAAATAACAAGACTAGCCAAGTGCAATCATCTCGAAAGGATGGAGAAGATCATGGCCTCGACTAGAACACCTGCAAATTCATAGAAGCACACACCTGGAGAGATAACCAGGTCCTCAAAGGGACGTAACAAGATACATAAAGAATATGCCATAATAAACTGAATATATAATATGTCACAAACCGAAATAAGTGACAAGACTACAATAAGGTAATCTAACCGTACTACAGTGTTTATGCAGTTAAGAACAAACCTCCAACGCATGGGCACTCTGGCTCAGTAACAGTAATCTCAGGTATGGCCCATCAGGATACCAGGAACCTCAAAGCATAACATTCATCGAATGTCAGAGGCCAGCAGTAAATCAGTATCAGGATCCAGGACCGTATCTCCCGCAGAGATAACCGGCCATAGGGAAGTGCATACTTGGCCCATACGTCAAGGAACTGTTCTTCCCACCCAATGCCTAACAGAGTCACATCCATATCTCACATACCTCTACTAACTGCTAAGTCTCCTAACATGCCTCTATTAGCAGTTAGCCCTATCGCATGCGCTTGGGGGATCAGCCCACACACAAGAACCCCTATATGTACTCATCTCACACATCCTCGTGGTACAACTGTGTCAAGGTATATGCGATACACTACAGACGGTAGTCTCTTAACTCTAAGTCCATGTGCAGTCAAAGGATAATAACAAAGTATATCTAATATCACTGAGCAGACAGTAAATCAAGGACAGTAAGAACTAGAAATAACTGAACAGTGATATATAATAAAATGCAAACTAAATATAAACAGTATAATGGCAAGATATCTTGCCTGAGGTTATGTGCAAAAGGGAATAATCCAGTAGCTCGAATAGACAAATAAACGAAGCAAGAAAAGCCAAATCTCGCAGATGACTCCGGATGCTGCAACAAACATCACGAACGAGTTTGGAATAAAAGATATACCTAGGAAACGCCTGTCCAAAAGTTAAATTCTGGAACAAGGGTAAAATCGTAATTTTGGGTCAAAACGATGTCCGCCGTTGGACCCGCTTTGCACCGAAATACGTGCAAATATCTACGGTCTCTAAAGTCATCAAACTACATGTCTATAAATTTGTTTTGATGAGACGAACCCAATGGTTTGTCCAATTTTGGATTTCGGTGGGCCGTGCACAAAATCGCCCGTTGAGTGGGATTGTGGGCCCGCCAAAATAGCGTCCCAATCAACGGTCTCAGAATCGGACCAAACTTGCCTCACAGGACCAGAAAAATATTTCGAGTCCAATGGCGCAAGTTTCATCGCGATATGATGAGTGTGCACAAAGTTGTGACTTAATTTGCAAAAGGGTCGATACGGGGTATCTCGACGGATACGCACTGATTTCGTCGCGCACATGCAACGAAATCGGGTTCCGTCAGTTCCCACATGTCGACAACATCCATATGCGCCATTCGATGTGTATAGTGCGCGATCACGTCGTCCGATTTGTCGGGGCGCACGCCGTATCGGGTGTTTTTCCACTTTTTTAAAAACAGAATTTACAATTTTTCGGAAAACTTTAACAACGTGTAACTTTCTACATACTCGATAAAAAATGAATCCAAAAGGTGCGTTACAATCTCGGTTATGTTGTCTTTGATTGTCTTCAATTAGTTTTTATGAAAGTTTAATGGACAGCGAGAAAAGTGGCCGACAAGTTGGTGTTTCAAAACAGTTTTTAATATTCAGAAAAGTGGGTTTTTCTCCAACTTCGTCTCGATTTTTCGAGCAAGTTGGATGGCCATGTCGAAATCCACTTGGGGGATCTCGAAGAGGGTCATGTGGGCTTTCTACACGAATTTACGGATCTAAAAACGAAATAGAATCGAGGGAGAAATCAAACGGGGAAGTTGGGTACCTTAAAGTGGGAATCTGTTGTTGTTGTTGATGGTTCCTTTGTCTTCTTCGCGAGCACGGCTTCCCCATGGTGCGTCCGAGCTTCGCCGTGGAGTGGGGAGGAGGAAGGAGGAGAGGAGGAAGGATTCAGATTAGGGTTTTGGGTTTATTTTTGAGTCAAAAGTGTATATATATATATATATATATATATATATATATATATATATATATATATATATATATATATATATATATATATACACACTTAAATATATATATATATATATATATATATATATATATATATATATATATATATATATATATATATATATATATATATAATGGGGGGAAGGGTTCGGCCATTGGCTATTAGTATTACTGCTTGCCTTTAAAGGGGAGCACAAGCACTACTAATCATGCTGCTGCTGCTTGGCGTTGGTGGTGGGGGTCGGCCCCACCACTTGCTTTTACTTTTTTTTTAAAAAAATCTTATCTAAACTTATCTTATATATATATATATATATATATATATATATATATATATATATATATATATATATATATATATATATATTCGAGGGAGAAATCAAACGGGGAAGTTGGGTACCTTAAAGTGGAAATCTGTTGTTGTTGTTGATGGTTCCTTTGTCTTCTTCGCGAGCACGGCTTCGCCATGGTGCGTCCGAGCGTCGCCGTGGAGTGGGGAGGAGGAAGGAGGAGAGGAGGAAGGATTCGGATTTGGGTTTTGGGTTTATTTTTGAGTCAAAAGTGTATATATATATATATATATATATATATATATATGTATAATGGGGGGAAGGGTTCGGCCATTGGCTATTAGTATTACTGCTTGCCTTTAAAGGGGCGCACAAGCACTAATAATCATGCTGCTGCTGCTTGGCGTTGGTGGTGGGGGTCGGCCCCACCACTTGCTTTTACTTTCTTTTTTTTTTTAAAAAAATCTTATCTAAACTTATCTTATATATATATATATATATATATATATATATATATATATATATATATATATATATATATATATATATATATATATATATCCCAAAAAAAAAAAAAATATATATATATATATATATATATATATATATATATCCAAATGAACCCAATCAAATTTCTACAAAATCCAAAAAGAAAATTTTAATATCATCTACCATATATAAAATCAACTTTAAAAAAAACATATACACATATATTTAAATTCATTTGACATTAAAATCAACTAAATAATAATAATAATATCTAATAGGATAACATATTTATTACATCTCCACAAATTTGAAATAAAGTTTAATATTATTTAACTATATATATGATGCATCTAAAATATATTTTTACATATATACACAAATTTAAATTGCCATAAAAGGCAACAATAATAATATCACATAATATCAAATAATATCATCAATAATAAAATGCCTATTAAATTTTCACAAAATAACTTTAGTAATAATAAAATAATAAAAATTGTCCCAATGGGTGAACTTTACCGCTCACCCATGTATGGGTCCAAAAAATTGTACCATCTTGTAAAATATTATTTTATTAATAAAATATAAATTTTATACCAAAAGTCAATAAATATTCAACAAGTCTCAAAATTATTTAAAATATTTGTACACACATGAAATGTTCCTATATGGCCACCTTAGTCACCCCACATACTCACGTGGGCCTAAATTTGGTTCGGGCCCTGTTCAGACTGAATTGGCCAAACCGGGTTATTAAAAAAAATATAAATAAAACCATAAATTGTATAAATTCATTTTTAAGTCTAATAAAATAATAAAATAATTAAAAAAATACTGATTTTACATCCTACCCAACTTACAAGAATTTCGTCCTCGAAATTTAGGATGAATAGGGTAGATAGGGTTGAGGGATAGGAAGAGTTCGTCAATTCCAAAATGCAATTAAATTTTGGAGGAGGCAATAAAACGGCGTTCAACATAACCATGCATTAGAAAATTTGGGGAGTCGATATATACCAAAAATGTATCATGGCTATGGAATTGAATAAGAGTTGCTAGTGATGGTAACCAAATTTTGAATATCCAATTTTAGAGAACAGTAAGGAATTGAGTAGACCAAAGAGAATAAATTAGACATTCGGGAGATTTGGTTCCTAGAGAGAAACTGGAGACTAATCGCCTCGATTGAGAGTTTGATTGAAGTGAATGATTTAGAATCATTCTCGAGTGCTCAAGAATAATTGGAAGGACACGATAATAATTCTAGGGTTGAGAAAATGAAGAGCAGTTAAAGGCGAGGGTACAGCCACATTAGTCGGTCGATGGCTATCTACATTTCGTGTATAATTAACCGATTGGGCAACCAAAGATGATACCTTGAGTTCAACTTAGCAAGTACAGTGCCTTGTCTTTCCAAAATAAGTAAAAGACAATAACAACAAAAGTTTCAAATATGGTGTTATATATTGAGTACGAATTGCGGGATTCATAGGCGGCAAAAATAACTCAAAAGAGAATTGTCAAGGCGGTCGCGGATGAGACTCTATGGCAAGTTTAACTATGTCTCCATCCGCATAGAATAAGATATGATAAGCGAACCAGAGTACAATAGGTTGATCAGACCATCATGCACCGGTTCTGATTAGACAATATGTTAGTGGGTGCACCCAATAAAATATGTCATGATCAAGCTTGATAACGAAATAAGCTTGCAAAACTGAAGCTACGTTAGCATCGTGAGATAGTCAAAATATGTGCAAGGGAGGTACTGATGAAGAAAATTTTAAATAGTCCATGATCTTTTATAATCAAGGCTCGTCCGAAGTGTGGGCCTATACAGTTGTCCTAGTTTTCCTCACTTACAGTTTGGTAGACTAGATAAGGTAGGGTTCTCTGAATTTAGAGTCTAAGTGAACTTACCAATGTGGTTCACAAGGATAAAGGTTTGTTAGGTGGTGAGGTATTCTACCCAACTTACAAGAGTTAAACTAATAGTATCATGGGACAATGGGTCAAGTAATCAAGATAAAGTACAAATTTAAGCATTTAAGGAATTTAGTATAACACAATCACATATCGGGTCGAAAGAATTGAGTCGAGGTTGAATCCCTATCCGTGGTCGAAAATATATCGGTATCATGGTAAAGATTATAGTTTGGTCATTTTGGCCATAAGGTCATATCAAGAAATAGAGTACAAGGAGATAGGTTTTGGTGGGACATGATATGTCTACAGGAAGGTGGACTTGTCTAGGTCTTATATATAAAATTTGTTGGGAGGAAAAGTATAGTGTTGTACTCCAAATATACAAGTCACGGTAGGGGACGCCAGAAGATCAAAAATAGAAAGTGGGAGTTCACGAGGTGATAATTAATGCACAAAATAAAGATCAAGTTAAAGCATGAAATAAAATTAATTAGAGAATCCAGTAAAACTAATTTAGGAACACAATTTCGGAGAGAAGATAGTCTCCCAGATGAATTCAGTTAAGGAACCATTAACGCATTATTCAAATTGCAAATGGGTTAGAAGGTCGTAATTAAAAGATCTAGAATTGAAGGAAGGTCGAGTAAGCCGAGGTGGAAATACAGTCACATAGCTGGGTAGATGACTAACAACACTTGTGTATATACTACTATCATGGTCATAAGTGACATGACAATTAGTGTGGAATACTTCTAACTCATTAGGGCTACCTTTGTGGCCTATCATTAATATTTTAACTCGAGTTTCCTCCAAAAAGTTTCAAAAATAAACTTTCAAAAATAAACCACCAAAATTTGTATGCACTCCAAGCTGTTCAAATTCATCATAAAAATTTAAATCACTCTCATAAAATATCAAAGCAAAATTTTATCACGTTACTACTAACCTTTTACAAAATTAACGTTTAAATTCAACTATTTAACTCAAGAGTTCATAATTTACGAATCCATAAAAATTTCACATTCCATCAAAAATTTAACACTCTAAAATTTTCAAATAACTCATAATAAAACTCTTAGCATATTAAAAGCAATCTCAAAAATTAAGCTCAATGCTCTTATCAATTTTAACTTCTATTCAAGCTAAGTTATTCCAACAAAATCACAACTTTTAAACGGTAACTTCTTTTACTCAATCAAAATAACTTTCCATCACATCCTTCAAAATTCTCCCAAAAATTTTAATATTAGCAATCCCACATTAAACTAAATTTTTAAATAATCTTATCAGTCAAAAATCTTTTTTTTACCAAAAATCTAAATAGATTTGTAAATCCTCAATCATAGGACACTATTTAAAATAAAAATTTCTCAAAAAATCATTTTCATAACTTTCAAATATTTTAAACCAAAATTCACCATCATTACTTCTACTTAAAATTAAAATTTACTAAACATGAAAATCGCAAGTTGTACAACTCAAATTTAAATAATTCCTATGGACATTTTTTTTTAAAAGCTAAGATCATTTTCAAACTAAATTTATAATTGTTCAATGTGCATAACTATAATACAATAAATCATGAACATTAAAACTCGAAAATCAAATAAATTTTATATTTGTTCAAAGATGTATATCTATCACCCAAACTCATAAATATCACAACTCGAAAAGCAAATCAATTTTATACTTGTGCAAGGATGTATAACTATAATCCAATAAATCATAAATATCAAATCTTGAAAATAAATCACTTTCTTAAACCAAGTATGAAATTCTATAAATCCTCTGGTATTTACTATATAGAAATCTCAAGATAAAACCTTCCTTGGTAGTATCCTACTTTACAAATTATTAATCATTAATTCACACAAAAAAGCCCATTTTTAACTCAATTAGTCTTGAATGTATTCCAATTGCCGATATAACCATTCTAGCCATGTGTTTGACCTATGAGCATATACTAGTGTAGTCATCTTCCTAGTTGATACTAAGCACAAAATTATGAATCGACGGTAGAAAGGAATCAAGCAAGATGTAGTTCAAGGAAGTCGAACGAGAGTTTGAAATTTGACCCAAGGGAAGAGGTCAAGCTGTATGGATGAGATTCCTAGATTCTAATCCTATGTTGCAGGCTCACATCGGTACAATTATGTAACCGAAATGACAAAATTGACCTGCATGGGCCACCACAAAAACATGTAATGCCCCAGTCCCAAAATACTTAGGACTAGGTACGTATCCATGCCAGCTGCATACATACGAAGTATACTCCAATATATGGAACCCTCGTATGAATACATAAGCTGTAAAATGCAGTAAACCAAGAGTAATCTAATCTCATTCACAAATGAAGAATAAAAGATATCATATAATCAACTGTAATAAGTCTTTGTACAATACGTTGGACGAAGACAAAGTCCACTACCAACTATCTCAAGTAAAAGGTACAAGAAGGAATAGATGAAATAACAAGACTAGCCAAGTGCAATCATCTCGAAAGGATGGAAAAGATCATGGCCTCGACTAAAACACCTGCAAATTCACAGAAGCACACACCTGGAGAGATAACCAGGTCCTCAGAGGGACGTAACAAGATACATAAAGAACATGCCATAATAAACTGAATATATAATATGTCACAAACCGAAA
Organism: Iris pallida; assembly: GCA_029216955.1. Taxonomy (NCBI): domain Eukaryota; kingdom Viridiplantae; phylum Streptophyta; class Magnoliopsida; order Asparagales; family Iridaceae; genus Iris; species Iris pallida. The sequence goes on from JANAVB010043618.1 coordinate 7,490,901, forward strand.
TAAGTGACAAGACTACAATAAGGTAATCTAATCATACTACAGTGTTTATGCAGTTAAGAACAAACCTCCAACGCATGGGTACTCTGGCTCAGTAACAGTAATCTTAGGTATGGCCCATCAGGATACCAGGGACCTCAAAGCATAACATTCATCGAATGTCAGAGGCCAGCAGTAAATCAGTATCAGGATCCTGGACCGTATCTCCCGCGGAGATAACCGGCAATAGGGAAGTGCATACTTGGCCCATACGTCAAGGAACTGTTCTTCCACTACCAAAATCTATCATTTTAGCGACGGCCATATCCGTCGCCAATCCGACGGTAATTAGAATTAGCGACCGATCACTGACGGTTTTTGGCCAAAAAAATCCGTCGGCAATTAGCTCGTCGCTAATAACGATCCGTCGCTACGTAGTCGTTAAGCGACGGAATAGCGACGGCTTGACGACGTCACAATACGAAGCATTAGCGACGTATTTCCGACGGACTGTCGTCCATTTCAACTATTAAGTACTGAACTGTGTAGACAATAGTGACGTAAAATTCCGTCGGTAACCCGTCGTAACAGCGTATCAGAGCGTATCGTTCTGTCGCTCATCCGTCGGTATTCGTCGGTAACGAACGACGGATTAGCGACAGTGTGCTGACGGAATATCCGTCGATCAAGTTCTGGAAATGCTTGGCATTTCCAGCACCATGGCGACGGATTATTCGTCGCTATTCCGTTGAAATGTGTCGACGAAATACTGACGGATTATCCGTGGAGCATGTTCTGGAAATTCTTGGTATTTTCAGAACAAGGGCGATGGATAGGTCGTCGCTATTCCGTCGAACTATATACAATGCCGACGGATATTCCGTCGACCATCCGTTGCTACCTGGAAACATTTTAAAATCTCCAGTTAGCGACGGAATAGCCGTCGAAAAGTAGTCAGAAACTGGTAATAACCGTCGCTAAACGGTCACAAGTCCGTCGCTAACTGAGAATATTTTGAAAAAAATTACAGCGCTTTCCCTTTTCGCAAAAATATGCATAAACCAAACCAATATATAATGCACACCAATTATCCAACAATCACATAGACCAAATATATTATGCACCCCAATTATCCAAGAATCACATAGACCAAATATGCACATATGAATTTAATGCACACCAATTATCTAAGAATCATATAGACCAAACCAAATTAATATAAAATAGACATCAATTATCCGGAAGAGTAACCTAATATCCATCGTTATAATCCGATCATAGCACAAATATTCCAAAATTTTTATAAATATTCCAAAACACATAGGAAAATCGACTTTGGCCTCAACAAAGACCACAAGTCAGACGATGAATCCTCACAGCTAGGGATCATAGTTGCGTTAAGGCATGTACCATTCTATCAGCCACTTTGCATACGAAGGCTCAATCTGGTTGAGGTCTTCTGTAGGGACAGGAGGGTCGGTCCGATGCTACTACTCTCTGACGGTGGCTCCTCCTTAACTTCAAGCTTGGGAGCAATCTCTTCCCTGATGGTCATCGGTTCTTCCTTGACCTCGACCTTTGGTAACACCTTCTCCTTAACAGTCACCGGTTCTTGTTTTACGACGGAGACTTCCTCCGTGTCGACCTCCAAGGGTTTCTTGTCTCGACCCCTTCCTCGACTAGCAGCACCACCTCGACGAGTCCTATGAGCCATCTTTCTGACAACAGGAGGATTATGTTAAAACAAGTAGGATTCATCGTCTGACTTGTGGTCTTTGTTGAGGCCAAAGTCGATTTATGTCATAACCCACGGCTTCTGATTTTATCCGAAAGATTACTACATATGAGCCACCTAGCAGTACAAGTACTTGTATTGTCTTCTGATTTTATCCGAGTTATGTCTATCTGCTGATCACACTCTTTATTGCCACTGCGAACTTCGATTGGGTCCAACTTGTGCAACAAGATATCCGTTAATGGTGTAGCTGAGACGAGTAGTCTCGTAAACAAATTTAAAATCTAAGGCAGAGATAGACATACATCAGGAAACCACAATATATATAATAAAGTTTGATTGTATAATTTGAAGCTATACATGGTAATTATATCGTATCACTTTGTAACATGAGTTGTAATTTCATCTTCGACGAGAAACTATAAGGCTACTTGCATGTTCTTCCAACTTTAAATTACAAGATTACTATATTAGGTTAAATAAATCACTAACCTCATCGCGGCCAATATTTACAGTCTTGGTCTCAACTGTCTTCGATTCTATGATCCCATGCTTTCGGAAAATAGACAACGCAGACTCCATGGAATAGAATGGCCTTACATGCAAATCGTCTGTGATTATGTATCTTTTCCCTTCTTTCACAAACACGCCATCCTTGTTGCCTCCATCTGAAACCTCCTCCCACGTAATATCCTCATCCATTGCCTTACCACAGGGACATCGAGCGCCAATAACCGAACTATACAGACGGTGAGTCTTGGTGTAGCACTCAAATGTGGGGCACCCGTAAATTCGCCGAGGTTTTAAATCATCGACATTGTGTTTTAAACCCTCACGTAGCCTTTCTGCTTCACTTCTAGGCTCGAGCAGCATCTTCTTGCAAGCTTCGGTCTCCAGATACTTAGTGTCAAGATTCTGGACGCTTTCGTAGAGCATGTCAACGCATCCTAGCGTCAATTTCCTGCCGAGGACCCTAGCGACTATCCCCAGTGGCAGTGGTAGGAAGCTGCAGAGTACGTCGACAAAAACTTCCGCAGAAAGGCTACGTAAGGGTTGCAAGAAGGATGGCGTGTTTGTGAAAGGAGGAAGGCTACGTGAGCGTCCAGAATCTTGACACTAAGTATCTGGAGACCGAAGCTTGCAAGAAGATGCTGCTCGAGCCTAGAAGTGAAGCAGAAAGGCTACATGAGGGTTTAAAACTCAAGATTCTATGATTTAAAACCTCGGCAAATTTACGGGTGCCCCACATTTGAGTGCTACACCAAGACTCACCGTCTGTATAGTTCGGTTATTGGCGCTCGATGTCCCTGTGGTAAGGCAATGGATGAGGATGTTGCGTGGGAGGGGGTTTCAGATGGAGGCAACAAGGATGGCGTGTTTGTGAAAGGAGGGAAAAGATACATAATCACAAACGATTTGCATGTAAGGCCATTCTATTCCATGGAGTCTGCGTTGTCTATTTTTCGAAAGCATGGGATCATAGAATCGAAGACAGTTGAGACCAAGACTGTAAACATTGGCCGCAATAAGGTTAGTGATTTATTTAACCTAATGTAGTAATCTTGTAATTTAAAGTTGGAAGAACATGCAAGTAGCCTTATAGTTTCTGCCTCGCCAGTCGAATGGCTTAATTGCCAAGTATCGGAATGAATGGCTTAGAACACAACCCAAGATTCATTTTAGCATACATTAGTGAGTTCATCTTGATTCTGTTACGTCCTTCAGATAGTAGATACGATAAGAACATAGATGATTCACACTAATGTATGCTAGAATGAATCTTGGCTTGTGTTCTGAGTCATCCGTTCTGATCAAGCATCTTCCTTCTCCTCTCCTCCACCATGGCTCTGAACCAATCTGCTCCTCCCTACTTCCCTTCTTTTTATTTGACTCTTTCAGCCACATATGACATCCAGCTCAAGTGTAGAGTCGGGGGAGAAGAAGTGGGCAGGAAGAGGAGGGAGAAGCAGCACAGCCGGCGACATGACCCGGAGGAAGTACAGAGGTTTTCTTCAACAGACGTAGGAGAACTATAAGGATATATCTTTTCACAACATATCACCTTGTCAAAGACCCTTAATGTGACAACCATGTTACCGCGGTGTCGGAAGACTAACATGTCATAATTTTCTAAGCCATGTGTTTTGACATAATCCTCCAAACTCTTTTCTGCTCTATAATAATGCAAGATTACTACATAGGAGGAAAGAGTTGGGAAGATTATGTCAAAACACATGGCTTAAAAACTTATGACATGTTAGTCTTCCGACACCGCGGTAACATGATATTCACATGAAGGGTCTTTGACAAGATGACATGTTGTGAAAAGATATATCCTTATAGTTCTCCTACGGCTGTTGAAGAAAACCTCTGTACTTCCTCCGGGTCATGCCGCCGGCTGTGCTGCTTCCCCCTCCTCTTCCTGTCCACTTCTTCTCCCCCAACTCTACACTTGAGCTGGATGTCATATATGGCTGAGAGAGTCAAATAAAAAGAAGGGAAGTAGGGATGAGCAGATTGGTTCAGAGCCATGGTGGAGGAGAGGAGAAGGAAGATGCTTGATCAGAACGGATGGCTCAGAACACAAGCCAAGATTCATTCTAGCATACATTAGTGTGAATCATCTTTGTTTTGTACATATGGTGTAGTATATGTTCTTATCGTATCTAGTATCTGAAGAACGTAACAGAATCAAGATGAACTCACTAATGTAATACTAAGACATCATCTACTACTATATAAGATATAGTGATAGGTTGTCGTATCATCATTGCCGAGGGATGAGGGTCGGAGGACAGTCAACTTTATCTACGGCTACATAGTTTCTGCCTCGCCAGTCGAATGGCTGCAGGGACTATGTCCTGATCACCATGTCGTACCGTAGACTAATACAAATGGAGCTGGAAATATTCGTCGCTAACCGGTCACTAGTCCGTTGGTAACTGAGAATTTTTTTGAAAAAAAATTGCAGCACTTTCCCTGTTGACAAAAATATGCATAAACCAAACCAATATATAATGCACACCAATTATCCAACAATCACATAGACCAAATATGCACATACGAATTTAATGCACACCAATTATCCAAGAATCATATAGACCAAACCAAATTAATATAAAATAGACATCAATTATCCTGAAGAGTAACCTAATATCCGTCGTTATAATTCGATTTATCTTCAAGTGTGAGAACGGATGGCTCAGAACACAACCCAAGATTCATTCTAGCATACACTAGTGTGAATCATCTATGTTCTGTACATATGGTACGTAGTATATGTTCTTATCGTATCTAGTATCTGAAGAATATAACAGAATCAAGATGAACTCACATAATGTAATACTAAGACATCATCTACTACTATATAAGATATAGTGATAGGTTGTCGTATCATCATTGCCGAGGGATGAGGATCGGAGGACAGTCAACTTTATCTACGACTACATAGTTTCTGCCTCGCCAGTCGAATGGCTGCAGGGACTATGTCCTGATCACCATGTCGTACCGTAGATTAATGCAAATGGAGCTGGAGCCAAAATACAGAAACCAAAATATAGAATCAAATCCCTGGGACGGATGGCTCAGAACACAACCCAACCGGAGAGGATACTCTGAGAGATCCATCTGAGTAGGACGTATACTCTGAGAGATCACCTTTACAAGAATGATATCAGTAGTGGGATTGAGTGCTGGAGGAGATATTATCAGAGTATACGTCCTACTCAGATGGGTCTCTCACCGTTACTATTTTTTCTGACAGCATGGTGGATGTGCTCCGTCAACAGATTCTTGCTCAGAGCCAAAACTTTTCCCCGGAGCTCAACTGGACATCCTTCGTGTAGAGCTCGAGTGAGAGGTTCCTGGCAGCATGGTGGTCTTCTTTGTTAAAGTATCCGTGCTCGTCCCACAACCAATGTGTTTTAAGTGTGAGAACGGATGGCTCAGAACACAACCCAAAATTCATTCTAGCATACATTAGTGTGAATCATCTATATTCTGTATACATATCGTGTAGTATATGTTCTTTTCGTATCTAGTATCTGAAGGATATAACAGAATCAAGATGAACTCACTTAATGTAATACTAAGACATCATCTACTACTATATAAGATATAGTGATAGGTTGTCGTATCATCATTGCCGAGGGATGAGGGTCGGAAGACAGTCAACTTTATCTACGGCTACATAGTTTCTGCCTCGCTAGTCGAATGGCTGCAGGGACTATGTCCTGATCACCATGTCGTACCGTAGATTAATGCAAATGGAGCTGGAAATATCCGTCGCTAACCGGTAACTAGTCCGTCGCTAACTGAGATTGTCACATACACATATGTATATCACAGCTAGATGTATAGATATATACATCTATACAGAAGCACACAACTGATAGAACTCGCACTGTCCTTGAGACAGTGAACATATACACCATGAATCCAAACCCCATATTCATATTTACTAATCCAAACACCACCAAACTAATGGAACACCCAATATGGATAACACATTATTTAGCCAATATATAAACTCAGATGAATATGAGAAGCAAAGCCACCCGCCGCCACCGACCAAAGCCCGCCGCCCCAAGCCCGCCGCCCAGTAGTTCGGTTGCATATATATATGAAGAGTGCTTATGGCTGTGCGTCGGTTGCAAATAGCCCCGACGCCACCGTCCCAAGCCAGCCGTCCAGCCCCCGACGCCGCCGCCCCAAGCCCACCGCCCAGCCCCCGACCCAAGCCAGCCGCCCAGCCCCCGACGCCCCCGCCCCAAGCCAGCCGCCCAGCCCCCGATGCCGCCGCCCCAAGCCCACCGCCCAGCTCCCGACCCAAGCCAGCCGCCCAGCCCCAAGCCCACACCCCAGCCCCAAGCCCACCGCCCAGCCGCCCCGACGCCCCCGCCCCAAGCCAGCCGCCCTTCAGCCACCGACGCCCCAGCCCCAAGCCCGCCTCCCAGACCCCGACGCCCCCGCCCCAAGCCCACCGCCCAGCCCCCGATCCAAACCAGCCGCCCAGCCCCCGACGCCCCCGCCCTAAGCCAGCCGCCTAGCCCCCGACGTCGCCGCCCCAAGCCCACCGCCCAGCCCCCGACCCAAGCCAACCGCCCAGCCCCCGACGCCCCAACCCAAAGCCCGCCTCCCAGACCCCGAGAGAGAGAGAGAGGGAGAGAGAGGGGGTTACCTTCGGGAGAGAGAGGAGAGGATGCCGACGACGACACCGACGCCGATCACCGAAGCCGACACCGGCGAGAGAGAGAGAGAGGAGAAAAAGTGAATTTGGGGGGAATACGAAAAGTTCCCTCCGCCGTTTCATTTAAAGTCTGGTACGTATATATAGCGACGGACTAGCGACGGATAAAAATTCGTCGCCCCGTAGTCGCCCTGTTTGATACGTGCCGACTGAATATCCGTCGCTACGTAGTCGAAGATATGTCCCGCCAATTCTCTACACAATTCCCGCCAAATAATCGACTACGTAGCGACGACTGGAGATCCGTCGCTATAACTCCGACAGTCTAGTGACGGATGTGCGACCTTTCCTCCCCCTAAAATTAAAATAAAAATGGCAAAGGCGTGTAGTCGGTAATCAGTCGCTGAGCGGCCACGAAGCCGTCGCTAACGACGACGAAAAAATTCCGTCGCTAAATATCCGTCGCTAATTTAGTATATTTTGGTAGTGTTCCCACCCAATGCCTAACAGAGTCACATCCATGTCTCACATACCTCTACTAACTGCTAAGTCTCCTAACATGCCTCTATTAGCAGTTAGCCCTATCGCATGCGCATGGGGGATCAGCCCATACACAAGAACCTCTATATGTACTCATCTCACACATCCTCGTGGTATAACTGTGTCAAGGTATATGCGATACACTACAGACGGTAGTCTCTTAACTCTAAGTCCATGTGCAGTCAAAGGATAATAACAAAGTATATCTAATATCACTGAGCAGACAGTAAATCAAGAACAGTAAGAACTGAAAATAACTGAACAGTGATATGTAATAAAATGCAAACTAAATATAAACAGTATAATGACAAGGTATCTTGCCTGAGGTTATGTACAAAAGGGAATAATCCAGTAGCTCGAACAGACAAATAAACGAAGCAAGAAAAGCCAAATACCGCAGATGACTCCGGATGCTGCAACAAACATCACGAACGAGTTTGGAATAAAAGATATACCTAGGAAATGCCTGTCCAAAAGTTAAATCCTGGAACAGGGGCAAAATCGTAATTTCGGGTCAAAACGATGTCCGCCGTTGGACCCGCTTTGCACCAAAATGCGTGCTAATATCTACGATCTCTAAAATCGTCAAACTACATGTCTACAGATTTGTTTTGATGAGACGAACCCAATGGTATGTCCAATTTTGGATTCCGGTGGGCCGTGCACAAAATCGCCCGTTGAGTAGGATTGTGGGCCCGCCAAAATAGCGTCCCGATCAACGGTCTCAGAATTGGACCAAACTTGCCTCACAGGACCAAAAAAATATTTCGAGTCCAATGGCGCAAGTTTCATCGCGATATCATGAGTGTGCACAAAGTTGTGACTTAATTTGCAAAAGGGTCGATACGGGATATCTCGACGGAAATGCACTGATTTCGTCGCGCACATGCAACGAAATCGGGTTCCGTCAGTTCCCACATGTCGACAACATCTATATGCACCTTTTGATGCGTATAGTGCGCGACCACGTCGCCCGGTTTGTCGGGGCGCACGCCGTATCGGGTGTTTTTCCACTTTTTTAAAAACAGAATTTATAATTTTTCGAAAAACTTTAACAACGTGTAACTTTCTACATATTAGATAAAAAGTGAATCCAAAAGGTGCGTTACAATCTCGGTTATGTTGTCTTTGATTGTCTTCAATTAGTTTTTATGAAAGTTTAATGGACAGCGAGAAAAGTGGCCGACAAGTTGGTGTTTCAAAACAGTTTTTAATATTCAGAAAAGTGGGTTTTTCTCCAACTTCGTCTCGATTTTTCGAGCAAGTTGGATGGCCATGTTGAAATCCACTTGGAGGATCTCGAAGAGGGTTATGTGGGCTTTCTACACGAATTTACGGATCTAAAAACGGAATAGAATCGAGGGAGAAATCAAACGGGGAAGTTGGGTACCTTAAAGTGAGAATCTGTTGTTGTTGTTGATGGTTCCTTTGTCTTCTTCGCGAGCACGGCTTCGCCATGGTGCGTCCGAGCTTCTCCGTGGAGTGGGGAGGAGGAAGGATGAGAGGAGGAAGGATTCGGATTAGGGTTTTGGGTTTATTTTTGAGTCAAAAGTGTATATATATATATATATATATATATATATATATATATATATATATATATATATATATATATAATGGGGGGAAGGGTTCGGCCATTGGCTATTAGTATTACTGCTTGCCTTTATAGGGGCGCACAAGCACTAATAATTATGCTGCTGCTGCTTGGCGTTGGTGGTGGGGGTCGGCCCCACCACTTGCTTTTACTTTTTTTTTTAAATCTTATCTAAACTTATCTTATATATATATATATATATATATATATATATATATATATATATCCAAATGAACCCAATCAAATTTCTACAAAATCCAAAAAGAAAATTTTAATATCATTTACCATATGTAAAATCAACTTTTAAAAAAAACATATACACATATATTAAAATTCATTTGACATTAAAATCAACTAAATAATAATAATAATATCTAATAGGATAACATATTTATTACATCTCCACAAATTTGAAATAAAGTTTAATATTATTTAACTATATATATGATGCATCTAAAATATATTTTTACATATATACACAAATTTAAATTGCCATAAAAGGCAACAATAATAATATCACATAATATCAAATAATATCATCAATAATAAAATGCCTATTAAATTTTCACAAAATAACTTTAGTAATAATAAAATAATAAAAATCGTCCCAATGGGTGAACTTTACCGCTCACCCATATATGGGTCCAGAAAATTGTACCATCTTGTAAAATATTATTTTATTAATAAAACATAAAGTTTATACCAAAAGTCAATAAATATTCAACAAGTCTCAAAATTATTTAAAGTATTTGTACACACATGAAATGTTCCTATATGGCCACCTTAGTCACCCCACATGCTCACGTGGGCCGAAATTTGGTTCGGGTCCTGTTCGGGCTGAATTGGCCAAACCGGGTCATAAAAAAATCATAAATTGTATAAGTTCATTTTTAAGTCTAATAAAATAATAAAATAATTAAAAAATAGGGATTTTACAAAGTAAAATGTACACGAGCTAACACTTGCTCGTCGGCTAAACGCCTCAAAAGAATATTTTTACACTAGAGTGGAAGAGCCAAAATAAACCCACTCATTGCCAGGGTTACGTCTGGTGGTCACCATCTGGCTGGAAAACCGGTAGATCCTCTGGAGCTGCTCCGAAATCTGGCCATACAAAACTAGCTGGGTCAGATCCCAGAAAGAGCAAGTGCCACAAAGGAGGCTTCACTTGGAACTAAAACCGGCAATTAGCACAAGAGTAATAATTACATAATAAAAGACAATATTTAAGGAAAAGCATGACCGGTGATATACGATGAGATAACCATGGGACTATTCAGATAACCAGGTTACAACCCATAAACCAAACAAGGACCGGGGTTGTAACCCTTCGTCTGAACAGAACTTGGTTTCTCCCACCATTTATCAGCAAGATAATATAAGAAATTAGGTCACGTAACAATCTTGTACAGGATCAAGACAAGACTAGACTGATTGAACTCCATCCAACATTTTACGGCCAAGCAATAAGTACGACTTGATACTTTAACTAACTAGGGTTATCACAGGCCTAGTTACTAGCAAGATGCAGTGAGATTATTCTACAGCCACAAGCCCTGCAGACCATCCAGGCTATCCGGATGCAATTAGGGGTTGAATTCAAGTGGGTACATCATCCAGGAAACGCATGTACCCTTAGGTGACTTAGAGGGTGCAACACATGACAGTGTGCTGGAAATGTGTCCTACTCGACGGCAGGTTACAAATCCCAAGTAGGGCGCCCAGATAACGGGATTGCCTGTAGCTGGGGAAATCTCTTCATGACTACTGGATTATTCTAGTGATTAGCCTTAGTCGATTTTAGTAGGTACCCCTGACCGTGGTACTCAGGAGTCCCTGTCCTAAACATGATGCAAGACGAGACGGGTTTATTTGTACAAGCACAATCGTCCACGGTGTCCAGGTCATTCATTCTTGTCATGTTAGGTTAGCCGTCGCAACAGCATTTCGAAAAATATAATGTCAGGTTTATCATGTCAAATGTGCGCCACGGCGGGCTACTGTCATGTCAGGTATATCATGTCAATTATATCATGTCAAGTACATCATGTCAAGTATATCATGTCAAGTTATCATGTCAAGTCATCAAGTCAAGTCTACTTGTCAAGAGTGTGCCACGTCGGGCCACTATCATGTCATGTCATTGTCAAAAGTGTACCATAACGGGTCACCATCGTGTCAGAGAACACACTTAAAATTAATAGCACAAGCATACAAGTAGTAATTAAATATTAGCAGGAGCAAGGGCCGTGGGGGACTCATGTGGCTCAGGAGAATTTTCATACGGCCAGCAAGTCACTATCAATCATTACACTAACAAATCGTGTTTAGGAAAGTAATTTAGAATCACACATTATTTAATCATAATAATATAATTGTAAAGACAAATAAGACAAAAGATAGTAGGACCCCCAATTAATGCAAGTATGCCATACGGCCAGCCAATAAATGTTATCGCCATACAATATGTGGCTAGCACACTTTTGCTGCATGCGGCCTAGAATAATAAATAGACCATGTGGCCAAGAATGGATGAGGTAGGGGCCATAAGGGAAATACTCAATATATAAGCCATGCGGCTCACTTGGCCATATGTGCCTTGGCAATTATTGGAGGGGTGCATATGCGGCTAGCAAATATTGGAGAGGGCATATACGGCTAGCAAATATTGGAGAGGGCATATGTGGCTAAGTACTGTTAAAATGGCCAGGACAAATATTTAAGTGGCCAAGCAAATATAAAAGCATGCAAGCTAATACGCAGTTGCATGCAAATACAATTGCTGACATAAGCAAAAAATGTATGCAGCCAATTAAATATACAGTGGCCATGCGGCCAAGATTATACAATGGCCATGCAACATATATGCCATATGCGGCTGATATACTAGGACATGCATTGTTATATGCCATATGCGGCTACAGTGTTTCCTTATACGGCTGGTTAGCTTGCTAATGCAAGCAAAATGGTAAGAGCATTAAATGCCAAGCAAAAGCTAATATATGCATCCATGCGGCCAAGCTTTATTGGAGGGGGGCATATGCGGCTAAGAATATAAATCCATGCATGCGGCCAAGTTGTAGGCCATAAATGAAATGGCCTATGCGGCCATGAAGGTTTAGCAAGCAACCATTAGCAACTGTTAGCAAGCACCCATGCGTTACACGAAAGGCCATGCATGCACAAGCAACTATTAGCAAGCAACTATTGTATTTAATTGCTAATGCATTAAACTACAATACGTATCCTAACACATGCATTTAAATAATGCATGCAAAAATGCTTGTTTAACAAATGTATTAAATAATGCTATTAAATATAACATGCATTCTTACATGCATCTCACTAATATATAAGCTTGCATGCTTGCATGCGGCTGGTTTTGGTATTGCTCATTATGCGGCTCACTTGGCCAGCAAATATTAAATTAAATAATAATAATAAAAAGCCATGCAAATGATTCTTATGCGGCCAAAGCAAATTTACAGTAGCCATGCGGCCAGCCAATGACCTAAGCGGTTCAGGCAAGTTGCATGCAATTGCATGCAAGCTTGCAAGTAACTAAAATAAAAGGGACCTGCAATTAATTAATGCTCATGCGGCCAGAAGCTAAAAATGCTTATGCGGCCAGAAGTGAAGTTAATGGCACCCCACGGAGAACATGTCCATAAAAAATACCATGGCCTCCATGCTCCACCAAACAATAATAGGAACCCAAATCCAGACTCCCGTAGGTCAAATTTGGACAAAATAGAATTCTCTACAACATGGAACCATCAACTAGCAAAAATATGCAAGTTTGATAGATCAAAATTTATGGAAACCGAAAATACTATAAAACTAGATCTACAAGAAATTAACCACAGAAATGAAAAATGCTAAGTACTAAAGTGGGTTAAAAATACATGAGGATGACAATAGAACAATAAAAATGGAGTTCCTCCATGAAGCAAGATGCACTTGTCTAAGCTCTCCACTCTCTCAGGTTGGTGCAGAAGTACTGGTGAAGAAGAAGAATAGTAATGGAAAAGAATTAATGAGGAGAGAGAGAGAGAGAGAGAGAAGTGGGATATTTAATGAAGAGGGTGGTGGTGGTAGGTGGGGTTTTCAACAAAACTGAACCAAGCCAAACAAACTGAACCGAACCAAGATAAACCAATCAAAGAAATACCAAAATAAATCAAATAGGAAGACATACAATACGGGTCAAAATACGTACACGTATTCCAAATACGTAATACGAGATATGGGCATTACAAAACGACTAAGTCTAACTACTAGAATAATCTAGTAGTCATGAAGAGATTTCCCAGCTACAGGCAATTCCGTTATCTGGGCGCCCCACTTGGGATCTGTAGCCTGCCGTCGAGTAGGGCACATTTCCAGCACACTGTCATGTGTTGCACCCTCTAAGACACCTAAGGGTACATGTATTTCCTGGACGATGTACCCACATGAATTCAACCCCTAATTACGTCCGGATAGCCTGGATGGTCTGCAGGACTTGTGGCTGTTGGAATAATCTCATTACATCTTGCTAGTAACTAGGCCTGTGATAACCCTAGTTAGTTAAAGTATCAAGCCGTACTCCTTGCTTGGCCGTGAAATGTTGGATGGAATTGAATCATTCTAGTCTTGTCCTGATCCTGTACTAGATTGCTACAAGATCAGATTGCTTGTGTTTACTTTATCGATAAATGGTGAGAAACCAAGTTCCGTTCAGATGAAGGATTACAACCCCGATCCTTGTTTGGTTTACGGGTTGTAACCTGGTTACCTGAATAGTCCTATGGTTACCACATCATATATCATCCTGTCGTGCTTTTTCATATATCCTGTCTTTTAATATATATTATTACTCTTGTGCTAATTGTTGGTTTTAGTTCTTAAGTGAAGCCTCCTTTATGGCACTTGCTCTTTCTGGGGTCTGACCCAGCTTGTTTTGTATAGCCAGATTTTGGAGCAGCTCCAGAGGATCTACCGACCTTCCAGCCAGATGGTGACCACTAGACGGAATCCTGGCAACGAGTGGTTTTATTTTGGCTCTCCCACTCTATTGTAAAAATATTCTTTTGAGGTGTTTAGCCGACGAGCACGTGTTAGCTCGATTACACTTTATTACTGTCTGCCTATGGGCTGTAACATGATTGACAGATCCTAGGGTTGATCATGTATGACTAAAACTCTTGCTAGTCTTCATATTTTGTAATGACTAGCTTCGTGATCATCCAAATATGTAATGTATGGGATGCCTTACTATTGAATATTTGGTGATCTTACATCTTGTAACTTTACTTGCTTGCTTGAGATTGAGATATTTAGGCTTATTATTGACCATAGGAGACTGATGGATTGTAGTTAAACCCTCATATATCTAGACAGCCGTGAGCGTATAGTGAGGTGGATTCTATTTCATTATACGTAGCTGGCTATGTATGCCCCCGCTCTCTGGTATTCTGGTTCTGGGGCGTGACATAGTTTATGTAATGTCCATATCTCGTATTACGTATTTGGAATACGTATACGTATTTCGAACCGTATTGTATGTCTCCCTGCTTGATTTATTTTGGCATTTCATTGATGGGTTTATCTTGGTTCGGCTTGGTTTTACATGGTTCGATTTTGCTTGATTTTATGTGAACCAAACCACTCCCACCTACCACCACCACCTTCATTAAATATCCCACCACACATTTCTCTCTCCTCATTAACTCTTTTTTTTCCTCACCATTACTTCTTCACCAACCAGAGAGAGAGAGTGGAGAGCTTAGGCAAGTGCATCTTGCTTTATGGAGGAACCCCAATTTTATTGTTCCACTGTCTTCCTTATGTGTTTCTAACCCACTTTAGTACTTAGTATTTTATATTTCCATGGTTAAATTATTGTAGATCTAGTTTTGTGGTATTTTTGTTTTCATGAATTTTGATCTATCAAGCTTGCATATTTTGCTAGTTGATGGTTTCATGTTGTAGAGAATTCCATTTTACTCAAATTTGACCTACGGGAGTCTGGATCTGGGTTTCTATTGTTGTTTGGAGAAATATGGTGGCCATGGTATTTTTTATGGACATGTTCTCTATGGGAGCCATTAATTGTACTTTTGATATTTGTAGGCCACATGAGTAAATATTACTGGCCGTATGGCCGTCAGAATATTTGCTGGCCGCAATGAGCATTTTTGCTCTGAGCCGCATGGCCATTTAATTGAATATTTAATTGTATGCATTAGTTGGCCGCATGGCCTGTGCAAGCGTTTGCTTGTATGCGGCTCAATGCTTTTGCCAATTAATTATTATTTGCTTACATGCGGCTCAATGTAATTATTGGCCGCATAGCCACTGTACAAATCTTGGCTGCATGGCCAATAGATGTATGGCCGCATGCTAATTATGGCCGCATGCATGGCCAAACAACATTATTGGCCGCATATGCTTTCACGCATTAGCAAATCTGCTAGCTCATTTAGCATTAAATATTAGTTGCATGCTTAGCTTGGCCGCATGCTAAGTTGCTGGCCGCATACGCTTTAGCTTGGCTTTAGCTATTTGAATTTGCATGCATTGTATGCTTACGTGGCATGCTTAGTTAGTTTGCATGCATGCTTATTTAGTTTACTTATTTAGTTGGCATGCAAGCATCAGCTTGCAGGCTTTTACATTAAATATTTGTAGCCGCATGCTGTTACTTGGTGATATTAGCCAGCCGCATATGGCATTACCCATTGTGTGCTGGCCGCATATATATATTATGGCCTTAGCCTGCATGCTTTTGCATGCATGCTCTTGCATGCTGTTACTTAATATTCTTGGCCGCATAAGTGTTTAATTAGCTCTGGCCGCATATGACCCCTTAAATATTATTTTGGCCATTTAAATAATTGTTAGGCCATTGATGTTTGCATGGCCATTTATTTTATGGCCGCATATGCATTTGCGCATGACCAAGTTGCTTTGGCCATTAAAATATTTGTCTGGCCGCATGGCCAATGCCATGCTGGCCGTATATGGCCATTTGATTAATTATGGCCACATGGCCATTTGATTGGGCCGCATGGCTACTATTTAATTGCTGGCTGCATGGCCTTTTAATTAAGCTGCTTGCATGCAACTTGCTTGAGCCGCATATGGCCAAGTGACTTGCTGGCCGCATGTAATAATTTTCCTGACCCGCATGAGTCCCCCACGGCCCTTGCTACTGCTAATATTTAATTACCCCATGTATGCTTGTGCCATATTAATTGTTCCCTGACACGATGCTGACCCGTCGTGGTGCACTCCTGACATGATAACTTGACATGATAATTCTTGATAGTGGCCCGCCGTGGCGCACTCTTGACATGATAAACCTGACATGATATTTCTCGAAATGCTGTTACGACGGCTAACCTGACATGACAAGATTGAATAACCTAGACACCGTGGACGATTGTGCTTGTATAAATGAACCCGTCTTGTCCTGCATCATGTCTAGGACGGGGACCCCTGAGTACCACGGTCAGGGGTATACACTGAAATCGACTAAGACTAACAACTAGAATAATCCAGTAGTCATGAAGAGATTTTCCCAGCTACAGGCAATCCCGTTATCTGGATGCCCCACTTGGGATCTGTAGCCTGCCGTCGAGTAGGGCACATTTCCAGCACACTGTCATGTGTTGCACCCTTATTGTACTAATATTCGACCTGGATAACCTGGATGGTCTGCAGGGCTTGTGGCTGTGGAATAATCTCGCTGCATCTTGCTAGTAACTAGGCCTGTGATAACCCTAGTTAGTTAAAGTATCAAGCTGTACTTATTGCTTGGCCGTGAATGCTGGATGGAGTTCAATCAGTCTAGTCTTGTCTTGATCCTGTACAAGATTGTCACTTGACCCGATTTCTTATATTTTATCTTGCCGATAAATGGTGGAAGAAGCCAAGTTCTGTTCAGACGAAGGATTACAACCCCGGTCCTTGTTTGGTTTACGGGTTGTAACCTGGTTATCTGAATAGTCCTATGGTTATCTCATCGTATATCACCTGTCATACTTTTCCTTAATTACTGTCTTTTATTTAATTATATTCTTGTGCTAATTGCTGGTTTTAGTTCCTAAGTGAAGCCTCCTTTGTGGCACTTGCTCTTTCTGGGGTCTGACCCAGCTGATTTTGTATGGCCAGATACCGGAGCAGCTCCAGAGGATCCATCGACTTTCCAGCCAGATGGTGACCACTAGACGGAACCCTGGCAACGAGTGGGTTTATTTTGGCTCTCCCACTTTATTGTAAAATTATTCTTTTGAGGCGTTTAGCCGCCGAGCAAGTGTTAGCTCGTGTACATTTTTATTTACTGTCTGCCTACGGGCTGTAACATGATTGACAACCTAGGGTTGATCATGTATGACGAAACTCTTGCTAGTCCTCACATGTTGCGACGACTAGCTTCATGATCAGCTGAATATGTAATGTTTGGGACGCCTTACTATTGTATATTTGGTGATCTTACATCTTGTAACATTTATTTGCTTGCTTGTGATTGAGACAATAGGCTTATTTTTGACCATAGGAGACTGATGGATTGTAGATAAACCCTCATATATCTAGACAGCCGTGACCGTATAATCAGGTGGATTCCATTTCATTATACGTATATAGCTGGCTATGTACGCCCCCGCTCTCCAGTATTCTGGTTCTGGGGTGTGACATGGTTTAAGTGGTAGCCTATATAGGTCTTGTAAATCAAGATATGTGAGGGTTTACCGTATAGATGTCTCAATCAGCACTCGCCCTTGATCTCTGTTCGTATCCTCTGAATCCCTGAAATTCTTGTCCTGATCACATGCTTGTATCGTTGATCTGTCCTGGTCCTCCCTTATTGTTCTCTATGTCGTCTTCTTCAGTGGCATTGTTCCTGGACCTGCCGATCAGCAAGGCAGAGCACCTCCCGTGGACCAGCAGCAACCTGGAGATCAAGCCCAGCATTCAAGAGTAGCCTCCAGAGTCTTCCAGCAGCAGAGACCCCAGCAGTATACCCTGACCCCGGCTCAGATTCACAACCGGCAGAGAGGTTTCTAGCAGGATGTCTTCCTTCCCCCTTCTTCTTTCGACTTCCTTGCTTGTATGATTGATTGTTTGATTGATTGATTGCTTAGTATTGCTTGTCCTTGTAATCTCTAGCCACTTGATTAAATTCCGAGGACGGAATTCTTTTAAGGTGGGTAGAGTTGTAATGCCCATATCTCGTATTATGTATTTGGAATACGTGTACGTATTTTAAACCGTATTGCATGTCTCCCTGCTTGATTTATTTTGATATTTCATTGATGGGTTTATCTTGGTTCTGCTTGGTTTTGCATGGTTCGGTTTTGCTTGATTTTATGTGAACCAAACCACTCCCACATACCACCACCACCTTCATTAAATATTCCACCACTCATTTCTCTCTCCTCATTAACCCTTCTTCTTCCTCATCATTACTTCTTCACCAACCAGAGAGAGAGTGGAGAGCTTAGGCAAGTGCATCTTGCTTCATGGAGGAACCCCATTTTTATTGTTCCACTGTCTTCCTCATGTGTTTCTAACCCACTTTAGTACTTAACATTTTTCATTTCCATGGTTAAATTCTTGTAGATCTAGTTTTATGGTATTTTCTGTTTTCATGAATTTTGATCTATCAAGCTTGCATATTTTGCTAGTTGATGGTTCCATATTGTAGAGAATTCCATTTTACTCAAATTTGACCTACGGGAGTCTTGATCTGGGTTTCTATTGTTGTTTGGAGAAACATGGTGGCCATGGTATTTTCTATGGACATGTTCTCTATGAGAGCCATTAATTGTACTTTTGATATTTGAGGGCCACATGAGTAAATATTTCTGGCCGCATGGCCGTCAGAATATTTACTGGCAGCAATGAGCATTTTTGCTCTGAGCCGCGTGGCCATTTAATTGAATATTTAATTGCATGCATTAGTTGGCCGCATGGCCTGTGCAAGCGTTTGTTTGCATACGGCTCAATACTTTTGCCAATTAATTATTATTTGCTTGCATGCGGCTCAATGTAATTATTGGCCGCATAGCCACTGTACAAATCCTGGCCGCATGGCCAAGAGATGTATGGCCGCATGCTAATTATGGCCGCATACATGGCCAAACAACATTATTGGCCGCATATGCTTTCACGCATTAGCAAATCTGCTAGCTCATTTAGCATTAAATATTAGTTGCATGCTTAGCTTGGCCGCATGCTAAGTTGCTGGCCGCATACGCTTTAGCTTGGCATTAGCTATTTGAATTTGCATGCATTGCATGCTTACGTGGCATGCTTAGTTAGTTTGCATGCATGCTTATTTAGTTTACTTATTTAGTTGGCATGCAAGCATCAGCTTGCAGGCTTTTACATTAAATATTTGTAGCTGCATGCTGTTACTTGGTGATATTAGCCAGCCACATATGGCATTACCCATTGTGTGCTGGCCGCATATATATTATGGCCTTAGCCTGCATGCTTTGGCATACATGCTCTTGCATGCTGTTACTTAATATTCTTGGCCGCATAAGTGTTTAATTAGCTCTGGCCGCATATGACCCCTTAAATATTATTTTGGCCATTTAAATAATTGCCAGGCCATTGATGTTTGCATGGCCATTTATTTTATGACCGCATATGCATTTATGCATGACCAAGTTGCTTTGGCCATTAAAATATTTGTCTGGCCGTATGGCCAATGCCATACTGGCCGCATATGGCCATTTGATTAATTATGGCCACATGGCCATTTGATTGGGCCGCATGGCTACTATTTAATTGCTGGCCGTATGGCCTTTTAATTAAGCTGCTTGCATGCAACTTGCTTGAGCCGCATATGGCCAAGTGACTTGCTGGCCGCATGTAATAATTTTTCTGACCCGCATGAGTCCCCCACGACCCTTGCTACTGCTAATATTTAATTATCCCATGTATGCTTGTGCCATATTAATTGTTCCCTGACACGATGGTGACCCGCCGTGGTGCACTCCTGACATGATAACTTGACATGATAATTCTTGATAGTGGTCCGCCGTGGCGCACTCTTGACATGATAAACCTGACATAATATTTCTCGAAATGCTGTTACGACGGCTAACCTGACATGACAAGATTGAATAACCCGGACACCGTGGACGATTGTGCTTGTATAAATGAACCCGTCTTGTCCTACATCATGTCTAGGACGGGGATCCCTGAGTACCACGGTCAGGGGTACACACTGAAATCGACTAAGGCTAACAACTAGAATAATCCATTAGTCATGAAGAGATTTTCCCAGCTACAGGCATCCCGTTATCTGGGCGCCCCACTTGGGGTCTGTAGCCTGCCGTCGAGTATGGCACATTTCCAGCACACTGTCATGTGTTGTACCCTTATTGTACTAATATTCGACCTGGATAACCTGGATGGTCTGTAGGGCTTGTGGCTGTGGAATAATCTCGCTACATCTTGCTAGTAACTAGGCCTGTGATAACCCTAGTTAGTTAAAGTATCAAGCCGTAATTATTGCTTGGCCGTGAATGCTGGATGGAGTTCAATCAGTCTAGTCTTGTCTTGATCCTGTACAAGATTGTCACTTGACCCGATTTCTTATATTTTATCTTGCCGATAAATGGTGGAAGAAGCCAAGTTCTGTTCAGACGAAGGGTTACAACCCCGGTCCTTGTTTGGTTTACGGGTTGTAACCTGGTTATCTGAATAGTCCCATGGTTATCTCATCGTATATCATCTCTCATGCTTTTCCTTAATTACTGTCTTTCATTTAATTATATTCTTGTGCTAATTGCTGGTTTTAGTTCCTAAGTGAAGCCTCCTTTGTGGCACTTGCTCTTTCTGGGGTCTGACCCAGCTGGTTTTGTATGGCCAGATACCGGAGCAGCTCCAGAGGATCCACCAACTTTCCAGCCAGATGGTGACCACTAGACGGAACCTTGGCAACGAGTGGGTTAATTTTGGCTCTTCCACTCTATTGTAAAAATATTCTTTTGAGGCGTTTAGCCGCCGAGCAAGTGTTAGCTCGTGTACATTTTTATTTACTGTCTGCCTACGGGCTGTAACATGATTGGCAACCTAGGGTTGATCATGTATGACGAAACTCTTGCTAGTCCTCACATGTTGCGACGACTAGCTTCATGATCAGCTGAATATGTAATGTTTGGGACGCCTTACTATTGTATATTTGGTGATCTTACATCTTGTAACATTTATTTGCTTGCTTGTGATTGAGATACTAGACTTATTTTTGACCATAGAAGACTGATAGATTGTAGATAAACCCTCATATATCTAGACAACCGTGACCGTATAATGAGGTGGATTCCATTTCATTATACGTAGCTGGCTATGTACGCCCCCGCTCTCCAGTATTCTGGTTCTGGGGCGTGACAGTTTAAGTGGTGGCCCATGCAGGTCTTGTATATCAAGATATGTGAGGGTTTACCGAATAGGTTTCTCAATCAGTACTCACCCTTGATATCTGCTCGTATCCTCTGAATCCCTGAAATTCTTGTCCTGATCACATGCTTGTATCGTTGATCTGTCCTGGTCCTTTCTTATTGTTCCCTATGTCGTCTTCTTCAGCGGCATTGTACCTGGTCCTGCCGATCAGCAAGACGTAGCACCTCACGTGGACCAGCAGCAACCTGGAGAGTCATGCCTACTGGAGGAGAGCCACCAGTTCAGCCCGTCTAGCCCGCAGAGCCTGATGATGGCACTTTGATGGGTCTCATCAGGTCATTATTAGCTTCCCAGGATCGTCGAGGAGATGACTTGCACCAGATGGTGGCAGATGCTCTGACCAGAGGAGGTCATCAGGGTAATAATGCGGCCAACAGCTTCAAGCGCTTGAACCCTCCATTCTTCGACGGCAGTGAAAATGCTATCGCCGCAGATGCTTGGCTTCAGGACACATAGGTGATTCTAGAAGCAGCCAGGACCCCAGAAGACGAGAAGGTGGCCGTGGTGCGCCTACAGTTATTGGATCTTGCCCGCAGCTGGTGGGCGACGCAGGCCGTTGGATTAGTGGCACCCATTGCTTGGGCGGTATTCAGAGAGAGATTTCAGACCAAGCATTTCGATGCTGTAGCTCGGTACGATCTTCAGACGAGGTTCACCAATCTGAAACAGATGGGCAGGACGGTCGACAGATATGCGGTCGAGTTTTTGAGACTTAGTCGGTTTGCTCCCACCCTGGTAGCGACCGAGTTCGATAGAGCCCAGCGATTCCAGCAGGGGCTCCATCTCGAGATTTTGTTGGCAGTGGAGCAGTTTGAGCATCAAACTTTTGATGCTGTATTGAGGGCAGCTATGAGGCATGAGTATATCTCCCAAATGATAGTGGACAGGATCGGAGGTCGTAAACGATCTCACGGCCAGATGACCCAGTCTTCAGCACCAGCCCCGGCAGCTAGGGCTTTGACTATTGGAGTTCCCCAAAGGGCAGATTCGGTTACGTCGGTTCAGCATTCGACTCCGACGTCCCCTCAGCAACAGAAGCAGAAGCAGTCTTTCGCAATGGGCTGCACTCATTGTAGAAAGCCAGGACACGTTGTTTCGGAGTGTCGCAGAGCACAGGGGTTGTGTTTGGCTTGTGGGGCACCGGATCACAAGATAGGATCCTGTCCGAATAGGGCTAGCTCGTCATCAGCAAACCTAACCAGTCCATCGGTTAGGGCACCAGCACCAGCACCAATACAACAGCAGTACCAGCCTCCGAGGCCATTTTCGCCTCAGGCACAAGTCTTCCAGCAGCAGAGACCCCAGCAGTATGCCCAAGTCCAAGCTCAGATTCAGAACCGGCAGAGAGGTTCCTAGCAGGATGTCTTCCCTCTTCCTCATGCCTTCAAATTCCTTGCTTGCATGATTGATTATTTGATTGATTGCTTAGTATAGCATGTCCTTGCCTCTCTAGCCTCTTGATTAAATTTCGAGGACGGAATTCTTTTAAGGTGGGTAGAGTTGTAATGCCTGTGGTTCGTATTACGTATTTTATATACGTGTGCGGAATCCCGACCTGTAGTTAGACTTGTCATGCTTGTCTTGATCTTGGTTTAGCTTATTTTGGGCTCATCCTGGTGTGGCTTGGCTTGGCTTGGTTTTGTTTGGTTGGGTTCGGTTGGGTTTGGGTTAGCATGAACCCCACCTACCACCATCCATCATTTAAGCCACCAACCCCCTTTCTCTCTCCTCATTCACTTCTTCTTTCTCCATTAATTCTCTCCACCTACCAGGAGAGCTTAGGCAAGTGCAGCTTGCTTCATGGAGGAACTCAAGTTTTATTGTTCCATTCTCTTCTTCACAGCATTCCAAAACACTTTAGTACTTAGCATTTTTAATTTCCATGGCTCATTTCTTGTAGATCTAAGTTTATTGTGTTTCGGATTTGTTGGGTTTTGATCTATCTAACCTTGTTATTTTTAAGTTCTGGTGGTTCCATGTTGTAGAGAATATCATTCTGCCCCATTTTGACCTATGAAGTTTGGATTTGGACTCTGGATGAAGGTTTTATGGAGCTTGAGAGCCCTGACTTGCATGGTTCTTCTTCTCGAAATAATGGAGAAGAAGAACAGTTCTCAACCGCATGTTCCTTGCTGCATGAGCTTAGCCGCATGATCTTTTATGCGGCAAGTTCTTTTCTTGGCCGCATAGCCTGTCACGCCCCAGAACCAGAATACTGGAGAGCGGGGGCGTACATAGCCAGCTACGTATATTGAAGTACAACCCACCTCACTATACGGTCACGACTGTCTAGATACATAAGGGTTTACCTACAAGCCAACAGTCTCCTATGGTCATGAACAAGCCTATTGTCTCAATCTCAAGCAAGCAAGTAAATATTACAAGATGTAAGACCACCAAATATACAATAGTAAGGCATCCCATACATTACATATTGGATGATCATGAAGCTAGTCGTACAAAATGTCAGGACTAGCAAGAGTTTCAGTCATACATGATCAACCCTAGGATCTGTCAATCATGTTACAGCCCGTGGGCAGACAGTAAGTAAAGGTGCAATACGAGCTAACACATGCTCGCCGGCTAAACGCCTCAAAAGAATAATTTTACAATAAATTGGGAGGACAAAAAAACCCACTCGTTGCCAGGGTTACGCCTGGTGGTCACCATCTGGTTGGAAGACAGGTGGATCCTCTGGTGCTGCTCCGATATCTGGCCACACAAAACCAGCTGGGTCAGACCCCAGAAAGAGCAAGTGCCACAAAGGAGGCTTCACTTAGGAACTAAAACCAGCATATCACAATAAAATATTAAAGATAGATAATAACTAAAGAACTGATAATAATAGAGATAACAACAGTAAACTGAGTACGAAGAAACCATTCAAGTAGCCAGGTCACAATCCTTAAACCAAACAAGGACCGAGATTGTAGCCCTTCACCTGAATAGAAACCCGTCTCAAATACTATTGGTACAGTAAAGACAATAAATGAAGAGAGGACACAGAACTGCTCCGGGAGCCAGGTTACAACCCTTAAACCAAACAAGGACCGGAGTTGTAACCCTTCACATGAACAGAACTGGACCCCTGATCTTTATTGCTAAGGCCAGTATAAACAATCATGATATTAAGGTAAGGTAAAACATGGCGAACATGGCATGGGATTGCAATATGACAATAAATGAAGAGAGGACACAGAACTGCTCCGGGAGCTAGGTTACAACCCTTAAATCAAACAAGGACCGGGGTTGTAATCCTTCGCCTGAACAGAACTGGACCCCTAATCGTTATTATTGAGACAAGCACAATCAATCATGTCATGTCACAGTCTTGTACAAGATCAGATAAGACTAAGCTGGGATAAACTCCATCCAATCAATCACGGCCAAGCAAAGAGTACGGCTTGATATTTTAACTAACTAGGGTTATCACAGGCCTAGTTACTAGCATGATGCAATGAGATTACCCCAACAGCCACAAGCCCTACAGACCATCCGGTTACCCGGGTCGATTGTCCGTTTATGAAGGGTGCACCATATAACTATGTACTGGAAATGTACCCTACTCGTCGGTAGGCTACAAGTCCACTCAATGCGCCCAGATAACGGGATTGCATGTAGCTGAGAATCTCTTCATGTCTACTGAATTATTCTAGTTTATTAGCCTTAGTCAATTACTGTAGGTATCCCTGACCATGGTACTCAGGGATCCCTATCCTAGACATGATGCAAGACAGTACTGGTTTATTTATACAAACGCAATCGCCCACGGTGTCCAGGTCATTCATACTTGTCATGTTAGACTAGCTGTCGTAACAGCATGTCATGGTGTATCATGTCAGTTTACTGGTCAAGAGTGTGCCACGAAGGGCCACTTATCATGTTCAGGGAATATGTGCAAATCTTCATAGTACGAGCCTTCTATCCAGAGACCCAAGTTATATAAGCATTATGTAACATTCTAACATAAGAACAAGAATAATAATAATAATAATAATAATAGAGGAGAAGACTGTGGAGGGAGCCATGCAGCTAAGAGAATAGAGCTCATGCGGCCAGGGATAATAGAGCTTATGCGGCTGGGGGAAAACAGGATCTTATGCGGCTCGAATAGTACAAGTCCATGCGGCCGGAAAGGAGTGGACGCATGCGGCTGGAGAGTGCAGGGCGCATGCGGCTAAGGGTTCGGGTTATATGCAGCTGAGCAAGGGAACAACTCATGCGGCTGGGAAAGGAGTGATCCCATGCGGCTGAGACGAAAGGTCTTATGCGGCTGGAAAAGCAAGGCCTTATGCGGCTGGAAAGGAGTCAGTCCATGCGGCTGGGGGTATGGCAGGGGAGCATGCGGCTGGGTAAAAACAGGACCCATGCGGCTCGGGGGTGGCAACCCTATGCGACTGAGAATGAAGGCGGCTTATGCGACTGGAAATGCAAGTGCTCATGCGGCTGCGGACATGCAAGTGCTTATGCGGCTGCGAACATGCAAGTGCTCATGCGGCTGAGGGCCAAGCCATCTCATGCGGCTGAATCAAAGGCAGAGCTATGCGGCTGGAAAGAGACTTGCCGCATGAATGTTCATGCGGTCAAGTACTTCATGCGGCTGAGAGACTGTGCTTCTTCTCCACTGATCCGAGAAAATGGCCATGAAATCCATGGCTTCAAAGCTTCACCACTCCATCATCCAGAGTCCAAATCCGAACTTCCATGAGTCAAAATAGGACAGAACGAAATGCTCTACAACATAGAACCATCAAAATTTGGAAATAACAATGTTAAGTAGTTCAAAACCCAAAAAATCCAAAAATACTATAAACTTAGATCTACACAAATTGAACCATGAAAATTAGAAATGCCAAATATTAAAGTGTGTTAGAATCTCGAGAGGAAGATAATGGAATAATAAAAACGAAGTTCCTCCATGAAGCAAGCTACACTTGCCTAAGCTCTCTATCTCTCTCTCTTCTGGTGGTTGAAGAAATAATGGTGGAGAAGAAGTAGTAAATGAAGAGAGAGAATGAGGGAATGGATTAATAAAGGATGATGGTGGTGGTAGGTAAGGGTTCTCCCCTTGGTTCATGATGAACCAAGGCAACCCAAGCCTAGCCGAACCAACCCAAAATAGACCAAGCCATGTATGCCAAGATAAGCCAAGCAAGAAATCATACAATACAAGATAAAATACGTACACGTATTTCAAAATAAGTAATACGAACTATAAGCATTACATAGCCCTTGCTGCATGACTTGGCCGCATGGCCTATGCTGCACGAACTTATCCCCAGCAGCATGAGGATTGATCTATTGGCCGCATGAGACCATATGAAACCCAGTCGCATGGCATGTACTTGGACCGGGCTGCATGACCCGCATTGGTTGAGCCGCATGAACTCGAAATTCCCAGCCGCATAAGTCTACTTTTTCTGGCCGCATGGACTCCTCTCCCTGGCCGCATGGGACTCGACTCTCCCGCAGCCGCATAAGGTCCATTCCCTGGCCGCATAAGCCTTTCTCCCCTTCAGCCGCTTGAACTTTTGATCCCCCGAGCCGCATGGACTTGAACCCCCTGCCGCATATGATCCCCAGCCGCATATGATCCAGTCTTCGATCCCAGCCGCATATGCCCAGTCACCCGAGCCGCATGTGATCCATTCATTTCCAGCCGCATGAGCCTGATTTCGATCAGCTGCATATGCCCGTCCACCTGAGCCGCATAAGACTGTATTTCCCCTGAGCCGCATGAGACTCTCCTCCTTGCTGCATGGCTTTTCTCGTAACCGTGCACCCTTTTTATTATATTAGAATGTTACAATTATGCTTTTATAACTTGGGTCTTTTGATTACATGCTTGTACTATGTTATCTTACACATGTTCCTTGAACACGATAGTGGCTCGTAGTGGTGCACTCTTGACAAGTAACATGACATGATTGTGGCCCGTCGTGGCGCACTCCTGACGAGTAAACTTGACAAGATAAACTTGACATGATATACCTTACATGATAATTCTTGATGGTGGTCCGTCGGGACGCACTCTCGACCTGATAAGTAATCTTGACAAGTATACCTGACATGATATATCTCGATATGATGTTGTGATGGCTAGCTTGACATGATAAGAATGAATAACTTGGACACTGTAGACGATTGTGCTTGTACAAATGAACCCGTCTTGTCTTGCATAATGTCTAGGACAGGGACCCCTGAGTACCATGGTCAGGGGTACCTACTGAAAATGACTAAGGCTAATTACTAGAATAATTCAGTAGTCATGAAGAGATTTCCCAGCTACAGGCAATCCTGTTATCTGGGCGCCCCACTTGGGATCTCTAGCCTGCCGTCGAGTAAAGCACATTTTCAGCACACTGTCATGTGTTGCACTCTCTAAGCCACCTAAGGGTACATACATTTCCTGGATGATGTACCAACATGAATTCAACCCCTAATTGCGTCCGGATAGCCTGGATGGTCTGCAGGGCTTGTGGTTGTTAGAATAATCTTGTTACATCTTGCTAGTAACTAGGCCTGTGATAACCCTAGTTAGTTAAAGTATCAAGCCGTACTCCTTGCTTGGCCGTGAAATATTGGATGAAGTTCAATCATTCTAGTCTTGTCCTAATCCTGCGCCAGATTGCTACATGATCAGATTGCTTGTGTTTACCTTATCGATAAATGATGAGAAACCAAGTTCCGTTCAGATGAAGGATTACAACCCCGGTCCTTGTTTGGTTTACGGATTGTAACCTGGTTACCTGAATAGTCCCATGGTTACCTCATCGTATATCATCCTGTCATGCTTTTCCATATATCCCGTCTTTTATTATTGTCACTTCCCATTCCCAGAATACGTATTTTTAAAATGCATGTACTGTTTAAATGTAAATATTTTATATTGATCATGTATTGCTCTGTATTTAAATCCCTTTAATTTAATGTTAATTAATTTTCTGCAATTTCATTTCTGCACTTTACTGTCTGCTTTCATACTCTGCTTTAGCTTTGCTTTGGGTTCGGCTCAGATTGGTTTAATTATGTTGGTTCATCATGAACCGAAATAAACCCCCACCTACCACCACTCCTTCATTTAAAACCCATCCCTTTTCTCTCTCTTCATTACTTCACTATTACTCTTCTTCTTCCTCATAACTCTCCCACCAACCTAGGAGAGCAAGGCAAGTGCCAATTTGCTTCTTGATGGATCTCCATTATTATTGTTTCATCATCTTCCTTATTTGATTCTAAGTCTCTTTAGTGCTTGGCATTTTCAATTTCTATGGCTAAATTCTTCTAGATCTAAGTTATAGTATTTTCGGATTTCTGGGGTTTTGATCTATTTAACATTGTTATTTCCAAGTTTTGATGGTTCCATGTTGTAGAGAATTTCGTTCTACCCCATTTTGACCTATGGAAGTCCAAATTTGGACTTACAGTTAAGGTTTTATGGAGCTTGGAAGGGGTCCATGACCATCCTTCTCAGGTTTTCCTGAGAAGATGGGTCTCTCATTTCTCAGCCGCATAGATTATTTATTTCTCAATCTCATTTCTCAGCCGCATGGATTATTTATTTTCCAATCTCATTTCACAGCCGCATGAGAATCTTATTTCTCAGCCGCATGGATTATTTATTTCCCAATCTCATTTTACAGCCGCATGAGAATCTCATTTCTCAGCCGCATGGATTATTTATTTCCCAATCTTATTTCTCAGCCACATGGATTATTTATTTCCCAATCTCATTTCACAGCCGCATGAGAATCTCATTTCTCAGCCGTATGGATTAATTATTTCCCAATCTCATTTCTCAGCCGCATGGATTATTTATTTCCCAATCTCATTTCACAGCCGCATGAGAATCTAATTTCTCAGCCACATGGATTAATTATTTCCCAATCTCATTTCTCAGCCGCATGGATTAATTATTTACCAATCTCATTTCTCAGCCGCATGGATTAATTATTTCTCAATCATTTCCTACAGCCGCATGGATTAATTATTTCCCAATTATTTTCCACAGCCGCATGGATTATTTATTTTCTGATCATTATTTATCTCCCAATTTTATTTCCCGAATTTGGCATTAATTAACATTGATTGTTATCTTGATTTATTATTGATCATGCGTTCCTAGATGGAACTAAGAGACTGGCTAGTCGTCTTATTGAATTAAATGGAATAAGACACGTTCATATTTGCAATCGATTGGCCAATCTCGAATATTGACATATAGATACATGCAGGCTACAATTATTTATTTTCTTACAAAAACTAGCATGTGTACTTTATGGTCAAGGCATGATTACTCCGTGGTTAGATTTGATTGTTGCATCACGCTATGTAAGACCTACAACATAGCCGCACGGGTATCGTTGTAGAGTTGCGCATATCGTATCCCGTACAAAAGTACTCATTTGAATGACCATGATCCACGGCATGGGATTTCGCTTAATGTAGAGACTATTAAGTTAAATAAAATAATGATGGCATGGAGAGAATGGATTCCCGAGTTCTTATATGGCAGCCCCCTTGGGACGAGTAGTACCCGACGGGCCGGCTGGTTCCCACAGATACTGTAAATCTGCCACACGGGCAGGGAACAGTATCTACTTTTATTATTATTGTATATTGTATATCGACGGGCGTCCTGCTAGGACTCGTCTAATTCAAGCATGGCGCACATGATTGACTGGATAGACTAGCCTTGCTCGCACATGGTAAGAACTGAGGAATCCCTAATTGCATAATTCCAGGATAACTTGGGACTCACATTAGCAAGCCGTAGTAGTTGATTGGCCGTTCAAGATGATTTGTTTGTGTACTACACTACTCTGTTACCTAACTGGGATGATCAGAATGTCAGGACATGACGGGCCAACTTTTGTCCTTGTTTGGTTGGGAGGTTGGTTCGAAGTGTCATGATGTGATGTGAATCCTAGTGGAAAGCAGAGATCTATTATCATTATATTCTTTTACTTACTGGTTTAGTCCTTCATATCGTCCTTCCTTGTGGTACTTGCTATTAGAGGTCTAACCTCTCTGGTTTTGCATGGCCAGATTTAGAGCCGGTCCCCGAGGATCCAGCTTACTTCCACCTCCAAGATGGTCAATACTAGAGGAATGATCGCAGGAGGACTCGAGTGGGTCCCTTACTTCACCGCTCATTTTGTTATTTACCTTATACTTAGCCGTTTGGCACCGACATGTTAGTCGGATTGTCTTGTACTTACTTTCGCATACTTGTAATTAAGTCAGACTGCAGCTGATAACAATTGTGCACACTTTACTATACCATCTGGCTATGTTTTGTAAAGCCAGATCTCGAGAACATTTTGACTGAGCGTTTGGGACGCCTTACTGCTTCATCTTACATGTTCTTTATTACTGTTTCTTATTTGAATGATTGAGACAATAGATGTGAAGTGACCATAGAAAGACTTTTATGTAGTATGCACCCCCTCGTCTGGTTAGACAGCATTGATCGTATTATACGGCATTCATCTACCCGTAATACGTAGCTGGCTGAGTCATTCTCCCGCTCTCCAGTATTCTGGTTCTGGGGCGTGACAAGGTTTTAGTGGTGGCCCATGCAGGTCTGATTTCAGACTTGTGGGGTGTTTTGATTTATAGGATGTCTCAATCATACGTGTTCCCCCTTGATCTCATGATTCGTTATTCTCAACCCTTGCTTGACATTCCGGTATCCTTTGACTTCATTGATCCTTCATGTCCGGTTGTTTGATTGTTCTCTTGTCCCTTTTCTTAGGGGCACTTCGTCCGTATCGGTCAGAGCTGGGCAGCAACAACAAGAGCAACATGGACAACCTGACCAGGTTGGTCAGCAACAAAGGCCAGTCTCACCTCAGGAGGCTACTCAGGAAGAAGTGATAGTGGAAGCAGCAGCTGGATCGCAGTATCCGGATGTTCCACCACCACCAACAGTTCCACCTACCTAAGTGGACACACCAGCCCTTCTGGAGATCATGAGAGGAATGATGGCTACTCAGCAACATCAGATGTTGGTCCAGCAACGCATGCACACTCAGCTACAAGAGCAGAATGTGCTACTTAACCAAGGATTGCAGACAGCATTGGAAAGAGGGGCAAGGCCAGATTCAGAAGCATCAGCCAGGTTTTGCAAGTATAACCCCCACCGTTTCGAGGGCACGAAGGATGCCATCTCAGCAGATGCATGGCTTAAGAATATTGAGGCTATTCTGACAGCAGCTAAGGTACCGGCAGAAGAACGTGTGGATCTAGTGAAGCTGTTACTTCAGGATCTCGCACGTGATTGGTGGGAATCAGAGGAAGTGGGCATCAGACGTCCTGTGGCTTGGGACGATTTCACTTCAAGATTCAAGACCAAGTACTATAGAGTTGTGGCGCAGTTTGAGCTACAACAGAAATTTATCAACCTCAGGCAGGCCGGTAAGACTGTAGATACTTATGCAGCGGAGTTCTGCAGATTGAGTAGATTCGCCCCAGAGATGGTAGCAACAGAGCGCCAAAGGGCCATGAGGTTTCAGCAAGGGTTTCATCTTGAGCTCTTGCAATTAATAAAGGGGCACAATTACCAGACTTTTGACGAAATATTAACGGCAACTCGAAGGCATGAGATCACTATTCAGAGGCTTGCAGTAAGGACTGGGGGTCAGAAGAGATCCCACAGTCAGATGGAAGGAGGGGGGAGCAGCGCCCCGAACAACGGCACCATCCACTGGCATTCGTATCCACGATGTGGCAATACGAGGACCAGCACCACCACCCAGGCAGCAGCAACAGCAACAGAGGAAGAACCAGCAACCTCCGGCGGGCTGCACTTATTGTGGGAAGATAGGGCACACTAGAGATGTGTGTCGGACATTGAATGGACTGTGTCTGATATATGGAAATCCAGACCATCGGGTTACCACATGTCCCATGAATTTGAGGTCAGGAGGACCAGGGCAACAGTTTCTTGCTCTGCCAGCACCAGGGGCAGGCCAGTATCGAGGACCAGCAGTGGCAGTAAGGCCGTTGGCACAGCGTCCATTAGTACCGCAGGCTCAGATATTTCAGCAGCAGGGACCGTCGATGCAGTAACACCAGCATAGACCACCCCAGCATCATCAAGGAAGGGGCCAGCAACAACATCAGGCTAGGCCACAGTATAGGAATCAGCAAGGAAGTCGAGGGCAAGCATTCACTCTGTCCTTGGAGGAGGCATTGGCATCGGAGGATGTTGTGGCAGGTAACATTCTCGTCGTCTCATATCCCGCAGTAGCATTGTTT
This sequence comes from Iris pallida, assembly GCA_029216955.1. Lineage (NCBI taxonomy): Eukaryota > Viridiplantae > Streptophyta > Magnoliopsida > Asparagales > Iridaceae > Iris > Iris pallida. Next base: position 7,523,658 of record JANAVB010043618.1, read on the forward strand.
GATTCGGGAGCATCCCATTCATTTATATCTGCACGATTTGCGATACGGCTAGGAATGGAGTTCGAGGCATTGCCAGGGAGGTTGAATATACTCACTGGTAATGGGCTCGTAGGAGTTAGTAGAGTTATTCTAGCGTATAGCGTTGTAGTTTACGGGCATTCCTTATCCGCCCGGTTGATAGAATTTCCTGTTGGAAATTTCGACGTTATCTTAGGCATGGACTGGCTGAAAGACAGTCATACGACAATAGATTGTCGTAGAGGGAGTGTATCTTTTGATATTCCAGGCATGAAGCGGTTCACCTTAGTCAGATCAGAGGCAACTCAACAAGAGCAGGGAGTAGTGACGGTAATGGAAGAAGTTCAAGTCCCGAAGGTAGTTGAAGAGTTTCTAGATGTATTTCCTGAAGAACTTCCAGGTCTACCACCGGTTAGAGATATTGAGTTCAGTATAGAATTGGCACCTGGAACTAAACCGATATCAGATCGAGTTTATAGAATGGCGGATTCCGAGCAGGCCAAGGTATATCAGCACATAGAGGAACTGAAGGAGAAAAAGTTCATCCAAGCTAGCATGTCACCCTGGGCAGCACCAGTGGTACTTATGGGGAAGAAGGATGGGTCATCCAGATTGTGCATCGATTACAGGAAGCTTAACGCAGCAACAGTGAAGAACAAGTACCCACTACCCAGGATCGACGACTTATTTGATCAGTTGAACAAAGCTAGAGTTTTCTCCAAGATAGATCTTCGTTCAGGGTATCATCAAGTGAGGGTTCGGAAGGAGGACATTCCCAAGACAGCATTCAGGTCGAAGTATGGGCATTATGAATTCTTAGTAATGCCATTTGGTTTGACCAATGCTCCAGCAATCTTTATGGATTTAATGAATCGCATCTTTATGCCGTACTTGGATCAATTTGTCGTTGTGTTTCTCGACGACATTCTTGTATATTCAACTAGTGAAGAGGAGCATGAAGGTCACCTCCGGAAAGTGTTGCAGGTTCTGAGAGAGAACCAGTTGTACGCCAAGCTCAGCAAGTGCGAGTTCTGGGCGGATCGCATTTCATTTTTGGGTCACATCATATCAGGAGCTGGAGTAGCAGTGGATCCCAAGAAGGTAGAAGCAGTAGAGAGTTGGCCAGTACCCAAGACCGTAGCTGATGTACGGAGTTTCTTAGGATTGGCAGGATATTACAGAAGGTTTGTATCAGACTTTGCAAGGCTTTCAGCACCAATGACCCGCTTGACACGGAAGGATGTACCATTCGTCTAGTCGACAGAATGTCAGGCATCATTCGAGACTTTGAAGCAGAAGTTGATATCAGTACCTATTCTGACATTGCCGGTTGGACCCGGAGGTTTTACAGTATATTGCGATGCGTCAGGTAAAGGACTAGGATGTGTCCTTATGCAACATAGGAAGGTGATAGCGTATGCATCTAGGCAGCTTCGGGACCAAGAGAAGAATTACCCAACTCATGATTTGGAGTTAGCGGCAGTAGTGTTTGCTCTGAAGTTATGGAGGCATTACTTATATGGTGACCGAGTGGAGATATACACAGATCATAAAAGTCTAAAGTACATCTTTACCCAGAAGGAACTAAACATGAGGCAGAGAAGATGGTTGGAGTTGATTAAGAATTATGACATGGAGCTTCAGTATCATCCAGGCAAGGTGAATGTAGTAGCAGACGCTCTCAGCAGAAGAGGTGGCGTATTTATGTTAACAACACAGAGGCATATCTTAGAAGACCTTCAGGAGATGGACATCGAGGTTATACTTCCTAGTGAAATAGGAGTTCTGGCGAGTCTACAAGTTCAATCCGACTTGGTAGACAGGATCAAGGCAGCTCAGGCACAAGACCCAAGGATTCAGAAGCTTAGGGCAGAATGTGAGTCAGGACTCAGGAAGGAGATACAGATTCATGAGGATGGTACACTTAGGTTTGGGTCACGTCTATGTGTGCCTAGTGGAGATATCAGACAGAAGGTTATGACAGAAGCTCACAGTTCTCAGTATTCTGTACACCCTGGAGGGACCAAGATGTACCAAGATATCAAGCAGCACTTCTGGTGGAACGGGATGAAGAGGGAGATAGCTAGATTTGTTTCTCGTTGCTTGGTATGTCAGCAAGTAAAGGCAGAACAGCAGAGGCCAGCTGGGTTATTGCAACCGCTTCCTATCCCGGAATGGAAGTAGGAACACATCACAATGGACTTTGTGACCGGTTTACCGAGATCACCAAGTGGTAAAGATGCTATTTGGGTAATAGTGGACCGACTTACAAAGGTAGCATACTTTCTTCCTTTCAGAGTAGGGCAATCTACAGAAAAGTTGGCAGAATTGTATATGCAGCAGATAGTCAGGCAGCATGGAGTCCCCGTCAGCATTGTGTCAGACAGAGATACCCGTTTTACATCACATTTTTGGAAGAGCTTACATTATAGTCTGGGTACCAAGTTAAGGTTTAGCACGGCCTACCATCCGCAGACGGATGGGCAATCAGAAAGAACGATTCAGACTTTGGAAGATATGTTGCGAGCTTGCACTCTAGATTTTGGAGGGTCTTGGGAGAGTCACCTGCACTTGGTCGAATTCTCATACAACAATAGTTATCAAGCCAGTATCCAGATGGCGCCATTTGAAGCACTATATGGTAAGAAGTGCAGGTCACCGCTTGCATGGGATGATATCGGAGAGAGGAAGATGTTAGGCCCATAAATGATTGTTCAGACGGTTGAAGTGATTAAGGGAATTAGAGAGCGACTTCGAGTTGCGCAGGATCGGCATCGTCATTGGGCGGACCAGCATCGTAGGCCGCTAGAGTTTTCTGTTGGGGACCACGTATTCTTGCGGATCTCACCTACTCGTGGGGTCATTAGGTTTGGTGTTCCCGGGAAATTGAGTCCGCGGTACGTGGGCCCATTTGTTATCCTTGAGAGGATAGGCGATGTTGCTTATCGTTTATCCCTTCCACCTTCGTTACGAGAGGTGCATGACGTGTTTCATGTATCTCAATTGCGAAGGTATGTATCGGAACCAAGCCATGTCCTTGATCATTCTGAGCTGGTTGTTGGTACCAACCTGTCTTACGAGGAACAGCCTGTGTCTATTTTGAACCGAAGAGAGAAGATACTCAGGAACCGAATAATTAGTCTTGTCCGGGTTGCTTGGGGTCATCACTTTTTAGGGGAGTCAACGTGGGAACGTGAGGATGATATCCGATCACGGTATCCGCACATGTTTGACTCACAAGGTATATTTCTTCCTGTATACCTTGATTGTCTTAACTCCTCATGCTTGTCACATTATGAGTAGAATTGCGTGGTGTCGTCGATAGTTAAAACATAGATATGTTACTTGCTATTGGCATTGTAGAATGATTGCTTACTTAAATTGCTTGTACCTGGATTAGTTCAGCTCTGATGTTTCTATCCTGCTTGGATTTGAAATTCCGAGGATGGAATTTTTTCTAAGAATGGTAGAGATGTCACTTTCCATTCCCAGAATACGCATTTTTAAAATGCATGTACTGTTTAAATGTAAATATTTTATATTTATCATGTATTGCTCGGTATTTAAATCCCTTTAATTTTATGTTAATTAATTTTCTGCAATTTCATTTCTGTACTTTACTGTCTGCTTTCATACTCTGCTTTAGCTTTGCTATGGGTTCGGCTCAGATTGGTTTAATTATGTTGGTTCATCATGAACCGAAATAAACCCCCACCTACCACCACTCCTTCATTTAAAACCCATCCCCTTTCTCTCTCTTCTTTACTTCACTATTACTCTTCTTCTTCCTTATAACTCTCCCACCAACCTAGGAGAGCAAGGCAAGTGCCAACTTGCTTCTTGATGGATCCTCATTATTATTGTTTCATCATCTTTCTTATTTGATTCTAAGTCTCTTTAGTGCTTGGCATTTTCAATTTCTATGGCTAAATTCTTCTAGATCTAAGTTATAGTATTTTCAGATTTCTGGGGTTTTGATCTATTTAACATTATTATTTCCAAGTTTTGATGGTTCCATGTTGTAGAGAATTTTGTTCTACCCCATTTTGACCTATGGAAGTCCAAATTTGGACTTACAGTTAAGGTTTTATGGAGCTTGGAAGGGGTCCATGACCATCCTTCTCAGGTTTTCCTGAGAAGATGGGTCTCTCATTTCTCAGCCGCATGGATTATTTATTTCTCAATCTCATTTCTCAGCCGCATGGATTATTTATTTCCCAATCTCATTTCACAGCCGCATGAGAATCTCATTTTTCAGCCGCATGGATTATTTATTTTCCAATCTCATTTCACAGCCGCATGAGAATCCCATTTCTCAGCCGCATGGATTAATTATTTTCCAATCTCATTTCTCAGCCGCATGGATTATTTATTTTCCAATCTCATTTCACAGCCGCATGAGAATCTCATTTCTCAGCCGCATGGATTATTTATTTCCCAATCTTATTTCACAGCCGCATGAGAATCTCATTTCTCAGCCGCATGGATTATTTATTTTTCAATCTCATTTCACAGCCGCATGAGAATCTTATTTCTCAGCCGCATGGATTAATTATTTTCCAATCTCATTTCTCAGCCGCATGGATTATTTATTTCCCAATCTCATTTCACAGCCGCATGAGAATCTCATTTCTCAGCCGCATGGATTAATTATTTCCCAATCTCATTTCTCAGCCGCATGGATTAATTATTTACCAATCTCATTTCTCAGCCGCATGGATTAATTATTTCTCAATCATTTCCCACAGTCGCATGGATTAATTATTTCCCACAGCCGCATGGATTATTTATTTTCCGATCATTATTTATCTCCCAATTTTATTTTCCGAATTTGGCATTAATTAACATTGATTGTTATCTTGATTTATTATTGATCATGCGTTCCTAGATGGAACTAAGAGACTGGCTAGTCGTCTTATTGAATTAAATGGAATAAGACACGTTCATATTTGCAATCGATTGGCCAATCCCGAATATTGACATATAGATACATGCAGGCTACAATTATTTATTTTCTTACAAAAACCAGCATGTGTACTTTATGGTCAAGGCATGATTACTCCGTGGTTAGATTTGATTGTTGCATCACGCTATGTAAGACCTACAACATAGCCGCACGGGTATCGTTGTAGAGTTGCGCATATCGTACCCCGTATAAAAGTACTCATTTGAATGACCATGATCCACGGCATGGGATTTCGCTTAACGTAGAGACTATTAAGTTAAATAAAATAATGATGGCATGGAGAGAATAGATTCCCGAGTTCTTACATGGCAGCCCCTTGGGACGAGTAGTACCCGACGGGCCGGCTGGTTCCCACAGATACTGTAAATCTGCCACACGGGCAGGGAACAGTATCTGCTTTTATTATTATTGTATATTGTATATCGACGGGCGTCCTGCTAGGACTCGTCTAATTCAAGCATGGCGCACATGATTGACTGGATAGACTAGCCTTGCTCGCACATGGTAAGAACTGAGGAATCTCTAATTGCATAATTCCAGGATAACTTGGGACTCACATTAGCAAGCCGTAGTAGTTGATTGGCCATTCAAGATGATTTGTTTGTGTACTGCACTACTCTGTTACCTAACTGGGATGATCAGAATGTCAGGACATGACGGGCCAACTTTTGTCCTTGTTTGGTTGGGAGGTTGGTTCGAAGTGTCGTGATGTGATGTGAATCCTAGTGGAAAGCAGAGATCTATTATCATTATATTCTTTTACTTACTGGTTTAGTCCTTCATATCGTCCTTCCTTGTGGTACTTGCTATTAGAGGTCTAACCTCTCTGGTTTTGCATGGCCAGATTTAGAGCCGGTCCCCGAGGATCCAGCTTACTTCCACCTCCAAGATGGTCAATACTAGAGGAATGATCGCAGGAGGACTCGAGTGGGTCCCTTACTTCACCGCTCGTTTTGTTATTTATCTTATACTTAGCCGTTTGGCACCGACATGTTAGTCGGATTGTCTTGTACTTACTTTCGCATACTTGTAATTAAGTCAGACTGCAGCTGATAACAATTGTGCACACTTTACTATACCATCTGGCTATGTTTTGTAAAGCCAGATCTTAAGAACATTTTGACTGAGCGTTTGGGACGCCTTACTGCTTCATCTTACATGTTCTTTATTACTGTTTCTTATTTGAATGATTGAGACAATAGATGTGAAGTGACCATAGAAAGACTTTTATGTAGTATGCACCCCCTCGTCTGGTTAGACAGCATTGATCGTATTATACGGTATTCATCTACCCGTAATACGTAGCTGGCTGAGTCATTCCCCCGCTCTCCAGTATTCTGGTCCTGGGGCGTGACAATTATATATTATTACTCTTGTGCTAACTACTGGTTTTAGTTCTTAAGTGAAGCCTGCTTTGTGGCACTTGCTCTTTTTGGGGTCTGATCCAGCTGGTTTTGTATGGCCAGATTTCGGAGCAGCTCCAGAGGATCTACCGACCTTCCAGCCAGATGGTGACCACTAGACGGAATCCTGGCAACGAGTGAATTTATTTTGGCTCTTCCACTCTATTGTAAAAATATTCTTTTGAGGCGTTTAGCCGACGAGCACGTGTTAGCTCGATTACACTTTATTACTGTCTGCCTACGGGCTGTAACATGATTGACAGATCCAAGGGTTGATCATGTATGACTAAAACTCTTGCTAGTCTTCACATTTTGTAACGACTAGTTTCATGATCATTCGAATATGTAATGTATGGGACGCCTTACTATTGAATATTTGGTGATCTTATATCTTGTAACTTTACTTGCTTGCTTGAGATTGAGACATTTAGAATTGTTATTGACCATAGGAGACTGATGGATTATAGTTAAACCCTCATATATCTAGACAGCCGTGACCGTATAGTGAGGTGGATTCCATTTCATTATACGTAGCTGGCTATGTATGCCCTCGCTCTCCGATATTCTGGTTCTGGGGCGTGACATAGACACCTAGCCTATTTTGGGTCTCTAGACTATCAACGTGCCTTACACCGATAACTTACTTATCGTTATGCCTTTAGACCATTCTCGTGTTTGCAACATCAATGTACCGACTCGTGCTTATCTTTCGTGCCATACTTCAAGACACATAACATGGTCATGCCATAAACTTGGTCCGTGTTTCAACATTGAGGTCATGCCTCACAACTTAACATTTCTAACCCAAACTTGCATTACGGCCCTTCTTGACTTAACTCGAAACGACTCAAATTCGACTTATGCAACTATATGCCAACGACTTAATGCTTGACACCACATACCGTGTCAAAGCACGTGTCTTTTCTATAGCCAAATCTTAGGCTTCATACTGGTGTTGCAACCGTGCATACATTTTCTTAACTCAGTTTGTGCCGTGTTTACACTTTCTTTGATTCGACCGACACCATGCATGCGGATAGCCGCTCAACACCCCAACTTATCTATATGAAAGGTCACTGACATTAACTAGCCATCGTGGAGATAGATAGGAATAGGATGGATCGGTCAATGCAGGTAGCTAGCCCCAATGACATCCTACCGAATTCCTGGTTGCTTATCCAGCATCAGCTATACCGTGTTTCCCCCATGGCCGAATCGATTCCTGTGGCCCCAGGTTGTCGTCCAAAGAAACATCACCCTTGTGTCCATGACTACGCACCTACGATACTTCATCTAGACTCACATAAATACATGGCCTAACTTGTGGTACGACTTGACCCATACTTTAGCAAAATATGCTCGAAACCATATCATGCAAGACGTGCATCGAAACCATGAGACTCCCAAACGAGGGACCGCCTCGACAAGAAACCATCGCTTGAACTCTCCATTCTTTGAAAACCTAGAAAACGACTTCTGCATAGCCTTCCTACTTAACTTAAACAGAACGTGTTCTTTAGGTGCCATAGACCGTGGCTAACTCTTAACTGAACCAACCGTGGCTCGTGCCTTAAACCAACTTGTGTTCTATGCGACACTACCACTCAAGTCATACTCTATACGATGACCCTTGAGATCGTAGGACTATGTGGCTATGACAACTGCAGAAATTATAGGACAGTGCTTAGAATGACTTCGTTAGCCCGACCTAGACTTGTTGCCTAACTCAATCTTGGAACAACTTAACCCGTAGGACGAGCAAAGACTATGCCAAGCCTTGTATCGTAGAAATGTGCATTGAGACTTGAGGGACACTTTGGCTATGCCAAGTATCGGACTTTGGGATAGTGCATTCTTTATCAAGCATTGGACAGTGGCCGTGCATGCTTTACCAAGCATATATATCGTGTGACACCTATGGCTATGCTAAGTCCATAGCCTTGTGGCAATATAGACCAACTTTTCTTCTCCCAAACCACGGAACGAAGGACCGAGTACCATTTTTGAAAGCACGACGTGCAACACTTCTAAGCCGACCGATGGATCTTTCTATTTTCTAACACAATCTGACCCAACTGGGAATTATACCCTTAGCTATGTGAATTCACCTCTTTTATTATCAAGTCTACTTATGCATTTGAAAACTTCGTTTTATTAGTGTGAAGGCCAAACTGAGGCAAGTTCACCGAAACCACCCACCTGAGCGAGGAGTTGCGTCGACCGAGCAGGACTTCGAGCAGGTCGTCGCATGGCTAAGTCCGAACGTCATTGGCGTTTCGATTCCTCCGATTGAGCTAAGCGGGATGGGACATTACAGTACACATATAAATTATGTATTTATTAATGTATTAACATATGTCCTTATGGTACATGTTAACAAAACCTAAAAGTTAATAGAGAAACAATTATATTACTTTTTATTATTATTGCTACTGGTTTTTGAAAACTAAAATCTCACTTTCAAGCACAATGTAAATTATTTTGTTATTACTCCCATATCCATGACAAGTCTTAATCTTTTTTATTTTGGGTTAATTAGATTTTTTGGTCCAATTTTTTTTCAAAAATTTGGATTCGGATCATGATGATATCTAACTTAAGGATTTGTGTTCTGATATATGATGGTTGATTATCCAAGTTATGTTAATAAATATCTTAGGGTTCATTAAACTTAGTGTTCCAAAAATATTTTTGTTCTTCTTGAAGTTTGATTTAATTTATTTATTAACAGATTTTGTATGGTCGACACATATCAACCTAATCTCATGATCAAAATCCTAAACTAGGCATCTTCATAGTTCAACCCAAATCATATGCTAGATATCTTTATGATCCAAACACCAATTTTTGAATGTTTATGTACCCAAAATCTAATTAACCATTTAATTTTATTTAATTTAATTTTTAGCAAACAAACTAAACAAGATTATAGCTTAATAGTAAAAAAAGGGCAAATCTTCTAACCTCTGCCAAAGAGGACCTTAGAGTTACTTTAAAACTCTAGTAAGTATCTCATGTTGGATATTATCTCGTTTTTGGTTGAGCGCTCAAACGAGGGTGACGATGGAGTTGGTAATTTAGTCTCACATCGGTTAGGAGGTGGGATCATGTGGTGTAGATAATTAGAATTGGTTCATGTCTTACATGGGAATTCACTTTTAAGACATATGAGCCCAATTCAATATCGTACCTCATGGGCCAACTCTGGTTCAGATCACACTGTGCTCCCAACATTTCAGTTGATTTTTGTATTGTATAGACTTTTCAATGATAATCGATAAATCATTAATTTTAACATGGATTTATATCTCTGAAAATAGAACGTAGAACTAGTACTTTGGTTAGACTTGGGTCATCACGCGATATCATGTTTTAAGGGTTTTTGCCTTATCATTTTTTTTAATCCATACCCAACTTGATGTGGATGTTAAAAGGAAACATGAATAGACACCTCTTCGTTATTCAAAATTTGAATCGAAAAGATTTTCTGCTTGGAATTTACATAAATATTGTTATAGAAGTTTCTAATAGAGTGTGAACTGCTATAGAAATAATAAAAAATTTAAAAAATAAATGCTAGAAATATGCTAATAGATTAGCAAAACACCCTCGTTCAAAACAAGATATGATCGTCGTCCGCCAGTTGCCTCCCAATAATCAGTTAGGCTGTGTTTGATTGGGCTTTTTTTTCCATGGAAAATATTTCCATCACAAATTTTCCACCAATTGTAGTGTTTGATAGCATATATTTTCTATGGAATTATTTTCCAAAAAACTATCATTTTCCATATTTTCATCTAAAATAGTGGAAAATAAAACTTGTCCAATCCATAGAAAAATATCATTTTTCATGGAAAATAACTATTTTCCGTAGAAAATAATGGCAATCAAACACCCAAATTAAGTTTTCCATAAAAAAATTTTAAAATTCCATTGAATTTTTTTCCTAGAAAAATAATTCCATGGAATTAATTTCTTTTCCACATATTTTTCACCTTGCAATCAAACGCACCCTTAAAGTTCCTAATGTACTAAATTGCAGTCAAACTTCTAGACGCTCTTTTATTTATCATCACATTTTCTCGAACAACGTGATGATGTACTGGAGCAGAGGAGAACAGATCTATTGTCCCATTTAATTATGTCCAATTTTGTCTCTTTTTCTGTTACATGTGGACCACCATTTACATATATACTTTTATAGTCCACATGTAATATTAGAGAGCAAGGACAAAATTGAACAGAATTAAAAGGGACAAGAGATATACTCTCGAAGTAATGTTACCCGGACAAGCATTGTTGCATGCAAAAAAAAGAGTTTTTCTTCTTAGAAAGAACTAGGGGTGAGCGTCGGTATAATCGGTCGGTATTTGGTCGATTTTTTTTTATATTTTTTTAAATCGGTATTTGAAAAATCAATACCAATATCGTACCATTTAGAATCGATTTTTTCGGTTTCGGTTAAATCGGTATTCGGTCAGTTTTTGTTCGGTATCGATATTTTATCAATTAATATTTGATCAATTAACACACTTAATATTGTAGAACCTCTTAACCTATAATTTTTTTTTTTACTTTTTTGGAAGCATTAATTTTAAAGCTAAGCCTCTACCAACCAAACAATTAATCAAAATTATTAAACAATATGTAACAAGTCGCAAACACCTAAAAATTAGCTTAAAATATCAAACGCGGTCACTAAGTTTAATCTTTAGTATAAATTTAAGTAACCAAAATTTACTTCAAAATTCTATGAGAACACAAAATCATAACTTCAAAAGATCAAAAACTCAATTCTTAGCATTCTTAGCATAAATTTAAGTCCACTAAAATCCATTCCAAGTTCTAGGAAACCAACCAAAACAAAAATAAAAATAAAAATGAGTAGTGTAAAATTAATCATGAACAACATTAAAAAATGTGCGCGCATGTGTGTGTGTATATATATGTGTGTGTGTGTGTGTGAATCGGTTCGATTCGGTATTTTCGGTATGGTATTACACTCAAATCGTTATCATTACCATTATACTGTAATTTAGTCGATTCGACAATTCGATATCGGTACATAATTTCGATTCGATTTTTCAAAATATTTTTAATCGATATTCGGTCAATTTTTCGGCATCGATCGGTATTTGCTCACCCCTAGAAGTGCCTCTAGAAAGAACTTCTGTCCCCCACAAAGCGTTGTAGCTCTCCTAATTACATAGGACAGCTTAGCCACTCAACTGATCCGAACCTGAACAACTCCAATAAATGACGATACCAAAATTGAAGTGACTTCAATCGATCGAACGCACCAACCACGCACAACCAATCGCATATGTGCCAACTCGTGTAGCTAGGCTGCTAGTCGTGAGACTAGCTACAACGTCCGACACGAACGTACGAAATGTAAAGTTATTCACCAATTTGTCAAAGTATGAGCTTGCATCCTTGTAGCGAAAGTCCGAGGGGCTTAGACCATCTCCAATAGGGGTTTCTATCTTCCCTATTTCTATGGAAAAAATTTATTTTAGAAAAAATTTCTTTCAATGATAATTTCTATCATCATTTTTATTCTATATGGCAATAATATAAGATAGAAACTTTCTAGAAAAATTTTTACATGCAGAAACTCTGGTAGAAATTTTATCTCTCGTGACAATTATTATTGGATCCCACACCATTATTTGTTCCATTTACTATATGACACATAAGATAGAAATGGAGAACCATTGAAAAGTATTTTTTTGTATGTGTACAATTTCTATGTAGAAACTCTTCCAACTAAAATAGAAATATTTTTAAAGTACAATGTCAAGTAGTAAGTAGGATAAGAAGTTAATTTTAGAAATCACCATTGGAGATGGTCTTAGCTCCCATGGTTCCCAAACAAAAATAAATGTGTGTAGGAATTGATCCTTGTCAACTAATAAAACCCCAACCATAAAAGATAAAAAATTGAACTAATATTGGTTCTTCTCTCTTGGTCCAAAATATAGGTTGCCTTTTAACTTCACCAGAGTCGATTTATTAGTGGGAAAAAAAGAGAGGAGTTTTTCTTTGAGTGGAACGAGTGACAACTATGTTAGCTATCCTCATGTTTTCTAAGAAGGGCCATACGAACCAATCTTCCATTATTTTGACTAAGACAGGGATAACTAATTAATTGTGCTTCCATCATGCATGATGCATGGACCAATTCCCTCTGCCGACAGAGATCATGGTCACGTTATACATACATACATACATAATGGTGACCATGTCATGGTGTATTCGGGCCGGTCCGGGCCGGCCCACGGTCCATTGTCTGCGGGCCAGATCGGGCTCGGGCCGGTCCAGGACCGGCCCAGGGAGATTTACGGTCCGGGCCAAACCCGGCCCGGTTTTTTAGCAGCCGGCCTAGCCCGACCCACTGGACCGGACCCAGGGAGGGCCGGTCCGGGCTGAACCGGTCCACGGGCCGGGCCGGGCCTAGGTCGGTTCGGGCCGGTTGAACCGGACCGGCCCGGTTTTTTCTATTTTTTTTTTTTTTTTTTACAGTTTTTTTTGTTTTTTTTTTTCCTTTTTTTAAACATTTTTCTTTTGTATTTTAATTTGGAAAATTTGTAACATAATTTTAATTTAGAAAAATGTTTTATTTTTGAAAAATTTTAATAAAAATTTGTAATACAAAAGTTTGTAATTTGAATAGTATAAGTTAAAAAAATTTGTAATACAAATGTTTATAAGTTTGTAATACAAATGTTTATAAAAAATTTATAAAAATTTGAAAAAAAAAATGATATACAAATGTTTATAAAAATTTACAAAAAATGTTTATAAAAATATATAAAAAAATGATATACAAATGTTTATACAAAAATGTTTATACAAATATATACAAATGTTTATAAAAATTTATAAAAATTTAAAAAAAACATTTCTCCCTCTTCCTTTATCCGGACTTGGGACCGGCAAATGCTTGTTTGGCATAGGCGGAGTTAAAAAATGTTTTTTTTTAAAATAAAAAATAGTTTTTGAAAGTATAAGTTAAAATTTGAATAGTATAAGTTAAAATTTAAAATTTGAATAGTATAAGTTAAAAATAAAAATAAGTTTTTGAAACTATAAGTTAAAATTTAAAATTGAAATGTATAAGTTTAAATGTACATACCTAATACCTTGCACCGTAGCCTCATTGTTGTTCGCCTTCATGCAATGAAAGCGATTCCAAATCCAGCTCGTGGACATTATGATCTTCTTCATCTTTCTGGTTTTGTGTTCTTCTATCGGCTTTCATCCAATCTTGTACGCACACGATTGCTTCCAAGATATCGGGCTTCAAGCGGCTCCTCCTATCGCTCAACATCCTCGAACTTGCACTAAAACAGGACTCCGATGCTACCGTAGACACCGGAACCATCAGTAGATCACGTGCTATGTTAGAAAGAACAAGAAATCTCTTGTCGTGTCTCTTCCACCATTCTAAAACGGCGAAGTGATCTGGAGTCTCATCTTCGTCTTGATAAGAATTAAGGTAAAGAGACAACTCTTGAGTAGGTTGGGAAGATTGCTTTTGTTTCTTCCTTTGTAGTATGCGACCGGCTGCTGATAGCTTAGACGCCAAGCCGGAGCTACTACTAGCCCCCCCCTGAGTTGGTCGGGTCGACGTTGCTCCTTCTTCGTACAGTATAACTAACATGTCCAACGCAACTTTAACTTCTACCTTCATGTCAGTAACGTCTATACCCATATATTCTTCATATCCATCTAATAAAACCTCTACGCCATCCAATTTGATTGTAGGATCAAATATGGAAGCCAAACAATATAAAAGAGGTACTTTACCCCAATATTTCTTGAATTTGGCTTCCTATTTCTCACCGCATATGCAAAATTTGGATGATCTCTATATTTAGAAAATAAATAAGACATGTTACAAAGTTCACGTAAAGCTAAGCATGATGTGGGATAATAAACACCAGAAAGAGTACATGTAGCATTGTAAAAAACTTCTAAAAATTTACAAACACTTTCAGCTGCTACCCAATCATCAGTAGTTACTTGATAGTCAAAGCTGACATCCGAACCACAATAATATGTAATAGCACTCTTAAAAGGAATTGCATATTTCAACATCAAGTAGGTGGAGTTAAACCTATTTGGTATATCCTTCACAAATCTTCTAAAAGTAATACCAAAATGTGCGCACGTGCATGCAAAACTTTATTGTCTACTTGGAGACGAGTTTAGGTGGAGCAAGCATTGTCACAGAGTGTCACGACCCGCTACCCAAATTATTGGGCCAGGCCGAGGCATGCCCAGCCTACGTTGAGATAAAACGTAGTAAGCTGTTCTAAAGACAACAGGATAAGACTAAATGTGCTAATAGTTCTATAAGTAAAGAAGAATCATAAATGCTCCAAACACAAAAGTCGTCGTATATAGTAAAATGTCCAAGTACAAGTGAACTGAAAAGTAAAACTGGATACATGTCCAGTTACAAAAAGATATAGTCTAATACATGTCTACTCTCAAAAGTCTAAGTAAACAAAGACAACTAGGCGAGGTTCCCCGCAGGAACATCCTCGTAAAGCAGAGCCGGGTCCTCGGCAGTATCTCCATAGTATGTGTCACAGAGTAACTCCTCCTCAGTAAGGATACCTACAACGTTATCCTGTCAGGACGGGAGCAAGTACTAAATCTATACAAACATATAATACTGATCATGTGATGAAAAGGAAATGACATATCATGTTGGTTCAGTTTTAGGTATATTTTATCATGGCGATAGATATACATTTTAAAGTTTAAAACTGTAGTAGGTGAGTGATCAGTCAATAGGTAATCAGGATGTACAGCGGTACATATCAATTTTCTGATGTGCATATACGTACACATAACGGCATCGGTGTATATCCATACACAAACGCGGGACCAGACATACGACACAGATACATATAGAATGTAATGGTGCTCGATAAATACATATGGAGAAGGGGGTCATGATCACGTACACTACTAGCAGTTTTCCCTTAACCCGTTATTTAAGCATGTGAGAGAGATTATGAGATACGGTATAAACATGGTAGAAACTGAAAGTAATACAACATGTAAAGTTCTAACTTGCTACCCCAAGGATCAGCATTTAACATGGTTGGTGATTCACAGTTTTATGGTTTATAGCAGTATGTAAAGTTCGTAGAAAGTACTTGCCTCTAGCAAAGCAAAACAAAACAAGCTGCGATAACAATGCTATGGATGTCCGGTAACTCGTCGCTGTAGAAGTAAATACAATAACTTAGTTTTTACACTAAGCTAAAACACTAGGACACTAATTGGTGCGACACGACTTGTGACTGGGCACCTAGCCAAAATGATGACTTTGGCATAGGGGACCAATGTGGGGTGACACACTACTTTAACTAACTTTCTAGGGTCTTTACACTAGTGAGGGGTGGGGTTTAACACGGCTAAAACTCCAAATAACACAAAAAGCTACAAGTCGTAATTAATCAATAAATAAATCAAAAGATCATTGTGTTCTAATAATTTTAGAGATAGACAAAAAGCCTAGTTTTTCTTAAAGTAAAGTACCAAAGTTATCCTTGTTAATCATAGAAATTTATTATAATTTTTATGGAATTTATTAAACAGTACAAATATTTTATAAAAATCAGTTTTCCTAAGTATACAAAAAAATAAGTTTGGTTTCATATGACAAACTAGTGGCAAAAAGGTAAATTAAATACTACAAAAATTATACTAAATTAGCTAACTTAACATAGTATCTAAATACTATTTTTCCATAATTTTAGCAGCAATTTAAGTATTTTTAGAAAATCAAAAACAGCATTGCACACAATAATTAATTATCTGCGTATTTTGTCCATGTATATAATTTGAACCAAAGTTCAAATACAGGACCCAAGGCCATGAATCAAGTCCAATATGACTTGTACATGTCTTGAATGTGTGAAAACACATTTGGGCCCAAATACCCATGCTAGGCTTGGACATCAAATGGTTGCAGTAATTTAAATACAATAAAAATACAATTTGGTAATAGCCAAAATAAATATTATTACTTTAATATGGTAAAGTTATGCATAGTAACTATAAAAGTATGAACATTATTTATAAAGATAATTTGCACTAAGCTAAGTAAAATACATATATAAAATAATATATATATATATACAAAAATAATGTATACACATATATATATATATATATATATATATATATATATATATATATATATATATATATAGTATATATATAATAATATATATATACACAAGGAAATATATGTATACATAGTACATATATATGTATATATATATACATACATAAAATAATGAAGTATATATATATATATATATATATATATATATATATATATATATATATATATATATATATATATATATATATATATAAATATATATATATATATATATATATATATATATATATAAACAACAAATATATATACATAAATATAGTACAAATAATAATACATATATATATACAAATATATGTATATATACATATATATATATAAATATATATATATAAAAAGAAAAAGGAAAAAGGAAAAGAAAAAGAAAAGAAAAAAAGACAGCAGTGGCAGGGCTCGAACCCGAGCCAAGAGAGCGCGCGGGGGGGGGGGGGAGGGGTTAGGTCGAATCGGGCTGGCCAGGGGGTCAGCCCGTTGGCTTTGTTAAGGGTTAGGGTTTTGATTCATTTATTTAGTTTAGATTAGCATTTATATAAAAAAAATAAAAACTGTCATGTGTCCTGACAGTTAAGGACACAGGTATCAACGTGTCCTTGCTTAGCACGATACGTACGACACGAGTCTTACGTGTCCTTGACCACGTTCGTGTTCGCCAGGACACGGCGAACACTTCCGACCCAACACGAGACACGCACGACATAAGGGAACACTGACACTCACGTGTCCGGTTGATCGGAGGGGTTTTCGAGTGCTCGACGACGGAGAAGGCGTCGAGACGGCGGCGCTCCAGTGGCGCTGCCTCCAGCTCGGCAAGGCGAAGCGGATGGCGGTGGTGGCGACCGTCGACGACGAGTGGTGAGGCGGTGGTGGTGCGTCGCCGGGGTTAGGGTTTTGTGGTTTCGTCGGAGAAGAAGGGGGGTCGTCGGTGGCTGTGGTGAGAAATTAGGGTTAGGGTTTAGGTCAGGGGAGAGAGGGGGTTTTTATAAGGGGGGCTGAGGCGGTGGACTTGGCCGGAAAAGGCGGGGGCAGTCGGCGGGGCAGCTCGGGGCAGCGGAGTAGGTGGGTGAGAGTCAGAGGAAAGAGAGAGAGTCGGTCGGGGGGGGGGTTAGGGTTTTCCACTTAGGTCCCTCTAGTTTAGGATTTTGCACAATTGAATTATGAGTGAGAAATTGCAAAACAGAATTTGCATTTCTCAATTAAAAACATTTCTTTAATTACAAAATGATATACTAACAATTCTAAAAATTGCAAAACACTATTAAAACATTTAAATAAATTACAAAATGAAATTTTTTTTGTATTTAAAACTCATTAAAAATTCATTTAAAAATTCTAGAAAATTCCTAAATTATATTAAATTATTTTAAAACCAATAATGACATTTAATAATTAATTAACACTAGTTTAATAATTTTTGAAAATCAGGGGTTGACAAGTCTTCCCTCCTTGAAAAATTTCGTCCTCGAAATTCACAAGGATTGAAGACCCTACAATATTCTAACATAACAAGCAATGCAACAAAGTGACTAAGGCTGCGATCGAAACTGACCTCTAAGGTATCAAGCGGGAACAGGTGGTTCCCTCGCAGCGGTTGGATCGAACAAGTAAGGGTACCTCTCCCTCATGTCCGACTCCCTCTCCCAAGTAGATTCACCTGGGGAGTGACGGCTCCAAGCTACTCGTACTAGGGGTATAACCTTGTTCCTCAGCCTCTTCTCTCTCCTGTCTAATATCTCCACTGGCTGCTCAGAAACTGTAAGGCTCGGTCCGATCTCCAACTCTGAATGATCTAGCACATGACTGGGGTCTGGAACATATCTCCTCAGCTGAGATACGTGAACTACAACAAAAAAGTGTTTTAACGACATTCAAAAAGTGTCGTTGATGACTTTTCATGACACTTTTCTTGTGCTGTCTAGAGGGGGTGTCATAGAAAGTTTTTGGACTTTCAACGGCACAACAAAAGTGACGTGTAATAACTTTATGATGACACTTTTTTAATGTCGTGTAATACTTATTTCACGGCTCTGTATTAGTGTCATCTTAACATTCTTCAATGACAACTGATAAATGTCGTCAATTTTATGACACTTTACAAGTGACTTCTTAAAGTATTCTATGACAGTTAATAAATGTCAAGGATAATTTTTATGACACTTTTGATGTGTCATCTAAACATAAAAATAATAAATGTCACTAATGTCACGACACCTTATAGATGTCATCTAAACTCAGTTCGACAACACATTTTAAATGCCTTCAAAACATCATCAGAATATTTTAAATATAAATTTATTTATTTTCAAATAATTAACCAAAACCAATTACACATAATAAAACTTTAATGTGCCAAAAATAATATATTAAAACATCTCATATCTGTACAAAGTGTCAAGTAAAAGTTAGAAGAATGTTTAAGAGGAACAAAGTTTATTACATAATATGTGAGTCTCTTAGTGTATTGATATGACTAAGACATCATCATATATACACATATCATCCTCTGTTATCTTGAATCCAGCACTACAAACTAAAGTTTTTGGCACCATTAACTGAAGTCTGTAGCAATATGACGATCACTACTTGTCGTCTTTACTGGGGACAAAAGCAACCTTAAGTTGTTCATCAATTCAAAGATCCGATAAAACCTGCAAAAATTAATGCATCAGAATGAGAAATGGAAGGAAAAGATGACCACAAAGTATAACCAAGAAAAGAAAATTTCTAAGTTCACTCCAAGGAATGCTATTATATGGGAATTCCTCTGTCCCAACATACCGCTTTGTAGAATTTTTGTTGTACCTATAAATTATTAAAAATTATAGGATGCTAATTAGCTTATCTACTAATTAACTTACTGGTTCATCCATAAACCCAATTAATTGACATTTAGTTATGGTGATTTTATTTAGTATTTTGCACTAATAGAATCAAAATCGTGGCACTGTAGCACCACTACTATTACTCTTATATCAGTTTGGTTTAGTCGGTAATAATGTTTAATACTTAAGGACATCCAGTAACAAATCAAATTACCTTTGTTCCCTTTCTCTCCCATGTCAAACCAATTGCATCACCTCCTAGAGAATCAAACCACACCTTGAAGGTATCTGGGAACTCTTCTTGCAAACAAAAAAAAAACTTCTAACATCATTTTTCAACCTAAATGTACCATGCATTAAATTGTAATACTTGCATTTAGA
Organism: Iris pallida; assembly: GCA_029216955.1. Classification (NCBI taxonomy): domain Eukaryota; kingdom Viridiplantae; phylum Streptophyta; class Magnoliopsida; order Asparagales; family Iridaceae; genus Iris; species Iris pallida. Next base: position 7,543,455 of record JANAVB010043618.1, read on the forward strand.
TCATCCAAAAAGTAGTTTGTTGGATCAAAATCCACCATTAGCTTAGTTCTAGTTTCTTCCATGCTCTTGAGAGCATTCCCAAAAGCTATATAAGGATAGAAGTCCTTGCTTGCTTTTCCTTGAATTACTTGCTTTCCTGCAAGGTATCACCAAGCCAATATCAACTGATTTAATATATAGAATAAACATGTTAATTAAATAACCAACAGAGCCATATTTATCTCAAGTATTCATGGTTGCCAACAAGCATCAATCCTATTTATATTGAGCATAAACAACATGAACAATGAAAAATTCATACAGCAGAGGTGCATATGACTTTAAATAGGTACCAACAAAAAGGTGCTATCACACTGCAGAGCTTGCATCATTTGTATATGGCATGCATGGTGTATTATGTTAAATACCAAATTAATATTATAGTAAATCAACAAATTAATCATAACAAAAATTCAAAAAGATAACAATGGATTTGTAATAACAGACTTATGATTATGTGCATGTCACAGCGATTTGGATTCTGGGAACATTTATACTCGAAAATCCAACTTAAAACTATGCCAATCGTGAAGGCAGGAAGGGAAGACATATTCGAAGGGTTCGGGTTCTTTTGACACTTCGAATATCGATAAGTCTTCCGACACTATGTGAAATTTAGGTGAGCTCTAGTGCTTCTCCAAATTCAATTTTATTCATCAGTCATTTTAAAAGTTCCAACTACAAGAGTTTATATAGCCAATTATGGCTATATGGTAAAGATAAACATAAAAAAAAGATCATATATAATATAACATATGTCAATTATTATTTAAAATACTCCATAAATAAGAACTTTAGACAAAGACAATGTACATAATCAAAGGCGTTACAAAGTTGCATTTATGCATGAATTTCTGAGCGGCTTTGGTGGGTCAGTTGTTAATATATTTTTGGGGATAGTGAGTTGGGAATGAATTGAATACAGTCTATTACATTTTATGAGCAGCTTTGTCAATATAATATAATTTACACACAAATGAAAAAATAGAATCATATTAAAAGTCTTCATTAAATGATATGTCATATTATGTTGTGAACAGAACTTGTACAATTTTATCTTACAATAAGATGGTACTCTCTTCTAAGCTATGATGCATAAAAGAGACTTAATTATCAGCTTAACCATGTCTGGCATTTTATTTTGTGTAGATGTGTGGATAACTATGTATTTAGGTTGTGTCGATGTATGGATCACAATGTTTGACAAGGTCATGTAAGTCGGATAAATGTGTCCAGTTATTATTCCTGGTAGCATAGTTTGTTTTTCAACTTTAACGAAAAACTATAAAATCAATGGAAGCTGACCTCTGATAATATCTTAAACTTTCGTGAATAAAAGAAAAAACAAATAAGTAAAGAAAAAGCAAAATAAAACTTTTTAATGAAGCTCCTTGAAGATATCCATCATGTTGGTGACGCGTTAGTCCTGAAGCATATGTTGAATAGCCTGCCTCTTGGTGGACATCCTGACACGCCGAGCTTGTCCACGCCATTCTCCAACAGAGTTTTCCATGGAAAACTCTGTTGGAGAATGATGTGGAAAAGCTCTTCTAACATAGTTGGGTTGGGTTGAGTTTGCGTATATTAGACCTGTCAACTCAACTGTGAGTAAAATCATCAAAATTCAGATTGAAATTCGGCTGAATTTGAGTAATCATCAAACAGAAATTTCAACAAATATTTTCTGAGTCCAAAAGAATCATATACACAATTATAATTATATTGGTATTATTAGCAAATCTTCACTCAAACAAGCATTGCAACAAACATATAACGTGCAAGAAGAAGAAGAACACATACCTTATGATGTCAGAGTGGTTCCTAGTGAAGTTGAGGCAAGTGGTACAGACGCGGTTGACATCAACAAAATGCTGCCTCAAGATCTGAATTATCCCATGGAGAAAATTATCCCAAATGGAGGAAATTTTATGCATATGGAAAATAAATGCACCTTGTATTTTGGTGAAAACCCAGTCAAACGTCCAAGAAAGCGAACAAAATAGCCAGTTTCAATAATGTTGCATATATAACCCTATTAGAACCAAAAAAATGTTGTAGATGTCATAATATACACCATATTCACTCACAACAACTATATCAGCACCAGCCACCCAACTATATCTATATACTTCGCTTGTACCCATGTGCATATGCACACACATTTAAGGATGAAAAAATACACTGACGCGAGTAAGAGACGGTCAGGGAGAGATATGAATGGAAGATAAACAAAATTGTTATTAATAACATAGATAAAGGAAACGTAATAGCTTCTGACATGAACAACAGAAAATGGATTAATCTGTGTAATATCCAATGGAATAACTTGAGAAGAATTGACAAGAGAGTATTTTGTTGAAAGAATTAAATTGTGGCCCTCAATATCTGCCCATCTCACCATATCCATTTTCCGTGTTGTGTCGTATTTCATATCCGTGCAATATAGACTACAACCAACTAGTTACTCGCAACATAACCACGACATAACGAAGTTAAAAGTAACATATAAATAGAAAGGGAACGAACGGACAGACGAAACGACTGAAGGTGTATCAGTCAACCAAACTCACGAAGTTCGAGTACTGGAGATTACGGTAGCAGCGACCACTCTTGGCCTCCCAGAACCTAATGTGTGATCATAGCCCGCAGTCATGAGAATAACTGATGGTTGGCTCATCTCTCGATCTCCCTATAACAACAAAAAAATATCACAACAAAATGATTCATATGAAACTTAATTGAAATACAAGAACAAGGGCATAATGGTGCTTGAAACATTCGTAGTGACCTCTTTTAGTAAGTAACTGTTCTATAAATGGGCATGACTTCCTCCACATGATCATGTGTAGAACACCATCAGCCTCATAATTTGTGGATAGATAGGAGAAATTTAGCTAAGATCTTTAGAAGAAGGAATTGGGTATCAGAAATTACCCATCTCACGGCTACAAATTGCTTCTTTGAAAAACTGAGCTGTGTGTAAATTCTCAAAGAACGACTTAGGAACATAACCATGCATAGCAGTAACACAGATCATCTGATTTCCATCAGTGTTCTGAGAGAACTTGTAGAAAGCAAACTTTTCACGATGCAGATGTGTACAATTCAGATTTTCCATATACTGAAGAGGAAATATGGAAAAATATATGTAATTATGGAATAAACTGCTTACATCTTCCCAGGACAAACTGGCAGAAATTGTGGCTGACATTAGGTCCCATACCCTGCAAGGGCCACTGCTCCTCAAGGATACATGGTACTTCGAGTCGGTGCTAAAACAAGTATTATAAGTTGGAAAAACTTATTGGCATCAACAAGATCTAAAATAGTAGTAGAATATAACTTAGGGTGCATGTCACAGAATATAACCACCTGAAATCCAAATCCTTCACAGATTTATGAGCATCATTCTTGTCGATAATGATTTCCATACTCGGCCACTTGAAAACCCTCAGATGCCCATCCTACACGCACATACATGTGATATCACTAATTAGGCATAGCATTAAGTATATATATCTCTAACCACCACCTGAGCTAAGCAAATTCAATAATTAAAAACTCGACCCTAGTCTAAAATATTGTGCCAAAGAAAACTATGGAGAAAAGAGATGCGTGAGCTTGCCATAAACCTAGCAATAAACCTAAAAGCCAGTCAAATTCATAGAAAAGCACGCCACATGAGTCAGGTGGTTTCAGATCATGCTACCAAGGTAAAGAGCATATGTCCAAAATTCTCACAGTACAAGGCATATACTGCAGGTACTGAACATTAGGTATGCATGAAGCAAACATCCTATTCAATTCCCATTTATACCCTGTTTTCTCTGGTTTCTGTTATGCTATAAACATAGTTTATATTGGTGAAAAGAATAGATGGAAAATGATAGAATTACATTTCTATAGCACAAAATTCTCCTGACAAAAGTATCTTATTTTAGATATAGTGGTTACTTGCGTAGGCTACAAACTTCTCCTGATAAATTATACTACAAATAATAGTTATATAGATTATCCAGATAAGCTGAAGTTATTGTTATTACATTATAATATTATAAAGTCCACTCATGATAGAGATAGGAGCTTAATGAAGCTCGTTACCTGAAACTCTTCCAAAATGATCTGAATTGAAGAATCTGTGGCAATTGCAGATAGTATTTCAAGCTTCAGTGCTCTTGTTTGATATAAATCGGAGCTAGAAATAATAAAAAAAACTTCAAAATATGGCTCAAGGAGTGATGGGGCTGCCTTAGCGAACATTTGTATATTACAGAGCACCTAAGACCACAAACAAGAAACATCAAATTGTCATCAATTCATCAAAATTAAACCATCATGCCATCAAAATAAGCAACATGAAACTGGTGAAGAGTTGAATTAAAATGCTAGATAGTTTCATCATCCAACCGGTATCCCATCAGAATGGGTTTGGCTATGGAACATAAAAAGGTCCATAAAATAAACAGTTTTTAAGGCCAGCTATCAACTTAATATCAACCCTCTAAGTTGGTACAAAGTTCCTGATCAAGGTAGGTAGTTATAAGCACAATAGGTCATGTTATATAACATAGACATCCCAGTCTGAACCTATCCTATGATAATTTGAATTCACATAATTTGCATATTAAAATTGTGATGGCATGGAAATGGCTAAACGAAAAAGTGCCTTCCAAAGAGGATATTTTTTGCTTATAAGAATTATCATCTTCCCTGCACATCGGAATAGTTTTGGAGAGAATTTTAATGGTCTAGTAAGCAACTGAGAAAATAATGCTCGCATCCATACAGAAAGTAGTATGTAAATAGATCAAGTTACCAATGATTCTTTACCACTTGCTTATGCAAGAAAAGCTATATTCTCTCCAGTTAATCTCTTGGACAAGTACTTCACAGAAAAGGCAAGAACGAGAGAGCAACAAATCAATTGCAAACCATTTGTAGTTTCTTTGGAAGTTGATCATAATATAAAAAATATAGGGTTACTTTGTTACCATAATGGCCGCCTCTGCAAAGGGATATTCACCGATGACATCACTGTTGAGAACAAAGAAGGGCTCACCCGACCCATCTAGTAGCTTGTCCCTGGCTAGATCAAAGGGACCAGACAACTGTTCCTAGTGGCTCATCTTTATCTCAAGCTTACTCTGAAACTCCTTCAAAAAGTTTAGCATCACCTCACCTGTAGTAGCAAAAGCCTGGCCCTCCTCCATAACAACATCACAGACCGAAAAGATGTTCTTCAATTAACAGTTTTGTGTTTTACCTCTGGTTGATAGAACAACTTCTGTCACCCCAACCTCCTTCATAACTTCAATCTGACACAAAGATACAAACTTCAGTCCCATCAAAATGCTCATACAAAATGTGTGCTTTTTCTAATAATTTTGAGCCTACACTATGAATTTTTTACCGCTGATAATTTACTCCATCTATCTAAATAATTACTGTTGATGCTACTTAAATTAAAAATACAGTTACACAGGAACAATATATAAACAAGACAGCTACACTTCAAAAAAGCCTATTCTTTTGAATTCAAAATTTTTTTGCCTAACTGATAAATGATTGCAATTACCTACATGATGCAGGATCATAGGCTTGTTAGAAAAATCGATGAGCGGCTTCGGAACACTGAGTGTCAATGGCCGCAAATGAGTGTCGAACACCCACCAACAAGAATCAGTGCTTTCATGATGGAAAAAAACATCTCCACCCCTGCTACCGAATCACAAGGATGAACATACTACATAAAAAACCATAATAACTCAAACAAATGTTTTTGTTTGTGTAACTTAACTATGAGACCTCTAAATTTACCATATTGGAATTTTCAAACAATACAAAGATTATTGAAAGAAGAAAACTTTTTGCTTATGTTGTAAATGATAATTATCTGTGTACTTTTCCTGCTGAAGACACCATAGTTTTCAGCTGACAGAGGTATGCATACATAACAAAGTTACAGAGGGCAAAAACCAATATAAGGGGATATACTACCAGGTTGTCTGCCATTTGGTAATCATTTTGTAAATGTCTGGTATAAGAAACAGATTCTCCCCAAATGGAGACGGGTGAGAGCCATAAGGACCAACAAAGGCATAGCCACATGTAGTACCATACAATGTAAAATAATGTAAACTGGGTTTTGTTTGTCAGAACCAAAAAAAAAAGAATATCAAGGGTGCACAAAGGGTAAATGGATTCTAGATCCTCAAAGCTTGAAAGATGGTTTATGTCCATTTAATGGAATATAACTACACTAAAAGCCAAATAGGAACCAAAAACTTTTGTTACTATAACATACAAGGAAATATATGCCAGGTAGCTAAACCAGAACGCTTATGAATCAGCCAACCATTCATAAAGTCTATACAAGACATTGGCTAAAACTAACCCTGGATCCATATTTACTTCCATTCATCCTCTTATAACATTCTCCAACTAGCAATTGATGCTGATTTCTTTTTAATAATTCTTTATTCTCTTACAACATCTGCAGAGTCTAGATAAGCTAACTGTAAAGATTTAGGTACGTATTTGAGGAATAATATACTATTATTTGTACATTGCACCTAAAAAATACTTGCCTTATAAAATAAAAGAAAGAGCCACTTAGATGCTTGTATTTAGAATGTTGTCATATAAAAACATATATCATGAACTATAACTCATTTATAGCAATATTAGCAGCTTAAAATTTTTGGATATAGTGCATTTTCCATTTAGGCTTCCCTTCTTACAAGACTGATACTAGTATATTACTATATTGCACATGAAATCAAATTTCTCAAGAAAAATGCTATGGAGTCGAAATTAGCACAATTTGCTACTATATTAGTAATTTTAATTATGTCTACAGATCACACACATGCATTTGAGGTGGTTCTTTCCCTTTGAACTTCTAGTTAAATATGCAACTAGAGCAAGATTCACATTATTGGCCAAAACCGACAAGCTATAAAGCCAAAAATAACTCACAGTTCAACTACAATTTCTGAAACCCCAGAAACTTGAAAAAAATGATACTCATTTGAAACCAATATTACGGACCTTCTAAGAAGCAAGAACACTTCCAAAATGTGGGATTCCATATAAGACGCGCATTGGACACTCCAAAATACATTATGATAAATCCCTAAGGAAACTGAAAAGGCTAACAATTAGAAGCTTAGAGCCAAAACATAAATACATGGTTGAAGGAAGAAATAAATCTGAAAGAAGAACCAACTCAAAAGAAACCTTTTTGATGCCAAAAAATAAATACTTACGGCTTCAAGTTACTTCAAACCAAGTAAGGAGAATGGTTGCTCGCCTACAGATGTTGATTTCTTCGTTTAAATCCTAATTAAGAAAGAAAACCCCTAATTATTAATCATAGATAATAAATAAAGGAAGAAAATCTCGGAAAAAGAAGGGAGAGACGACCTAGACGGCGGCGGTGACGGCAGCGCTGATGATGGCTCCGACCAACAAAAATATTCCAACCTCCAAGCCGCGGTGGTGACCACAGCCCCTAGCCGCCCAACCTTCGAGTGGGTGTGCAATGGAGGAGAATGTTAAGGAGAGGGAAAGGGAAAGGAAAAGGAAAAAGAGAAAGAGAGAGAGCAAGAAAAAAAATGGAAGAGAAGAGAGCGAATACCTTCTTATGGCCTACTTCAGCGCCAAATTTTTTTGGCAGCGAGGCGCTAAGTTGAAAAAATTTGGGCAAATAAGGCGGTATTGTGAAAAAAACTGTAGGAAATAAAATTTTATACAACACTTTTCAAGTGTTGTTTGATATATAATATTATACGACATTTTTCAAGTGTTGTATTTAGATATAATGTTATACGACATTTTTAAGTGTCCTTAAAAGTGTTGTTGATTTTATGTTTACGACACTTTTAAAAAGGTGTCATAGGTTATGTTAAATACTCAATTACAACGACACGTTTTAATAGAGTGTCATCATTGCAAAAAATTAACGACACTTATTTAGAAAGTGTCGTAAAGAAAGTGTCGATATTAACCTATTTTGTTGTAGCGTGAACTCCTGCTAGGTTGGGTGGAAGTGCAACCCTGTAAGCTACCTCTCCGATCCTGCCAAGTACCTCGAACGGCCCGATGTATCTGGGGCTCAGCTTCCCTCCTCGTCCGAACCGGATCGTCCCTCTAGTAGGTGATATCTTACTAGTACCATATCACCGTCTGCGAATTCCATCGGTCTGCGACTAGCATCAGCCCAGTATTTCTGCCTATCCTGAGCTACTCTGAGCCTGTCTCTGATCATCCCGACTTTCTCTGCTGCATCCGTGATCATTTCTGGCCCAAGCATAACTCTGTCTCCGATATCATCCCAAAAGAGCGGTGTGCGGCATCGTCGTCCATATAGCGCCTCGAAAGGAGACATACCAATACTGGCCTGGTAGCTGTTGTTGTATGAAAACTCTACCAAGTGCAGATGGCTCTTCCATGATCCTCCGAAGTCCAGCACGCAGGTCCTCAGCATATCCTCCAGTGTCTGTATCGTCCTCTCGGACTGTCCATCTGTCTGCGGGTGGTACGCCGTACTGAACTTGAGCCTACTGCCCAACTCCTCCTGCAAACGCCTCCAGTAGTGGGATGTAAATCTGTTGTCTCTGTCTGACACGATGCTCACCGGTACTCCGTATAGGCGAACTATCTGCTGCATGTATAGCTCCGCCAACTTCTCGGTGGAAAGCCCCACCTTGAAGGTTATAAAGTGCGCACACTTCGTCAGTCTGTCTACGATGACCCAGAGGGCATCCTTCCTTTCTTGGGAACGAGGAAGCCCTGAAATGAAGTCCATCGTAATATGTTCCCATTTCCACTCGGGGAATGGATAACGGCTGCAACAACCCAGCTGGCCTCTGGCGCTCCGCCTTGACCTGCTGGCAAACTAGACATCTCGAGATAAAATACGATACATCCCTCTTCATCCCGTTCCACGAAAGATGTTCCCGCAAGTCACGGTACATCTTGTTAGCACCAGGGTGAATAGAATATCTCGATCGGTGCGCCTCCTGCAAAACTGCCTCTACCAGCTCCCCCTTCGGCACGCACAATTGGCTGCCATACCTCAGGGATCCATCCTCTGCTATCGTGAAGTCATCCAGCAATCCCGCTAATGCCTGGGGTCGAAGTCTGCGAAGGCTCTCATCTGTAGACTGTGCCTCCCGGATCTGCTCCATCAAACCTGACTAAATGTCAAGCGCCATCATCTGTATCACTGATCCTGGCCGAACTAGCTCGATACCGAGCTTCTCCAGATCCTCCCGCAAATGTCGATCAATCATCAGGTACCATGCCATCGGATGCCTGCTCAGCGCATCCGCCACCACATTTGCCTTCCTGGGGTAATACTGTAAATCGATGTCGAAGTCCTTCATCAACTCCAACCATCGTCTTTGCCTCATGTTCAGCTCTTCTTCTGCGTGAACACATACTTCAAGCTTTTGTGGTCAGTAAAAATTTCTACACGCTCTCCGTATAAGTAATATTTCCATAACTTGAGTGCAAAGATCATCGCAGCTAACTCTAGGTCATGGATAGGATAATTCCTCTCATGAGTCCGCAACTGCCTAGATGCATAAGCAATTACTTTTCCATGCTGCTGTAGAACACATCCTAGCCCCTTCCCAGAAGCATCACTGTAAATGGTGAAACCTCCAGAACCTGAAGGTAAAGTCAGAACTGGAGCGGTCGTCAGCCTCCTCTTCAGCTCCTCAAATGCTGTCTGGCAGTCCTCTGACCAAATGTACTCTGCGTCCTTCCGCGTCAGCTTCGTCATAGGTTCAGCTATCCTAGCAAAGTCCTGGACGAACTTTCTATAATAGCCTGCTAAACCCAGAAAACTTCTGATCTCTGAAACTGACGTCGGGGCCTTCCATGTCTCAACTGCAGCAATCTTCTTGGGGTCCACCGAGATTCCATCTCCAGTGACTACATGGCCGAGAAACTCTACTCGGTCTAAAAAGAACTTGCACTTCGGCAATTTGGCAAACAATCTCTCCTGCCTCAGAATCTCCAAAACTATCCGCAAGTGCTCTGCATGCTCCTCTGGCGTCTTCGAGTATATCAGGATGTCGTCGATAAACACTACGACGAACTTATCTAGATACTGGTGAAATGTCTTATTCATCAAGTTCATAAAGACAGCTGGCGCATTTGTGAGACCAAATGGCATCACCAGAAACTCGTACTGCCCGTACTTCATATTGAACGCCGTCTTCTGGATGTCTGCTGGCCTAACCTTCACCTGGTGGTACCCGGATCTCAAGTCTATCCTGGAAAACACCTTTGCCCCGCTCAACTGGTCGAACAAATCATCTATCCTGGGTAGAGAATATTTGTTCTTGATGGTGATGGCATTCAAGGCCCGATAGTCAATACACAACTGGACTGTACCATCCTTCTTAGGCACAAAGAGCACTGGCGCTCCCCATGGAGAAGCATTGGATCGAATGAAACCCTTTTTCAACAGGTCATCAATCTGCTCTTTCATCTCTATGGCCTCCTTGGGATTCACTTTATAGCAAGCCCGGGATACTGGTGATGAACCCGGCACTAAATCTATAGTGAACTCCACATCTCTGTCAGGCGGAAGTCCTGGAAGATCCTCTGGGAATACATCCATAAACTCCCTAATGATAGGGTGTGGCGGTGCTGCGTCCCCAACTGTCGTACAACAGTTTGGCTCTAGGCTGATCTCCGGCCCTGTCCTCCTGACACTGAATGGTGCTGTGTCCGGGGGACTGAACAAAATACTACCCTCATGGAAATCTATAGATGCATGGGCATAGCTAAGCCAGTCCATCCCCAATATGATATCATAACCGGGGAGTGGCATCACAAAGAATCGCCCCTCGAACTCTCTCCCGGCTATCATAATAGAGCATCTATAGCTAGCTCTAATAGGCACTGGTCCTCCTCCCGTCATTACTCTACTAATCTTCGCAGTAGGTGTAGATACTAGATGATGTTCTTGCATAAACTCTAATGATAGGAAGCTATGAGATGCACCAGAATCAAACAAACATAGAGCTAGAAAAGTATGCAAATAAACATGACCTGTAATGACGTCAGCTATCCAAATTGTTGGGCCAAGCCGAGGCATGCCCAGCCTACGTTGAGATAAAACGTAGTAAGCTGTTCTAAAGACAACAGGATAAGACTAAATGTGCTAACAGTTCTATAAGTAAAGAAGAATCATAAATGCTCCAAACACAAAAGTCATCGTATATAGTAAAATGTCCAAGTACAAGTGAACTGAAAAGTAAAACTGGATACATGTCCAGTTACAAAAAGATATAGTCTAATACATGTCTACTCTCAAAAGTCTAAGTAAACAAAGATAACTAGGCGAGGTTCTCCGCAGGAACATCCTCGTAAAGCAGAGCCGGGTCCTCGGTAGTATCTCCATAGTATGTGTCACAGAGTAACTCCTCCTCAGTAAGGATACCTACAACGTTATCCTGTCAGGACGGGAGCAAGTACTAAATCTATACAAACATATAATACTGATCATGTGATGAAAAAGAAATGACATATCATGTTGGTTCAGTTTTAGGTATATTTTATCATGGCGATAGATATACATTTTAAAGTTTAAAACTGTAGTAGGTGAGTGATCAGTCAATAGGTAATCAGGATGTACAGCGGTACATATCAATTTTCTGATGTGCACATACGTACACATAACGGCATCGGTGTATATCCATACACAAACGCGGGATCAGACATACGACACAGATACATATAGAATGTAACGGTGCTCGGTAAATACATACGGAGAAGGGGGTCATGATCACGTACACTACTAGCAGTTTCCCCTTAACCCGTTATTTAAGCATATGAGAGAGATTATGAGATACGGTATAAACATGGTAGAGACTGAAAGTAATACAACATGTAAAGTTCTAACTTGCTACCCCAAGGATCAGTATTTAACATGGTTGGTGATTCACAGTTTTATGGTTTATAGCAGTATGTAAAGTTCATAGAAAGTACTTGCCTCTAGCAAAGCAAAACAAAATAAGCTGCGATAACAATGCTATGGATGTCCGGTAACTCGTCGTTGTAGAAGTAAATACAATAACTTAGTTTTTACACTAAGCTAAAACACTAGGACACTAATTGGTGCGACACGACTTGTGACTGGGCACCTAGCCAAAATGATGACTTTGGCATAGGGGACCAATGTGGGGTGACACACTACTTTAACTAACTTTCTAGGGTCTTTACACTAGTGAGGGGTGGGGTTTAACACGGCTAAAACTCCAAATAACACAAAAAGCTACAAGTCGTAATTAATCAATAAATAAATCAAAAGATCATTGTGTTCTAATAATTTTAGAGATAGACAAAAAGCCTAGTTTTTCTTAAAGTAAAGTACCAAAGTGATCCTTGTTAATCATAGAAATTTATTATAATTTTTCTAGAATTTATTAACCAGTACAAATATTTTAAAAAAATCAGTTTTCCTAAGTATACAAAAAAATGAGTTTGGTTTCATATGCCAAACTAGTGGCAAAAAGGTAAATTAAATACTACAAAAATTATACTAAATTAGCTAACTTAATATAGTATCTAAATACTATTTTTCCATAATTTTAGCAGTACTTTAAGTATTTTTAGAAAATAAAAAACAGCATTGCACACAATAATTAATTATCTGCGTATTTTGTCCATGTATATAATTTGAACCAAAGTTCAAATACAGGACCCAAGGCCATGAATCAAGTCCAATATGACTTGTACAGGTCTTGAATGTGTGAAAACACATTTGGGCCCAAATACCCATGCTAGGCTTGGACACCAAATGGTTGCAGTAATTTAAATACAATAAAAATATAATTTGGTAATAGCCAAAATAAATGTTATTATTTTAATATGGTAAAGTTATGCATAGTAACTATAAAAGTATGAACATTATTTTACAAAGATAATTTGCACTAAGCTAAGTAAAATACATATATAAAATAATATATATATATATATATATATATATATATATATATATATATATATATATATATATATATATATATATACAAAAAAAAAAAAATATATATATATATATATATATATATATATATATATATATATACAAAAATAATGTATACATATATATATATAGTATATATATAATAATATATATACACAAGGAAATATAAGTATACATAAATATATATATATATATATATATATATATATATATATATATATATATATATATATATATATATATATATATATATATATAAAATAGCAAATATATATACATAAATATAGTACAAATAATAATACATATATATATACAAATATATGTATATTTTTTTTTTATATACAAATATATGTATATATATATATACATATATATATGTATATATATTATATATATAACATATATATATAATATATATATAAAAGGAAAAGGAAAAAGGAAAAGAAAAAGAAAAGAAAAAAAGACAGCAGTGGCAGGGCTCGAACCCGAGCCAACAGAGCGCGGGGGGGGGGGGGGGGGGGGGTTAGGTCGAGTCGGGCTGGCCAGGGGGTCAGCCCGTTGGCTTTGTTAAGGGTTAGGGTTTTGATTCATTTATTTAGTTTAGATTAGCATTTATATAAAAAAAATAAAAACTGTCCTGTGTCCTGACAGTTAAGGACACATGTATCAACGTGTCCTTGCTTAGCACGATACGTACGACACGAGTCTTACGTGTCCTTGTCCACGTTCGTGTTCGCCAGGACACGGCGAACACTTCCGACCCAACACGAGACACGTACGACACAAGGGAACACTGACACTCACGTGTCCGGTTGATCGGGGGGGTTTTCGAGTGCTCGACGACGGGGAAGGCGTCGAGACGGCGGCGCTCCAGTGGCGCTGCCTCCAGCTCGGCAAGGCGAAGCGGATGGCGGTGGTGGCGACCGTCGACGACGAGTGGTAAGGCGGTGGTGGTGCGTCGCCGGGGTTAGGGTTTTGTGGTTTCGTCGGAGAAGAAGGGGGGTCGTTGGTGGCTGTGGTGAGAAATTAGGGTTAGGGTTTAGGTCAGGGGAGAGAGGAGGTTTTTATAAGGGGGGCTGAGGCGGTGGACTTGGCCGGGAAAGGCGAGGACAGTCGGCGGGGCAGCTCGGGGCAGCGGAGTAGGTGGGTGAGAGTCAAAGGAGAGAGAGAGAGTCGGTCGGGGGGGGGGGGGTTAGGGTTTTCCACTTAGGTCCCTCTAGTTTAGGATTTTGCACAATTGAATTATGAGTGAGAAATTACAAAGCAGAATTTGCATTTCTCAATTAAAAACATTTCTTTAATTACAAACTGATATACTAACAATTCTAATAATTGCAAAACACTATTAAAACATTTAAATAAATTACAAAATGATATTTTTTGTATTTAAAACTCATTAAAAATTCATTTAAAAATTCTAGAAAATTCCTAAAATCATATTAAATTATTTTAAAACCAATAATGACATTTAATAATTAATTAACACTAGTTTAATAAATTTTTGAAAATCAGGGGTTGACAAGTCTTCCCTCCTTGAAAAATTTCGTCCTCGAAATTCACAAGGATTGAAGACCCTACAATATTCTAACATAACAAGCAATGCAACAAAGTGACTAAGGCTGCGATCGAAACTGACCTCTAAGGTATCAAGCGGGAACAGGTGGTTCCCTCGCAGCGGTTGGATCGAACAAGTAAGGGTACCTCTCCCTCATGTCCGACTCCCTCTTCCAAGTAGATTCACCTGGGGAGTGACGGCTCCAAGCTACTCGTACTAGGGGTATAACCTTGTTCCTCAGCCTCTTCTCTCTCATGTCTAATATCTCCACTGGCTGCTCAGAAACTGTAAGGCTCGGTCCGATCTCCAACTCTGAATGATCTAGCACATGACTGGGGTCTGGAACATATCTCCTCAGCTGAGATACGTGAAAGACGTCGTGAACTCCTGCTAGGTTGGGTGGAAGTACAACCCTGTAAGCTACCTCTCCGATCCTGCCAAGTACTTCGAACGGCCCGATGTATCTGGGGCTCAGCTTCCCTTCTCGTCCGAACCGGATCGTCCCTCTAGTAGGTGATATCTTCACTAGCACCATATCACCGTCTGCGAACTCCATCGGTCTGCGACTAGCATCAGCCCAGTGTTTCTGCCTATCCTGAGCTACTCTGAGCCTGTCTCTGATCATCCCGACTTTCTCTGCTGCATCCGTGATCATTTCTGGCCCAAGCATAACTCTGTCTCCGATATCATCCCAAAAGAGCGGTGTGCGGCATCGTCGTCCATATAGCGCCTCGAAAGGAGACATACCAATACTGGCCTGGTAGCTGTTGTTGTATGAAAACTCTACTAAGTGTAGATGGCTCTCCCATGATCCTCCGAAGTCCAGCACGCAGGTCCTCAGCATATCCTCCAGTGTCTGTATCATCCTCTCGGACTGTCCATCTGTCTGCGGGTGGTACGCCGTACTGAACTTGAGCCTACTGCCCAACTCCTCCTGCAAGCTCCTCCAGTAGTGGGATGTATATCTGCTGTCTCTGTCTGACACGATGCTCACCGGCACTCCGTGTAGGCGAACTATCTGCTGCATGTATAGCTCAGCCAACTTCTCGGTGGAAAGCCCCACCTTGAAGGTTATGAAGTGCGCACACTTCGTCAGTCTGTCTACGATGACCCAGATGGCATCATTCCCTTCTTGGGAACGAGGAAGCCCTGAAACGAAGTCCATCGTAATATGTTCCCACTTCCACTCGGGAATGGATAACGGCTGCAACAACCCAGCTGGCCTCTGGCGCTCCGTCTTGACCTGCTGGCAAACTAGGCATCTCGAGATAAAACGCGATACATCCCTCTTCATCCCGTTCCACCAAAGATGTTCCCGTAAGTCACGGTACATCTTGTTAGCACCAGGGTGAATAGAATATCTCGATCGGTGCGCCTCCTGCAAAACTGCCTCTACCAGCTCCCCCTTCGGCACGCACAATCGGCTGCCATGCCTCAGGGATCCATCCTCTGTTATCGTGAAGTCATCCAGCAATCCCGCTAATGCCTGGGGTCGAAGTCTGCAAAGGCTCTCATCTGTAGACTGTGCCTCCTGGATCTGCTCCATCAAAACCTGACTGAATGTCAAGCGCCATCATTTGTATCACTGATCCTGGCCGAACTTGCTCGATACCGAGCTTCTCCAGATCCTCCCATAAATGCCGATCAATCATCAGGTACCATGCCATCGGATGCCTGCTCAGCACATCCGCCACCACATTTGCCTTTCCGGGGTGATACTGTAAATCGATGTCGAAGTCCTTCATCAACTCCAACCATCGTCTTTGCCTCATGTTCAGCTCTTTCTGCGTGAACACATACTTCAAGCTTTTGTGGTCAGTAAAGATTTTCACACGCTCTCCGTATAAGTAATGTTTCCATAACTTGAGTGCAAAGATCACCGCAGCTAACTCTAGGTCATGGGTAGGATAATTCCTCTCATGAGTCCGTAACTGCCTAGATGCATAAGCAATTACTTTCTTATGCTGCTGTAGAACACATCCTAGCCCCTTCCCAGAAGCATCACTGTAAATGGTGAAACCTCCAGAACCTGAAGGTAAAGTCAGAACTGGAGCGGTCGTCAGCCTCCTCTTCAGCTCCTCAAATGCTGTCTGGCAGTCCTCTGACCAAATGTACTCTGCGTCCTTCCGCGTCAGCTTCGTCATGGGTTCAGCTATCCTAGCAAAGTCCTGGACGAACTTTCTATAATAGCCTGCTAAACCCAGAAAACTCTTGATCTCTGAAACTGACGTCGGGGCCTTCCATGTCTCAACTGCAGCAATCTTCTTGGGGTCCACCGAGATTCCATCTCCAGTGACTACATGGCCGAGAAACTCTACTCGGTCTAAAAAGAACTCGCACTTCGGCAATTTGGCAAACAATCTCTCCTGCCTCAGAATCCCCAAAACTATCCGCAAGTGCTCTGCATGCTCCTCTGGCGTCTTCGAGTATATCAGGATGTCATCGATAAACACTACGACGAACTTATCTAGATACTGGTGAAATATCTTATTCATCAAGTTCATAAAGACAGCTGGCGCATTTGTGAGACCAAATGGCATCACCAGAAACTCGTACTGCCCGTACTTCGTGTTGAACGCCGTCTTCTGGATGTCTGCTGGCCTAACCTTCACCTGGTGGTACCCGGATCTCAAGTCTATCCTGGAAAACACCTTTGCCCCGCTCAACTGGTCGAACAAATCATCTATCCTGGGCAGAGGATATTTGTTCTTGATGGTGATGGCATTCAAGGCCCGATAGTCAATACACAACCGGACTGTACCATCCTTCTTAGGCACAAAAAGCACTGGCGCTCCCCATGGAGAAGCACTGGATCGAATAAAACCCGTTTTCAACAGGTCATCAATCTGCTCTTTCATCTCTATGGCCTCCTTGGGATTCACTCTATAGCAAGATCGGGATACTGGTGATGAACCCGGCACTAAATCTATAGTGAACTCCACATCTCTGTCATGCGGAAGTCCTGGAAGATCCTCTGGGAATACATCCATAAACTCCCTAATGATAGGGTGTGGCGGTGCTGCGTCCCCAACTTTCGCACAACAGTTTGGCTCTAGGCTGATCTCCGGCCCTGTCCTCCTGACACTGAATGGTGCTGTGTCCGGGGGACTGAACAAAATACTACCCTCATAGAAATCTATAGATGCATGGGCATAGCTAAGCCAGTCCATCCCCAATATGATATCATAACCGGGGAGTGGTATCACAAAGAATCGCCCCTCGAACTCTCTCCCGGCTATCATAATAGAGCATCTATAGCTAGCTCTAATAGGCACTGGTCCTCCTTCCGTCATTACTCTACTAATCTTCGCAGTAGGTGTAGATACTAGATGATGTTCTTGCATAAACTCTAATGATAGGAAGCTATGAGATGCACCAGAATCAAACAAACATAGAGCTAGAAAAGTATGCAAATAAACATGACCTGTAATGACGTCAGCTATCCAAATTGTTGGGCCAGGCCGAGGCATGCCCAGCCTACGTTGAGATAAAACGTAGTAAGCTGTTCTAAAGACAACAGGATAAGACTAAATGTGCTAACAGTTCTATAAGTAAAGAGGAATCATAAATGCTCCAAACACAAAAGTCATCGTATATAGTAAAATGTCCAAGTACAAGTGAACTGAAAAGTAAAACTGGATACATGTCCAGTTACAAAAAGATATAGTCTAATACATGTCTACTCTCAAAAGTCTAAGTAAACAAAGACAACTAGGCGAGGTTTCCCGCAGGAACATCCTCGTAAAGTAGAGCCGGGTCCTCGGCAGTATCTCCATAGTATGTGTCACAGAGTAACTCCTCCTCAGTAAGGATACCTACAACGTTATCCTGTCAGGACGGGAGCAAGTACTAAATCTATACAAACATATAATACTGATCATGTGATGAAAAGGAAATGACATATCATGTTGGTTCAGTTTTAGGTATATTTTATCATGGCGATAGATATACATTTTAAAGTTTAAAACTGTAGTAGGTGAGTGATCAGTCAATAGGTAATCAGGATGTACAGCGGTACATATTAATTTTCTGATGTGCACATACGTACACATAACGGCATCGGTGTATATCTATACACAAACGCGGGACCAGACATACGACACAGATACATATAGAATGTAACGGTACTCGGTAAATACATACGGAGAAGGGGGTCATGATCACGTACACTACTAGCAGTTTCCCCTTAACCCGTTATTTAAGCATATGAGAGAGATTATGAGATACGGTATAAACATGGTAGAGACTGAAAGTAATACAACATGTAAAGTTCTAACTTGCTACCCCAAGGATCAGCATTTAACATGGTTGGTGATTCACAGTTTTATGGTTTATAGCAGTATGTAAAGTTCGTAGAAAGTACTTACCTCTAGTAAAGCAAAACAAAACAAGCTGCGATAACAATGCTATGGATGTCCGGTAACTCGTCGCTGTAGAAGTAAATACAATAACTTAGTTTTTACACTAAGCTAAAACACTAGGACACTAATTGGTACGACACGACTTGTGACTGGGCACCTAGCCAAAATAATGACTTTGGCATAGGGGACCAATGTGGGATGACACACTACTTTAACTGACTTTCTAGGGTCTTTACACTAGTGAGGCGTGGGGTTTAACACGGCTAAAACTCCAAATAACACAAAAAGCTACAAGTCGTAATTAATCAATAAATAAATCAAAAGATCATTGAGTTCTAACAATTTTAGAGATAGACAAAAAGCCTAGTTTTTCTTAAAGTAAAGTACCAAAGTGATCCTTGTTAATCATAGAAATTTATTATAATTTTTCTAGAATTTATTAACCAGTACAAATATTTTATAAAAATCAGTTTTCCTAAGTATACAAAAAAATGAGTTTGGATTCATATGCCAAACTAGTGGCAAAAAGGTAAATTAAATACTACAAAAATTATACTAAATTAGCTAACTTAACATAGTATCTAAATACTATTTTTCCATAATTTTAGCAGTAATTTAAGTATTTTTAGAAAATCAAAAACAACATTGCACACAATAATTAATTATCTGCGTATTTTGTCCATGTATATAATTTGAACCAAAGTTCAAATACAGGACCCAAGGCCATGAATCAAGTCCAATATGACTTGTACAGAGTGTCTAAATGGGGTTCAAAATTTTTTAAACATTCTTTAATAACTAAGTTAATTATATGGCAAGAACACCTAACATGCATAAGTCTACCTTCTAAAATAGGCTGAAAAATCACTGACAAAGAAGACATAGCAGCAGTATTGTTTGATGGATTGTCCAAAGAGATAGAAAAAATTTAGGGTGAATATCATATTCACGCACGTGTCTTGAAATCTCACTTGAAATTACAGCGCCCGTGTGTGGACATTCTATAAGTTTAAGACAGATGATGCATTTTTACAACATCCATTGTGCATCTATATAGTGTGCAGTAATACAAATATAAGCATAACTCCACTTAGTAGTCCAAATATCAGAAGTAATAGCCAACTTACTAACATTTTGAAAATCCGCTTTCAAAGCGGCTTTCCGCTCGTTAAAGAGACGAATAGCCTCATTTCGAGCTTGTTGTCTACTCACTCTAGTAAAGGAGGGGTTTAGAGAAAGTGATGCATAATCTCGTAAAGATTCGCTTTCACCCGTCGTGAAAGGAAGTTCGTCACGAATAATATGTTTAGTTAATTCAGTTTTATGCCGAGCAGCTGAGTAAGTAAAGTTACCCATTGAAAAATCGGTGGCGCCGAAGCTTATTTGGGTTTGGGACGCTTGAAGTGTGTCCTTCCCGTAACAAGTGTCGTAGTGTCTGGATATGGTCCCGGTGCCACCGCCCTTCTTCCATGCGTACTGGTTGCAACATTTTTTGCATTGCGCCTTGTACGGTATCGGTTCGCCCTTGGCATCTACAACAAGCGAACCATCAGGATTAGTTTCATAAATCGAAGTAAAATATTCCCAATACTTAGACCTTTTTTTCTTTTCAGGACGTTGGGTGGAACTAGCGACTTCCGGAGGAGATGGTTGGAACCCCTCCGGAATCGGATTGGTGGCTACTTGCTCAGGTGGAATTTCATTACCGTCAAAAAAAGTACTAAAATATTGGTAAGTCTGTCCAGCAAGATCAGGTGGGTTTGAACCTTCACCAGCCATATATAAAATAAAATAAATTAAACTACGTTAGAAGAAAGTAAGGGATTGAGAGGAAGATCGGGAAGCCGTAGAGCCGGAATGGAGTTGGGAGGGAGATCGGGAAGCCGTAGAGCACCAGAGCACCGGGGAGGGAAAGCCGTAGAACACCAGAGCACCGGGGAGGGAAAGCAGTAGAACACCAGAGCACCGTAGAGAAATGTAGAGAATTTGTGAGGAATGAGTTGTGTTTGAAAAATAGGATTTTTGGCCTATTTATAGGAATTTTTCGAAATTATTTTGGTAATTTTACGCAAAAAATGACCAAAATGCTCCTCCCAACGTTTTAATAACGGCTATATGGGAGGGACAATTTTGTAAAAGAACCCCCCCTCCCCTCCAACGGTCAAGAAAATAAAAAAAAATTAAAAAAGCCCCAACGGTCGGCTGGACCGGTCCCAGCGGGCCGGGCTTCGGGCCGGTCCAACCGGGCCGGACTTCGGGCCGGGCCTCCAGAGTTTAAAAAAAAAATGGCGCAGGCCGGGCCGGGCCGGGCTCGGGCTGGGGGGGGGGGCGACCCGACACGTTCGGGAGTGGGGGGCCGGGCCGGTTTGGGCCACTGGCGGTCCGGGCCGGGCTTCAAGGGGGGCGGGCCGGGCCGGGCTTCAAGGGGGGCGGGCCGGGCCGGGCCTGGGTCGGGCTCGGGCTAAACCGGCCCATCTATCACCATGATGACCATGACGAAATCCGAATACTCATTACAAGCAACTGTCATGTACTCATGTTTGGTTGGTGGAATTAGGATTTTTGAAAAGAAAATTTGTTTTCAGTGTTTAAATTCCAATGGAAATAATCAGAAAATAAAAATAATTTTCAAGAAAAAAAAGGAATATTTTAGCAGATGACTCTATTCTAAATATTAAAACTAACCTATACCCCCTCTATTGTTCTTAATTAGAAAAAAAATTGACTAGCAGTCAAACCCATCTTGAATATATCAAATTGTATGGGGGTGGACGAGCACGCGGTAAAAGACGGGTGGTTTCCTGCTATGGGGGTATTTTTGTCAAAAAAATGGGTCAACTCAGTTAACCGTCCATATTGGACGGAATCCGTCAAGAGTGGGGAGTGAATTACAATAGTGTAATGCACTGGGGTCTGAGGTGGTGCACCTTAAATTTGGATAATAAAGTGGGATGCCACTCAAATTTTCTCAAAAAATTAAGATGTACCCGCACTTTAAAAAAATTGTTGTTTTACATAGGAGAGGGAGTATTTGTTATTTAAAAAAATAGTGAGATTATATGCTAGTTTCAACATTTGGAATGAATCATTTGCTAAAATATTCCACAAAAATATGGTAAAAAATAGTTTTCCATCCATCCCGTGGATTACTTGTCTACTCTCGATTTTTATTTTTTTTCTCAATTTTTTGGATCTTTTCAAATAAATGAAGGAAAAATTAATAAAAAGTACAATTTTTTACAGAAGAAAAAACAAAAAATAAGCTTCTTTTCTTTTCTTTCCGAGAACTAATAGGCGGAACTTTGTTTCTTTGCTGAAAGAAATTGTGTGAATATATCTTCAACTGCATTTCATTAACTGTTTATATAATTGTTTCAGCATGAAATGAAATGTGCAAGTAAATATTCGGTCCTTTGGAATTGATACCTATATGGAAGGGGGTATGCACGCTTGGACTGGGGTGGGTTCCAATCTACTCTCAAATATTTTTGTTTTTTCCATATGTTTTATTTGTTTTTTTTTTTTTTCTACGACTCACTTCACATCTCACTCCACTCCAATCTTATCTTAGCCCATCAAAGTTCGGATTTCTAGTTCCACCATTTTATATATGAACAAAAGACAAATTATTGAAAATTATTTGGATTTGTTAGATGGAATATCAAAATTATAATTTCATTATTTGGTGTTTGGATATTCGTCGATTTAGAAAAGTGACATATTGTCTTACGAATGCATGCACATGCACATGCACATGCACAAAGAGAGGTTTATCAAAAGATATTTGGATATGAACTTTGTTGTCTGATGGAACTGTCAAAATTTGTAGTTATTTGAATACTATAAATAAAAAATTTAGCCAATATTATGATGTAAAGTAATTTATTGTGCCCACCTAAAAAAATGACCAAAAATTCAAATGATAAACTTTAGTATTCTATTTTAGTTTCGGAAAGAAAAACTCAAGCTTAGTAAATCCATATTTGTTTACATGCACAACCTATGCATTTATTTCTAGCCAAAAAGCAAGGGAAAAAATTCATAAAGCTACAAAAATTGAAGAAAAGAAACAATAAGAGCATCTCCAACCCTATTGTCATATTTTATGTTGTGATTCTTATCTGGCATGGAACACAAGACAATGTTGTGTATAGGTGGCAAGATTATATTCACAAAAGACAATAAGTTTGAAAAGTCTTCTCCAAAGCAAAAGTATTGAGAAGATATATAAAGTATTTTTTTTACAACTTCCAAGACAACTTTTACTCGACTTCTTTTTTTATAAATTTTTTATTCATAATTAATGATGTGGACATAAAGTCATTGTGAAGTGCATTGTCTAGATCTAGACAACCAATTTCACATTGTCCTTGTCATGTCAACTCTATACTTTATTTCACATTTGCATTGGAAAGTACTTTTGAAGAAAAAGAAAGCTTTCCTATGTGACAATTATTTTTTTCAAACTTACAATAGGGTTGGAGATGCCCTAACAGTAACCAAAAGAGGTGTGTGTGTGTGTGGGTGGGGGGGTGGGGGGGGGGGGGGGGAATCGTTGAACAACATCTGTCCACTTTCTAGCAAAAAAAACACAGGGGAAAAGAGAGAGAAGGAAGTGAATTTCAATCCAGTTTACTACACATGTTATGAACCAAACAATATTGTCACATCACATACACTTCTGTCGAAACTTTCACTTCCATCCAAAAGTGTCATTGTAATTTGCATATGCATCAAAAGTAATATTTTTATATCAGTTACTACGTACAAAATAACTCATAACGAAAGAATTAATGAAAATAATAATAATAATAATTTGGTTTCTTAAATCCTTGGACCTATATCAGATGTAAGTAATTTCTTTTGCTTTGTGCAAAATATACACCAATACTTGGGGTAGGTGGGGGGGAGGGAGTGGGATCATTGAACATATATGTCCACTTTCTAGCCAAAAAACACAGGAAAATAAAAGAGAAGTGAATTTCAATCCAGTTTACTACACGTCTTATGAACCAAACAATACTGTCACATCACATACATTTCTGTCAAAAGTGTCATTGTAATTTGCATATGCATCAAAAGTAACATTTTCGTATCAGTTACTACGTACCAAATAACCCATAACGGAAGAACTAATGAAAATAATAATAATAATTTGGTTTCTTAAATCCTTGGACCTATATCATGTGTATCTAATTTCTTTTGCTTTGTGCAAAATATACACCAATACTTTTGGGGGGGTGGGGGGGGGGGTGGGGAGGGGAGGGGGGTTAATCATTGAACAACATTTATCCACTTTCTAGCCAAAAAACACAGGGGAAAAAGAGAAAGAGAAGGAAGTGAATTTCAATCCATTTTAGAAGTTTACTACACATCTTATGAACCAAACAATACTGTCACATCACATACACTTATTGTTAGGGCCGGAGCACAATTTTTCGATGGAAAATTGTGAATTTGAAACAATTGTAAAAAATAATGTTCCAACGCAACACTTCTAGGAAGGTTGCGCAAGTATAACGAAGATCTAAAAAGATCTCGTTATAATATTAAGAGAATCTAAAAAGATTTTGTAATCCACAGCAGCATATGATACACGAGAATCTAAGAAGATTTTGTAATCACAGCAGCGAAGAAGATGACAGACGAAAGATGGAAGATGACCTGCTGGGGTGAATGATCACCGTTGCTCAAAGCTATATTCTCCCCACACGAATAGCTTCCAGGAACCAGCAAGTTCGGCGGAGAACTTTGGAACACTTCAGCTCTTCTGACTCCTCGAATCGTACACGGACTCCCGTGCAAAAGCAATGCTGATGCAAAGCTTCTTTTCTCTCTCACAGACTCTGTTTACTTGTGTTAAGAAACACTTGTAAACTTTTGTGACTCTCTGAATGTATTCTGTATATCTTACTGCCTGCGAGAGAGAGGAGACCTTATATAGGCCCGAGTAGCAACTGTCCGGTTAGCACTACATTCGGGACGTGGTAATAACCACTCTGAACGTGCAGTAACCACTCAGATCAATGACAGGCACGATCTGAAGCAAGTTGCGCCACTCTGGCACCCTGCGTGTCTTGCATACTGCGCACTGAGCCACTTGCGCCAACCTGCGCCACTGCGCGTACTGTGCCACTGTGCAACCTGTGCCACCTTGCGCCACTCGTGCAACGTGCGCCACGTGCGCCACGCGCGCCACACGTGCAACGTGCGCAACCAGCGCACCCGGTGCAACCTGTGTGCAACCTGCGCGCAACCTGGCGCAACCAGTGCGCAGCCTGGCGCGCACCCTGTAGTTCACAACGTGGCAGCGCAAATGGCTCGCGCAACGAGCGCAACTAAAGCGCACTATGCGCCTAGCGACGATGCTGACGTGCTAAGTGCAAAGTGCGCAACAAAACGTCACATTACGCCTCATGAGCCCATGAGTCCGAGTTCGTGTTCGAGTCCAAGTCCGAGTCGCTAAGCCCCTACGGGGCTTAGCTCCCATGAAAATAAATTTTCCAAGAGAAAAAAGCATGAATGCTTTTAATTGTTGATTTAGCCTTTTTTTCATTAGAAAAATAATCCCACATGGCACACCCATGTGCACCTTCACTCCACATGTGCATCTCTAAACTAGCAAAGCTAATATATAGAGATACAAGTCCTTTGGTCTAGCAGATGTGGGACTAAAATTCACTTTAAAAAAGACCAAAACCCAACAATCCCCCGCATATCTCTATATATGAGTATAAGTGTTCCCCACAGTAACTGTCCATCATGCATTCGGAGAGATGTCGCTGACGACTTGAATCTTCCCGTATGGTTCAAACAACAGACTATAATACAAGAATGGACTAAGCCTTGAATTCTGCATCATAGTTGAAATTCTTTCCACTCACATAATATAGTTGCATGTGCTTCTAGCTACACATTAAAGGCCCTGTGCCAGCCTGGTTTCAGTGTATAATTTTGGGCGTCTACAAGTTTACCCTCAAGAGACGGCCTGATATCTCTTTGTCCATACACTATAGGTGAGTTCATTATAAAGAGACATGGCATAAAGCGCTTTGCGCTTCCCTTGCGGTGCTACACCGCTATGACATGGCTTAAAGCCGAGGCCTTATCCTGTACCGGAAACCTCATCGTAGTGTCATACTACTGTAGCATGAGACAACCGCCTCTTTGTAGTGCCAAACTATCTAGCATGAAGCCTTAGGCTCCCTTGCGGTGTTACGCCGCAACGACAAGGCTTGCAAGGTCGAGGCTTTATCCCTAACCGGATACCTCATCGTTGTGTCGTGCCACTGTAACATGAGAAACTCCTCCTCTTTGTAGTGCTGACTACACCCCTCTTTATTTTAACATACAGCATTAGGCTAACTGCATATTTGCGGTGCTACGCCGCTGTGACTTGGCTAGCAAAGCCGAGGCATTACCCTATGCCTGGAAACCTCATGGTGGAATCACCCCACAGTAGCATGGAGTTTCACTCCTTGTAGTGCTGTTCTACCGTGCTTCCTGTAAAGCACACCAGGCATTCACTCTGCCTGTGAACTCATTAAGGCATTTAAGCCAACCTTCCCACAGGATCCGTTTTCCGTAGAAAACAACAGTAGACAACAGTTGTCACGCCCCGCTCCCGTAGGAGCGATCGTCCTCGCTAAGGCGTGATGCCGCACGGGCCTAGGTTGCGCCCGTGCAAGGCCAAGTCCAGAAACGGCCGATTTGAGTTCTAGGCCACAGAGTCGCACAGAGTGTCCCCATTTGCAGCGGAATATAAATGAACACAATTGAAGCGAAACCAAATTCTTTATTGATATTCAACAAGTTTACAAGCGGCGCTAGGCCGATATTACAAGTCGCTCAAGCTCTCTCTCTCTCTGAAACATAAAAGACGTGCCAAATGGCTTACAACATGGAAGGATACATGGCGATGTTCCGATACATTATGTCCTGTATAGGGTGCTTCAGCTTCTTGCAACGTTCCAAGGCCCCAGAGTTGGCTCCGCGCCTTGACACGTTCGACGGAAGCTCCGCACCCGCCGACGTCTCCTGCTATCCTGCAAGCATACTGTGGGGTTATCAGTACATTGTTATGCACTGGTGGGGAGGCTGGCTCGCCCACAATGCCATCATTACCAAACACGTTCTATAATCTTTTGTGCATCTCTATCATTCATTGTCTTTCTAATCTTGCCTTAGGATCAATTTCATGGCATATTGCATAGCCTGTCTCGTGTTACCGAACTCGAGTGTCGCATGGAAATACATGTACGACTTACCCATACTTACCGTCCGGCCTTCCCTGTTCAAGGTAAACCAAGTTAAACCACAATTCATGAATAATAACATAACACGATTCATGCACGCATTCAATATCAAGTGTGTGTGTCCATGTCTCGGGATTCTAGCACGTCGTAGGCACGTTTTTAGAGTGTTACCATTCAAGCATGTTTCGAGTATTTCATTTAGTTTACTTAGACTACTTTGATTTCAATGCAAGAACTTGCACGTGGATTGCCACCAGCATAGTCCACTTAATCTACATGCACGGGTCGCTGGCTTTGCAAGCCATTTAGGACATTCCCCTGTGGCAATTCTCAACTTAGCGTAGGGTGATGGCTGGTACACCCCGTTAAGTCTCTTGAATATACCCTCCTACTTACGTCTCTTGGTGCCCAAGCCCGCACCCAAGCAGCCCGTAAGCGCCGTATTGATTCTGCCTAGGCCGGCCACGGTTTACCCCCCCAACGCCCGTGCCGCAGAATCCTTCCACACGACGGCCACGGTATTCCCCCCCATCGCCCGTGCCGTTTGTCCACGACCATTTCGTATTGTCTTATCATTTTAACTTAGCGGCTATCTCCGAGCCGTAGGCTAACCCTTAGCCATAATGCGTTAACGACCAGGTTGGCGTCCGTACAGCGCGGGTAGTGAGCCCCGTTGCACGTGTCCGTCATACCTGTCGCTAGCGTCTTCCATGTCTTATCTTTCATGCCATAATGCGTTAACGACCAGGTTGGCGTCCGTACAGCGCGGGTAGCGAGCCCCGTTGCACGTGCCCGTCATACCTGTCGCTAGCGTCTTCCATGTCTTATCTTTCATGTATTCTTTCTTTTCATGTTATTCTTTCACTTATTCGTATGTTCATAGAGTCATTCATGTATTTATTAATTCGTTCTTGGATTCATTCTTTCACGCGTTATGCAACTCCCAGTGTGGGAGTCGCCTTGGCGACCCATCGGTCCCATAGCCTTCCAATGTTGCTAAACTCTACTCGGAGCGACTATGTTGATAGCCTTCCCGTTTCATTGTTGTAAACCATTCATTGTTTCATTGTTTGAACGTATAAGGGACATGAACGTGAGCTTGTGCCTTAGCACGAGCGTAGAGCGCGGTGCGAGCATATCTATAATTACCGAGTTCCTTTCCATGTTCTAAACAAGCATGCAAGATGGGATTATTCCCTTAGCTAGGTGCGTTGAATCATTTATTAGCATGCAGGGTGTTATCGCCTAGCGATTCTCGTGATAGTGTCCGCATTGTTATGTGTCTAGGCTAAGCACAGACGGGTTCATCGGAGCCACCCACCTTAGCGATGTTCGCATCGGCCGAGCGATCCTCCGAGCGCGCCTTTGCAAGTCTAAGTCTGGATTCTTCTTGACGGGCCAATGCAAGTCTTGCATCGATTTGCATCGATACTTCATCGGGTCGAGGCAACTCTTCGGGTCGACGGCTCGTTTTGAGTCGTTGCACGCGCCGTTTGGAATCGGCGTTCCGCTAGGGCGGAGCGGGTCACTACATAATACACCACTCAAAATAAGTCTCGTCCTCGAGACTTTCTGAGTGCAGGACATCCTACCATTTCTTAACTCGTGTTTTCGTGTTTCTTAGACAATTTTATCGAGCGGTCCTATCGTTCGACGACATCGAACCATACTTGATATCTTTCTAAGTCCCGTGTCGCACGCGTTGGGTCGATTTTTTTATCGAATAGCCTTTCATTCATTTTAGAGTTGATTGTACTTATTCAATTCGAGTATTTCTTCGTCTTGGTTGCTATTTCGACGTGTCATGGAACTGGAATGGTTACACGAGACACATTGTAATTCGTCAAATGCGAGGGTCGCAGGCTAAGGCAAATTCACTTTCGTTTATCTCGGTCATCGAGATGGCCCGATTCGCTTTTCAAGCGTTCGTGTCCACGAAATCAGTATGATTTCTACTTAACGGGGTCGACCAAGTCTAGGAAATTTTCATCGAATTTAAGACCACATATTGCACTATCGTCGAGCATATCTTCCTATCAATGCTTCACTTCGTTATACCAACTTTTACTAGCACGATTTCACGCTCACGACACTTGTTTACTCCCCAAGTCGTGCTAGAACTCATCGTATCACTTGGCCGGATCGTGCACGCATTTCAGGCGTCCCCAAAATACCTGCATTCAGCCTAGCCGCATGATAGAGAATTTGTCATTCTCACTCGAGTCGCATCGTGCACATACCCAGGCGTCCCTGAAATATATGCATGTCAGCCGAGTCTCGTGAGTAGGGTTTCCTACATTCGTGGTTCATGCTATCCATCCATGCCAATCCTCAAGATCAATCTTTTGATTGCTAACACATGAAACAGGGGCGTCTCGCCTAACCGCTAGGCCATCTTTTCGAGGCTAAGTCAATGTCAGGATTGGAATCATAGTTCCCCAACAATAATGCCAACACTGACCCCAATCCTAGGGTCAAACCAAAGTCGGTAGTACGGGATTTTCTATCCAAGCTCGCGTCACTCAGATTTCTAAACATCGAGCACGATCACCTATTCTCGTCAAGGCATTCGCCGCGTATATCCGAATTCATTCTGATCACATACTTCACATATCCATTCTTTCCAATTCATGTATTCGATCACGAGTTCATCTAGCTTGACAATACGTTGCGCCCCAATCTCACGCGAGTCCGATTATCCACGGTGGTTCATGAATCACCATGCAACGCTCTCGCGGAATAATCATTCTCATCGGGGCGTAACTCTTGCTTACGTCTAGACTGATTCATTCTCGATACGCGGATTGGACCTACTCAATCCTCAAACTTCATCATTCAAGCACACCGAATCATTCTCAAGTCATCTTCGCGTCAAACCACAAGTCGAAGCAATCGTATTGCCACGCCGTGCAAGTTTGATCACCCCCGCTGGATGAATCACCATACCAGCGCTCACGCGGAGTGATCGCCCTAATCGGCGCGACGCATGTGCGAGGCTGGAGTTGCGCTCGCATAAGACAAGAATGTCGACGTTGGGGTTATCGTCGAAGTAAATCCAAGCATTTCATTTCATCCAAGTCAAGATTTCAATTCGACAGTCCGATCGTCATTCATTCAACCAGAAATCCTCGAGTCACGTCTATATTTTCTTTGACACGTTTTAATACCCCGAGTATAGCATCCAACGGAACAATGACATTTGCACGATCGTCATTCGCCGAGTCAGAGTACCCCCGAGTTATCGCATATCGATCTTTGATACGCCTCAATACCATCGACGATATGCGTAACCTGACGATCT
The DNA here is from genome assembly GCA_029216955.1 of Iris pallida. NCBI lineage: Eukaryota > Viridiplantae > Streptophyta > Magnoliopsida > Asparagales > Iridaceae > Iris > Iris pallida. The sequence continues at coordinate 7,573,972 of JANAVB010043618.1, forward strand.
TCCTTTGCAACCAATTTCGAGTCATGCGACGATGCCGTTGTCCGAGTTGGATATTCCACCATTTCTTCCGATACTCAAGATCGAGTTCAGTCGCTTTTTCCTCAAAGCTCGTTTCAAGATCGTTATTCAAAACTCAAGTCACATTTCATTTGCATCAATTCGACATCGCACGCACGTTCCTCTAAGTTTCCTCGATCAAGACCATTTATTTTCATCCATCGTTCCGAATCATTTCTAACACGCGTTACCCATTCACAAGTTGTCCGAACGATATCTCGTTCGGGACACACGAAGTCACGATCAACTAAGCGTGACACGTTCTAAAGCTTTGCGCGACCGCATCGCTTCGCCGACATACTTGTTCTATCCGTAATTCCTTTAGTCTCGCTCGAACAATTTCTATAATGTCCATACACCACTCAGGGTTCGAGCCACTCGACTAGTCGTTGACACTCATTCTTATTCTTCTTCGAACCTATCACATACACCACTCGGGTTCAAAACATACGGTCTAATCCTCAATCACGTTCGCGCCATGCACTAAGATATCCTTCAGATTCGTTCGACGAATCTCTAGCGTACTCGCTTACGTCGTCTCGACGTACTAAGTCGTTCACACGAGTCCTCAAAATCCAAGTCAATCATTCGCGTACGCCTAAGCGTTAACTCGATAGCGTTCCTATCGATATACACTCAAAGTGTATCTCCGTTCTCGATCGAGCGATACTTGATATCGCTCGCAACCCGATTGCACCCAAGAGTCGAGGTGCGCGACACGCGGACTAAGTTGTACCGCTTAACCATCCCGCATGGACTATATTCATGTTTTGCACGCTCAGTTTCTAGGGTCAACGCAAGACTAGTTAGGTACGTACGAGACATGTTAACTTTGCATGTGTTCTCAATCGAGTCATGTTTAACGTCGTTCGGCACAAAGGCCTTCGCCTATCGATCCCGTGCAACCGAGTACTTGTACGAGCTTTTGAAAGTATTAGACTTATTGTATGGAACATCCCAAGGCACAGCGAGAGAGAGCGTATACATCTTTTCTTCCAACCGAGCTTTCAAAACTGAGAAATCGACATGAAGTCCAAGGACGTAAAGCCGTGCTCTGATACCAATCTGTCACGCCCCGCTCCCGTAGGAGCGATCGTCCTCGCTAAGGCGTGATGCCGCACGGGCCTAGGTTGCGCCCGTGCAAGGCCAAGTCCAGAAACGGCCGATTTGAGTTCTAGGCCACAGAGTCGCACAGAGTGTCCCCATTTGCAGCGGAATATAAATGAACACAATTGAAGCGAAACCAAATTCTTTATTGATATTCAACAAGTTTACAAGCGGCGCTAGGCCGATATTACAAGTCGCTCAAGCTCTCTCTCTCTCTGAAACATAAAAGGCGTGCCAAATGGCTTACAACATGGAAGGATACATGGCGATGTTCCGATACATTATGTCCTGTATAGGGTGCTTCAGCTTCTTGCAACGTTCCAAGGCCCCAGAGTTGGCTCCGTGCCTTGACACGTTCGACGGAAGCTCCGCACCCGCCGGCGTCTCCTGCTATCCTGCAAGCATACTGTGGGGTTATCAGTACATTGTTATGCACTGGTGGGGAGGCTGGCTCGCCCACAATGCCATCATTACCAAACACGTTCTATAATCTTTTGTGCATCTCTATCATTCATTGTCTTTCTAATCTTGCCTTAGGATCAATTTCATGGCATATTGCATAGCCTGTCTCGTGTTACCGAACTCGAGTGTCGCATGGAAATACATGTACGACTTACCCATACTTACCGTCCGGCCTTCCCTGTTCAAGGTAAACCAAGTTAAACCACAATTCATGAATAATAACATAACACGATTCATGCACGCATTCAATATCAAGTGTGTGTGTCCATGTCTCGGGATTCTAGCACGTCGTAGGCACGTTTTTAGAGTGTTACCATTCAAGCATGTTTCGAGTATTTCATTTAGTTTACTTAGACTACTTTGATTTCAATGCAAGAACTTGCACGTGGATTGCCACCAGCATAGTCCACTTAATCTACATGCACGGGTCGCTGGCTTTGCAAGCCATTTAGGACATTCCCCTGTGGCAATTCTCAACTTAGCGTAGGGTGATGGCTGGTACACCCCGTTAAGTCTCTTGAATATACCCTCCTACTTACGTCTCTTGGTGCCCAAGCCCGCACCCAAGCAGCCCGTAAGCGCCGTATTGATTCTGCCTAGGCCGGCCACGGTTTACCCCCCCAACGCCCGTGCCGCAGAATCCTTCCACACGACGGCCACGGTATTCCCCCCCATCGCCCGTGCCGTTTGTCCACGACCATTTCGTATTGTCTTATCATTTTAACTTAGCGGCTATCTCCGAGCCGTAGGCTAACCCTTAGCCATAATGCGTTAACGACCAGGTTGGCGTCCGTACAGCGCGGGTAGTGAGCCCCGTTGCACGTGTCCGTCATACCTGTCGCTAGCGTCTTCCATGTCTTATCTTTCATGCCATAATGCGTTAACGACCAGGTTGGCGTCCGTACAGCGCGGGTAGCGAGCCCCGTTGCACGTGCCCGTCATACCTGTCGCTAGCGTCTTCCATGTCTTATCTTTCATGTATTCTTTCTTTTCATGTTATTCTTTCACTTATTCGTATGTTCATAGAGTCATTCATGTATTTATTAATTCGTTCTTGGATTCATTCTTTCACGCGTTATGCAACTCCCAGTGTGGGAGTCGCCTTGGCGACCCATCGGTCCCATAGCCTTCCAATGTTGCTAAACTCTACTCGGAGCGACTATGTTGATAGCCTTCCCGTTTCATTGTTGTAAACCATTCATTGTTTCATTGTTTGAACGTATAAGGGACATGAACGTGAGCTTGTGCCTTAGCACGAGCGTAGAGCGCGGTGCGAGCATATCTATAATTACCGAGTTCTTTTCCATGTTCTAAACAAGCATGCAAGATGGGATTATTCCCTTAGCTAGGTGCGTTGAATCATTTATTAGCATGCAGGGTGTTATCGCCTAGCGATTCTCGTGATAGTGTCCGCATTGTTATGTGTCTAGGCTAAGCACAGACGGGTTCATCGGAGCCACCCACCTTAGCGATGTTCGCATCGGCCGAGCGATCCTCCGAGCGCGCCTTTGCAAGTCTAAGTCTGGATTCTTCTTGACGGGCCAATGCAAGTCTTGCATCGATTTGCATCGATACTTCATCGGGTCGAGGCAACTCTTCGGGTCGACGGCTCGTTTTGAGTCGTTGCACGCGCCGTTTGGAATCGGCGTTCCGCTAGGGCGGAGCGGGTCACTACAATAGTGGTTATAGGTCCGTAACCTCTCCATGCCCAATAGAACATGTACCCACCGTTCCTGATATTCTTCCGATTAGTGGTTCTCCCTTGAACCAAAAGCTAGATGCCTAGTAGATTTTTCTTTGAACTATTAGCATAAAATTTTATGGTAGGAATACAATAATACAATATCAGAACGCCTTCAAGCCCATTTTACAAGCTGTGTCATCGACCAGCTGGCGCTTGAGGCCCTTGGTGAACGGATCCGCCAGGTTCTCCTGACTCCGAACATCAATCACTGCAATAACACCTCTCTTGATAAGATCGTGTACTGCCCTGTGCTTCAACCGCACAGTCCTCTTCTTCCCGTTGAAGTGGTCATTTGATGCCACCGCCGCAGTCGCCTGGTTGTCGCAGTATATCGGTATCGCCGGTATTTGTGCTCCAACCACTGGAAGATCATACATGAGCTCCCGAAGCCATTCTGCTTCCTCGGCTGCGGTATCAAGTGCAAAGAACTCAGATTCCATGGATGACCGCGAGATCATAGTCTGCTTCTTCGACTTCCACGATATAGCAGATCCACCCATTGTGAAAATGAATCCACCTGTGGACCTCTCGTTCTCCACCTCTGAGCACCAGCTGGCATCACTGAAGCCTTCCACTACCGACGGATCTCTGTTGTAGTACAGTGCATATGTCTGAGTCTTCTTGAGATATCTCATAACCCGTTTCACAGCCTTCCAGTGTTCAACACCAGGGCTGCTCGTGAAACGACTCAGCATTCCCACGGTGAAAGCTATGTCAGGCCTTGTGGCAGTAGTAGCATACATCAAACTTTCGATTACGCTTGCATACTCCAGCTTTCTGACGCTTTTTCCTAAATTAGGCTTCAGCTTCATATCACACCTGTACGGCGTATCGATCCATGAAAGATTGTCACGCCCGAGAACCAGAATACTGGAGAGCGGGGGCAGACATAGCCAGCTACGTATAATAAAATGGAATCCACTCCACTATACGATCACGGCTGTCTAGATATATGAGGGTTTATCTACAAGCCATCAGTCTCTTAAGGTCAATAACAAGCCTAGTGTCTCAATCACAAGCAAGTAAACAGAGTTACAAGATGTAAGATCACCAAATATAAAATAGTAAGGCGTCCCAAACATTACATATTCAGCTGATCATGAAGCTAGTCGTTACAAAATGTGAGGACTAGCAAGAGTTTTAGTCATACATAATCAACCCTAGGTTGCCAATCATGTTACAGTCCGTAGACAGACAGTAAGTAAAAATGTACACGAGCTAACACTTGCTCGGCGGCTAAACGCCTCAAAAGAATAATTTTACAATAGAGGGGAGAGCAAAAATAAACCCACTCGTTGCCCTGGTTCACCATCGGGCTGGAAAGTCGGTGGATCCTCTGGAGCTGCTCTGGTATCTGGCCATACAAAACCAGCTGGATCAGACCCCAGAAAGAGCAAGTGCCACAAAGGAGGCTTCACTTAGGAACTAAAACCAGCAGATTAGCACAAGAATAATTAAATGAAAGACAGTAATTAAGGAAAAGCGTGACAGGTGATATACGATGAGATAACCATGGAACTATTCAGATAACCAGGTTACAACCCGTAAACCAAATAAGGACCGGGGTTGTAACCTTTCGTCTGAACAGAACTTGGATCCTTCCACCATTTATCGGCAAGATGAAATAAGAAACAGGTCATGTAATAATCTTGTACAGGATCCAAACAAGAATAGACTGGTAAACTTCATCCAACATTTCACGGCCAAGCAATAAGTACGGCTTGATACTTTAACTAACTAGGGTTATCACAGGCCTAGTTACTAGCAAGATGCAATGAGATTATTCCACAGCCACAAGCCCTGCAGACCATCCAGGCTATCCGGACGCAATTAGGGATTGAATTCAAGTGGGTACATCGTCCAGGAAACGCATGTACCCTTAGGTGACTTAGAGGGTGCAACACATGACAGTGTGCTGGAAATGTGTCCTACTCGACGGCAGGCTACAGATCCCAAGTGGGGCGCCCAGATAACGGGATTGCCTGTAGCTGGAAAATCTCTTCATGACTACTGGATTATTCTAGTGATTAACCTTAGTCGATTTCAGTGGTTACCCCTGACCGTGGTACTCAGGGGTCCCCATCCTAGACATAATGCAAGACGAGATGGGTTCATTTGTACAAGCACAATCGTCCACGGTGTCCAAGTTATTCAATCTTGTCATGTCGTGTTAGCCGTCGCAACAGCATTTCGAGAGCTATCATGTCAGGTTTATCATGTCAAGAGTGCGCCACGACGGGCCACTATCAAGAATTATCATGTCAAATTTGTCAGGTCAAGTTATCTTGTCAGAAGTGCACCACGGCGGGTCACTATCAAGTCATGCCATTTATCAAGGAGAAGAGAAACTTGCACAATTAAATAATAATATATTAATAATATATATATTCCTGAAGCCAAGGAGAAACTCTACAACTTTCATGTTGGGAGTGGGAAGAAATTCGGACCACAATTCACGCAAAGAAGACATTTAAACAATCAAAATGGGACCCATGCGGTCCAAAAGTGGGAGAACATACATGCGGTCAAAGAGAGTGGGAGGCCACCCATGCGGCCAGCTAAAGCTTATGCGGCCAGAAAAATAACTGAAAGGGGCCATGCGGCCAACAAAATATTCATGCAACCAGAAAAATCAAAGAGAGTGGGACCCGCAATAAATGCAAGCTTCCACTCAAGCAAACGAAAGGGGCACGTGGCCACTCAAGTACGGGGCCATGTGGGACCCAACAATTAATGTAGTAAGAAAAGGAAGTTCACGTGAACCATTTAGTTGATGATCCACGTGAGGCAATGATTACATGTAATATAATAGGCTAATGCATGCAATTATTTAATGAAAAGGCCATGCGGCTCACATATTTCCATGCACATGCTAATGCTAGCAAGAGCAATTACATGCGGCTATATACAAATCTCATGCGGCCCACGTAGAATTTTTCCCATGCGGCCAACCACAAATTTCCATGCGGCTCATTTAAGCCATGCAAATGCTTAGGCCAAAATTTAATGCATGCTGGACACGCATTTCTAATACATTCAAGGTTTTTAAGTATGCAAATCTATATGCGGCCATGCATATGAAGCAAGCAAGCAAGGCTTGCTAGAAGAACTCATGCGGCTAGGCATTGAATGCAACATTAAATACTATTAATATAGCATGGAATAACTTTTAAGTCTAACAAGCATTTACTGCTTAGTATAAAGCATGAAATTGCTTTTCCAGCAAGCATTTAATGCTTGAAATGACTTTGGAATGCTTAGCATAAAGTATACAAAATATGCTTTTCCAGGAAAGGCTTTTAAGGTGTGAATGGCATTTAATGCTTAGTAAGCAAGCATGCAATGCTTTCCATCCCATGCCATGCAGCTGTGCTTCCATCCCATGCGGCTATGCTTCTTGGCATGCATTATTTACCACTACATGCGGCTAAGGCTTGGTTTTCCAAGCAAAATACATTTGTGTGCTAATGCATTATTTCTAATGCTTAGTCTCCATGCGGCTCACGTACATGATGGTGTATGCAATATTTAATAATTAAATAATGATGCCTATGCGGCTATCTGTTATCATTGCATTAAATAATGTATGCAAAAATAAATGCTGGCTATTGCATTTATAGGTCATGCGGCTGAGTGCAAAAATGTCCATGCGGCTCAGAAATTTATCGTAGGTCAAAATTGGACCAAAGAAAATTCTCTGCAACCATGGGATCATCAACTTGGCAAAATATGCAAGTTTGATGGATCAAAAGTCCTGGAACTAGAAAAACCACAAAACTAGATCTACAAAAATTTAACCATGGAAATAAAAAATGCCAAGTACTAAAGTGGTTTAGAAACACATGAGAAAGAAAATAGAACAATAAAAAATGGGGTTCCTCCATGAAGCAAGATGCACTTGCCTAAGCTCTCCACTCTCTCCTGGTAGGTGGAGAAGTAAAGATGGAGAAGAAGAAATGAGTAATGAGTAATAATGGAAGAGAGAGAGAGAATGGGATAGATATTTATGGTGGGAGTGGTGGTAGGTGGGAGTGGTTCTCCACAAAAAAACAAACCAACCCACTAAACCGAACCAACCCAAGCCAATGCAATCCCATGATGAACCATGCTAATACAACATGCAAAAATAAAAATCCAAGGCCAACTAATTATGACAAACCAAAAATACGAGCCCGGAATACGTACACGTATTCCCAATACGTAATACGAACTACGGGCATTACGACTCTACCCACCTTAAAAGAATTTCGTCCTCGGAATTTAATCAAGTGGCTAGAGATGCAAGGACAAGCTATACTAAGCAATCAATCATGCAATCATGTATGTAAGCAAGGAAATTGAAGGCACGAGAAAGAGAAAAGATATCCTGCTAGGAACCTCTCTGCCGGTTCTAGATCTGAGCTTGGACCTGGGCATACTGCTGGGGTCTCTGTAACTGGAAGGCTAGGGCCTGAGGCGGCAATGGCCTCGGAGGCTGGTACTGCTGCTGAAACACTTGGGCCTGAGGCAGCAATGGCCTCGGCAATGGATACCGCTGCTGCTGCTGGACTGGGGCTGGTCCCCTTACCGAGGGACTAGTCTGGGCCGATGATGAACTGGCCCTATTCGGACAGGACCCTATCTTGTGGTCCGGTGCTCCACAAGCCAAGCACAATCCCTGTGCTCTGCGACACTCCGAAACAACGTGTCCTGGCTTCCCACAATGAGTGCAGCCCATTGCAGAAGACTGCTTCTGCTTCTGCTGCTGATGGGACGTGACTGACGTCACTGAGGCTGCCTGCCTCGGAGTTCCAATTGTCAAAGCCCTAACTGCTGGGGCTGGTGCTGTCGACTGGGTCATCTGGCCGTGAGATCGCTTTCGACCTCCGGTCCTGTCCACTATCCTGTGGGAGGTATACTCGTGCCTTCGTACCGCTCTCAATACTGCATCGAAGGTCTGATGCTCAAGCTGTTCCACTGCTAATAAAATCTCAAGATGGAGCCCTTGCTGGAACCGCTGGGCTCTATCAAACTCGGTCGCCACCAAGGTGGAAGCAAACCGACTGAGCCTCGAAAACTCGGCCGCATATCCGTCGACCGTTCTGCCTCCTTACTTCAGATTGGTGAACCTGGTCTGAAGATCGTACCGAGCCACCGCGTCGAAGTACTTAGTCTGGAATCTTTCTCTGAATAGTGCCCATGGAATAGGGGCCACTAATCCCACGGCCTGTGCTGCCCACCAGCTGCAGGCAAGATCCAATAACTACAGACGTACCACGGCCACCTTCTCATCTTCCGGGGTCTTGGCTGCCTCTAGAATGACTTCAGTATCCTGGAGCCACGCGTCAGCAGCGATAGCATCTTCACTGCCATCGAAGAACGGAGGGTTCAGGCACTTGAAACTGTTCGCTGCACTGTTCCTTGGATGACCGCCTCTGTTCAAAGCATCTGCCACTGCCTGTTGCAAGGCATCTCCTCGGCGATCTTGGGAAGCTAACATTGTTCTGATGAGACCTACCAAAGTGCCATCATCAGGCTCTGCAGGCTGGACTGGCTGAACTGGCGGCTCTCCTCTAGTAGGTACGACTCGGGAGGCTGCTCCTAAGTGCTGGGCCTGATCTTCTGGTTGCTGCTGGTCCACGGGAGGTGATCCGCCTTGCTGATCGGCAGGTCCAGGTTCAATGCCGCTGAAGAAGACGACATGGGAACAATAAGGAAGGACCAGGACGGATCAACGATTATAAGCATGTGATCAGGACAAGAATTTCAGGAATCAAGAGGATACGAGCAGAGATCAAGGACGAGTACTGATTGAGACATCTATTCGGTAAACCCTCACATATCTTGATTTACAAGACCTGCATGGGCCACCACTTAAACCATATCACGCCCCAGAACCAGAATACTGGAGAGCGGGGGCAGACATAGCCAGCTACGTATAATGAAATAGAATCCACTCCACTATACGGTCACGGCTGTCTAGATATATGAGGGTTTATCTACAAGCCATCAGTCTCTTAAGGTCAATAACAAACCTAGTGTCTCAATCACAAGCAAGTAAACAGAGTTACAAGATGTAAGATCACCAAATATACAATAGTAAGGCGTCCCAAACATTACATATTCAGCTGATCATGAAGCTAGTCGTTACAAAATGTGAGGACTAGCAAGAGTTTTAGTCATACATGATCAACCCTAGGTTGCCAATCATGTTACGGCCCGTAGGCAAACAGTAAGTAAAAATGTACACGAGCTAACACTTGCTCGGCGGCTAAACGCCTCAAAAGAATAATTTTACAATAGAGTGGGAGAGCAAAAATAAACCCACTCGTTGCCCTGGTTACGCCTGGTGTTCACCATCGGGCTGGAAAGTCGGTGGATCCTCTGGAGCTGCTCTGGTATCTGGCCATACAAAACCAGCTGGGTCTGACCCCAGAAAGAGCAAGTGCCACAAAGGAGGCTTCACTTAGGAACTAAAACCAGCAGATTAGCACAAGAATAATTAAATAAAAGACAGTAATTAAGGAAAAGCGTGACAGGTGATATACGATGAGATAACCATGGGACTATTCAGATAACCAGGTTACAACCCGTAAACCAAACAAGGACCGGGGTTGTAACCTTTCGTCTGAACAGAACTTGGATCCTCCCACCATTTATCGGCAAGATGAAATAAGAAACAGGTCATGTAATAATCTTGTACAGGATCCAGACAAGAATAGACTGGTAAACTTCATCCAATATTTCACGGCCAAGCAATAAGTACGGCTTGATACTTTAACTAACTAGGGTTATCACAGGCCTAGTTACTAGCAAGATGCAATGAGATTATTCCACAGCCACAAGCCATGCAGACCATCCAGGCTATCCGGACGCAATTAGGGATTGAATTCAAGTGGGTACATCGTCCAGGAAACGCATGTACCCTTAGGTGACTTAGAGGGTGCAACACATGACAGTGTGCTGGAAATGTGCCCTATTCGACGGCAGGCTACAGATCCCAAGTGGGGCGCCCAGATAACGGGATTGCCTGTAGCTGGGAAATCTCTTCATGACTACTGGATTATTCTAGTGATTAACCTTAGTCGATTTCAGTGGTTACCCCTGACCGTGGTACTCAGGGGTCCCCATCCTAGACATAATGCAAGACGAGACGGGTTCATTTGTACAAGCACAATCGTCCACGGTGTCCAAGTTATTCAAACTTGTCATGTCGTGTTAGCCGTCGCAACAGCATTTCGAGAGCTATCATGTCAGGTTTATCATGTCAAGAGTGCGCCACGACGGGCCACTATCAAGAATTATTATGTCAAGTTATCATGTCAAATTTGTCAGGTCAAGTTATCTTGTCAGGAGTGCACCACGGCGGGTCACTATCAAGTCATGCCATTTATCAAGAAGGAGAGAAACTTGCATAATTAAATAATAATATATTAATAATATATATATTCCTGAAGCCAAGGAGAAACTCTACAACTTTCATGTTGGGAGTGGAAAGAAATTCGGACCACAATTCACGCAAAGAAGACATTTAAACAATCAAAATGGGACCCATGCGGTCCAAAAGTGGGAGAACATACATGCGGTCAAAGAGAGTGGGAGGCCACCCATGCGGCCAGCTAAAGCTTATGCGGCCAGAAAAATAACTGAAAGGGGCCATGCGGCCAACAAAATATTCATGCAACCAGAAAAATCAAAGAGAGTGGGACCCGCAATAAATGCAAGCTTCCACTCAAGCAAACGAAAGGGGCACGTGGCCACTCAAGTACGGGGCCATGTGGGATCCAACTACTAATGCAGTAAGAAAAGGAAGTTCACGTGAACCATTTAGTTGATGATCCACATGAGGCAATGATTACATGTAATATAATAGGCTAATGCATGCAATTATTTAATGAAAAGGCCATGCGGCTCACATATTTCCATGCACATGCTAATGCTAGCAAGAGCAATTACATGCGGCTATATACAAATCTCATGCGGCCCACGTAGAATTTTTCCCATGCGGCCAACCACAAATTTCCATGCGGCTCACTTAAGCCATGCAAATGCTTAGGCCAAAATTTAATGCATGCTGGACACGCATTTCTAATACATTCCAGATTTTTAAGTATGCAAATCTATATGCGGCCATGCATATGAAGCAAGCAAGCAAGGCTTGCTAGAAGAACTCATGCGGCTAGGCATTGAATGCAACATTAAATACTATTAATATAGCATGGAATAGCTTTTAAGTCTAACAAGCATTTACTGCTTAGTATAAAGCATGAAATTGCTTTTCCAGCAAGCATTTAATGCTTGAAATGACTTTGGAATGCTTAGCATAAAGTATACAAAATATGCTTTTCCAGGAAAGGCTTTTAAGGTGTGAATGGCATTTAATGCTTAGTAAGCAAGCATGCAATGCTTTCCATCCCATGCCATGCGGCTGTGCTTCCATCCCATGCGGCTATGCTTCTTGGCATGCATTATTTACCACTACATGCGGCTAAGGCTTGGTTTTCCAAGCAAAATACATTTGTGTGCTAATGCATTATTTCTAATGCTTAGTCTCCATACGGCTCACGTACATGCTGGTGTATGCAATATTTAATAATTAAATAATGATGCCTATGCGGCTATCTGTTATCATTGCATTAAATAATGTATACAAAAATAAATGCTGGCTATTGCATTTATAGGTCATGCGGCTGAGTGCAAAAATGTCCATGCGGCTCAGAAATTTCTCGTAGGTCAAAATTGGACCAAAGAAAATTCTCTGCAACCATGGGATCATCAACTTAGCAAAATATGCAAGTTTGATGGATCAAAAGTCCTGGAACTAGAAATACCACAAAACTAGATCTACAAAAATTTAACCATGGAAATGAAAAATGCCAAGTACTAAAGTGGTTTAGAAACACATGAGAAAGAAAATAGAACAATAAAAAATGGGGTTCCTCCATGAAGCAAGATGCACTTGCCTAAGCTCTCCACTCTCTCTTGGTAGGTGGAGAAGTAAAGATGGAGAAGAAGAAATGAGTAATGAGTAATAATGGAAGAGAGAGAGAATGGGATAGATATTTATGGTGGGAGTGGTGGTAGGTGGGAGTGGTTCTCCACAAAAAAAACCAACCCACTAAACCGAACCAACCCAAGCCAATGCAATCCCATGATGAACCATGCTAATGCAACATGCAAAAATAAAAATTCAAGGCCAACTAATTATGACAAACCAAAAATACGAGCCCGGAATACGTACACGTATTCCCAATACGTAATACGAACTACGGGCATTACAAAGATCCCGATACCCATAACGAGTGATCATCTTCTTAATATAATGAGACTGTGACAGCGTTAGTCCAGTGTCTGTCCGGATGATCTTGATCCCTAAGATCACATCAGCTTTCCCCAAGTCCTTCATACTGAACTTGCTCGAGATGAACCTCTTTGTCTCCATGACACAGCTCATATCCGTACCTAGGATAAGCATGTCGTCCACATACAGACAAATGATCATACCTCTTCCATCAGTGAACTTCGTATAAACACACTTGTTCGTCTCGCTGACCATGTAGCCATTTGACCTTATAACTTTATCAAATTTCTCATGCCACATCTTGGGAGCCTGTTTAAGACCATGTAGCCATTTGACCTTATAACCTTATATCTCTTCGATCAGCTCGCCATTTAGGAAAGCCGTTTTCACATCCATCTGATGTATCACCATCTTATCTATTGCTGCAAGAGCAATCAACACTCTGATGGTGGTCATCTGGGCTACTGGAGCATACGTGTCAAAGTAGTCAATCCCCTGCTTCTGAGAAAACCCCTTGGCTACCAACCTAGCCTTGAACTTGTCAATAGTTCCGTCTCCTTTCATCTTCTTCTTGAAGATCCATTTGCATCCGATGGGTTTCGCTCCTTCAGGAAGATCAGCCAACACCCAAGTGTTATTTGAGGTGATAGAATCAATTTCATTGTCAATCGCCTCCTTCCAGAAAATTGCGTCTCTGGTCTTCATCGCCTCATCATAGGTAAGCGGATCAGCTTCCACATGATAGGTGACAAAGTCACTTCCGAAGTCCTTCGGCCTCCTCATACGCTTAGCTGACGGCTCAGCTTGTTCTGGTTCAATCGTTGTTTCAACAACAACATCTTCTTGGACCACATCTTTATTGAAGACTTCAGATTCCTGCGCATCCTCATTGTTCTCCGGTACATCCGCAAGAATAATATTCTTGTGTCTTGTAAATTTGTCTTCAAAATATTCTGCGTCACGAGATTCAATGATATGATTTGACTCAATATCAAGAAATCTCCGAGCATCACTCTTCTCGGCATACCCCAAGAAGATCGTCTTAGTAGTCCTTGTCCCAAGCTTCTGAATCTTCATATCTGGAAGCTTGACATATGCCAGACACCCCCACACTCGAATGACATTCAAGTTAGGTCTGACCTTGAACCAGAGTTCATGAGGAGTAACGTCTGAAGTTGCATGAGGTACTCTATTTAGAATAAAAGTGGCCGTCAATGCAGCTTCTCCCCAGTAGCACTAAGAAAGACCCGCAGTCAACAGCATTGAGTTAATCATTTCTGTTAACGTTCTGTTCTTCCTCTCTGCTACTCCGTTTGATTGAGGAGAGTACGGAGCCGTAGTCTCATTGACAATTTCATGTTTTTTGCAGAACGATGCGAATTCATGAGACATGTACTCCCTACCTCGATCACTTCTTATTTTTTTGAGTTGTTGTCCAGTCTGCCGCTCAGCTTCGGCTCTGAACTCCTTAAACTTCTCGAATGCTTCGTCTTTAGCCTTTAGCAAGTAGACGAACGCATACTTTGAGAAGTCATCGATGAAGGTTATGAAATACTTCATCCCGACCTTTGTAGAGAACTGTTTGAAGTCACAGACATCGGAGTGTACCAACTCCAGAAGATCTGTACTTCGATTAACCCGATGAAAGGGTTTCCTTGTGATCTTCGTTTGAGCACAAACTTCACATTTCTCTACCTTACCCCCATACTTGGAGATAAGTCCTAGACTAGACATTCTGTTTATTCGTTTACAATGAACATATCCTAGTCTATTATGCCACAACTCAAGAGTATAAGCAGAAAGAGTGATTGCAATAATTACATTAATTACATTGGACTGATTCACAAGCTGAATTTTGAACGTCCCTTCGGTATAAAAAGCTTTTCCGAAATATGTTCCCTTAATAGACATCACCATCCAGACAGCATTGATGTCCATCCTGAGGCCTGCGTTGCATAGTAGGCCTCCTGAGAACAGGTTCTTGGCGATAGCAGGTACGTGCTTCACGTCTTGAAGCCTCAGAGACTTCCCAGAAGTCAGCTTCAACACCACCGTCCCGATCCCGAGCACTTCAGCTTGTGTCTGGTTCGCCATCATAACCACTTCAGAAGTAGGTGTGTAGGTGGTGAACCACTCCTTACTGGAGCAGACATGGCAGGAGGCTCCAGTGTCTACCCACCAGTCAGAGTCAGTCCTTACCGCATCAACCTGCACAATCATAGCAACAACGTCAGTGATCATAGATACCTTACTAGGCTCTCCTTGCTCTGATTGCTTGGTCTTTGCTTTGCATTCACTTTTGAAGTGGCCCTTCTTGCCACACTTGAAACAAGGCATCTAAGACTTTGCCTTCTTTCGCTTGAAGGAAGTCCCCTTCACGTTCAAATTGTTAGGGTCCTTCTTCTTGCTGTGGAAAACCGTCTGCTTTCCCCTTGGTTCCTTGGTATAAACCAGATTGGCGTTAGCCAATTGCTAGGACAGTGTGTCCACCTTCAGTTGAGCCTGCATCTGGTCCTCAACATAGATTTCCTGCAAGAGATCTTCAAGGCTGATCTCAAGCTTCTTCCTATGCATGTTTGCATAGAACTTACTCCACCCAGCGAAAAGCTTTGAGACAATCCCTCCAACAACAAACTTGTCAGGGAGGGGCATCGCCTCATCTTCCAACTTCTGTCGCAGCTTCAGAAATTTTTTTACCTGCGACAACATGGACTTCTCGTCCTCAAAGAGCCATTTGTGATATTTTTCAACCACAAATATCTTGCTCATGTTCTTGTCTTCTTCGTACAGTTTCTCCAGAAACTCCCATATATCTCTGGCAATTGGTTTTTTACTGTATGATTCTGCTAGAGAATCCTCCATAGCATTCAGGATAAGCAGCCTGTAAATGCTATTTTTCCTTCTTCACTTGGCCTGAAGTTTAGTAGCCGCAGCGATTGCAGCAGCAGACCCAGTATTTGGAACAGTAGGTTCCTCTTCAAGAAGCACGTAATCAACGTCTCTGAGTTGAAGAGTGAGATAAACCTTCCTCTTTCAGACTTGATAATGCTTTCCATCAAACTTTTCTAACTTACAAAAGTCAGTATTGAGGAGTGAAGCATTAAAGTTTTCCATCGTAGCAATATAGCTTTGAGATTGTTAGGACCGGGACACAATTTTTCGATGGAAAACTGTGAATTTGAAACAATTGTAAAAAATAATTTTCCAACGCAACACTTCTAGGAAGGTTGCGCAAGTATAACGAAGATCTAAAAAGATCTCGTTATAATATTACGAGAATCTAAAAAGATTTCGTAATCCTCAGCAGCATATGATACACGAGAATCTAAGAAGATTTTGTAATCACAGCAGCGAAGAAGATGACAGGCGAAAGATGGAAGATGGCCTGCTGGGGTGAATGATCACCGTTGCTCAAAGCTATATTCGCCCCACACGAATAGTTTCCAGGAACCAGCAAGTTCGGCGGAGAACTTTGGAACACTTCTGCTCTTCTGACTCCTCGGATCGTACACGAACTCCCGTGCAAAAGTAACGCTGATGCAAAGCTTCTCTTCTCTCTCACAGACTCTGTTTACTTGTGTTAAGAAACACTTGTAAACTTTTATGACTCTCTGAATGTATTCTGTATATCTTACTGCCTGTGAGAGAGAGGAGACCTTATATAGGCTCGAATAGCAACTACCCGGTTAGCACTACATTCGGGACGTGGTAATAACCACTCCGAACGTGCAGTAACCGCTCAGATCAATGACAGGCACGATCTGAAGCAAGTTGCGCCACTCCGGCACCCTGCGTGCCTTGCATACTGTGCACTGAGCCACTTGCGCCAACCTGCGCCACTGTGCGCACTGCGCCACTGTGCAACCTGCGCCACCTTGCGCCACTCGTGCAATGTGCGCCACGCGCGCAACGTGCGCAACCAGCGCACCCGGCGCGCAACAGCGCAAGTGGCTCGCGCAACTAAAGCGCACTATGCGCCTAGCGAAGTGCGCCAACAAAATGTCACATTACGTCTCATGAGCCCATGAGTCCGAGTCCGTGTCCGAGTCCGAGTCCGAGTCGCGGGACTTAGCTCCCATGGAAAAAAAAATTCCAAGAACAAAAAGCATGAATGCTTTCAATTGTTGATTTAGCCTTTTTTCCATTAGAAAAATAACCCCACATGGCACACCCATGTGCACCTCCACACCACATGTGCATCTCTAAACTAGCAAAGATAATATATAGAGATACAAGTCCTTTGGTCTAGCCGATGTGGGACTAAAATTCACTTTGAAAAAGACCAAAACCCAACACTTATGTTGAAACTTTCACTTCCATCCAAAAGTGCCATTGTAATTTGCATATGCATCAAAAGTAATATTTTCATATCAGTTACTACGTACCAAATAATCCATAACGAAAAAACTAATAATAATAATAATAATAATAATAATAATAATAATAATTTGGTTTCTTAAATACTTGGACCTATATCATGTGTATCTAATTTCTTTTGCTTTGTACAAAATATACACCAATACTTAGGGGTGGGTATTCGATCGGTTTAGTTCAACCGAACCTAAATTTTCTCAAATTGAGCTCAAATCGAACTTAAATTTTCAGAACCATTTTTTTAAATCGATTTAAACTGAACTGAACAAATTCGATTTTGTTTCAGTTAAATCAGTTGGACTGATTTTGTGAAAAGATGGAAGATGAATGGAATGGGTTGAATTGATTTTCATTGATACACATCATGCATATATATACAGGAAGAGATTTATGAGTATTCCTATAAATCAGGAACTAATTCCTACAAGTCAGGAACTGTCCAACTATAGGTCAGTAATTATAACAGAAAGATTGATATGTACAAATCTTCTATTCTTAATATGGAAGATACATAATACTGATTTCCTAACACTCCCCCTCAAGTTGAAGAGTGGATATCTTGCACTCCCAACTTGCGAATCATAGGAACAAAAATCTCTTTTCCCAAAGGCTTGGTTAAAACGTCTGCCAACTGATGCATAGATTTTACAAACTTTGTTGCTACTGAACCATCTTGAATTTTATCTCTTATATAATGACAATCCATTTCAATGTGTCTTGTACGTTCATGAAATACTGGATTTGATGCAATATATAATGCTGCTCTATTGTCACAATACAAAGTAGCAGGTTCTTGATGTAGGACTCCCAAATCTCTAAGCAAATACCGAAGCCAAGTCAACTCGCAGCAAGCTCCAGTCATTGCACGGTATTCTGCTTCGGCTGAAGAAAGTGAGACAGTTTTCTGACGCTTCGACCTCCATGAAATCAACGAAGGGCCAAGGAAAACACAATAGCCTGTGGTAGACCTCCTGGTCATCGGGCAACCTGCCCAATCTGAGTCACAATAAGCCCGAAGTCTAAGATCACTCTTTGAAGAGAAGAATAGGCCTTGACCAGGTGCACCTTTTAAGTAACGGACAACCCGAAGTGCTGCCTCCATATGGAGTTTCCTAGGTTGATGCATAAACCTGCTGAGAATATGGACAGAATACATGATATCGGGTCTTGTCACAGTAAGGTATATCAACCTCCCAACTAATCTTCTATAACGGCCTGGGTCTTTGAGCAAGTCACTATTATCAGATAATTTCAAACCTCGCTCCATAGGAGTGTCAACAGGGGCTGCGCCCAACAACCCTGCATCCTTAATAATCTCTAGAGCATATTTACGCTGGGAAGCAAATATTCCATTTCTAGATGCAGCTATTTCAATGCCTAGAAAGTATTTTAATTCACCAAGATCTTTAAGGCGAAAATGATTATGCAGATAATTTTTTATTGCAGCAATGCTAATCGAATCATTTCCAGTAATTAGAATGTCATCGACATAAATTAAAAGAGCAGTGAAAGACTCGCCTTGTCTCTTGGTGAATAAAGAATAGTCGGCTCTGGACTGCATATACCCAGCTGATCGAATCGCCTCTGAGAATTTTGAGAACCATTGGCGTGACGCTTGTTTCAGACCATACAGAGATTTATGAAGCCGACAAAACAGATGTTCCTCCCCCTGTCGGCGGAGCCCTGGCGGAGGAGCCATGTAAATCTCCTCATCAAGGTCACCATGGAGGAAGGCATTGTTGACATCTAGTTGGTGAAGTGACCAACCCTGAGCAGCGGCCAAAGCAAGCAAGCAACGGACTGAAATAATTTTTGCAGTAGGGGAGAAAGTATCCTGATAATCCACACCCTCCAATTGTGTGAAACCCTTAGCCACTAACCGTGCTTTGTACCTTTCAATTGAACCATCAGACTTGCGTTTGATTTTATAGACCCATCGGCAGCCAATCGGTTTCTTGCCGGCCGGAAGAGGTGTGAGAGTCCAGGTACCATTGGCTTTGAGTGCCTCCAATTCTGATTGCATGGCCTCCTGCCACTCAGAATGAGAGACGGCCTCTGAATAAGTGCTGGGTTCTGTGGCTTCAGTAATCTGAGCAACAAAAGACTGATATGCAGGCGTATATCTGTGATATGAAACATAATTGACCAGTGGATAGCGGGTACCTTTGGTCGGACCTGGAGTTAAGGAGGTCGATTGGTCGGAGCAAACATTGGAGCATACATAATCATTGAGTTTGACCGGTGGACCTGTGTGGCGACTGGAACGACGAAGGGGTGCAGGTTCGGATGCGGGCGGATCAGAAGAAAGGAGGGGCAGCTCGGGTGAAGGAGAGGAAGGCAGCGTAGGCGCCAGAGATACGGGCGAGGTCGTTTGAGAAAGGGGGACGGGAGGAGATGGTGGATCGGTGACTGTCGGCGGGACAGGGGTTGTGGGGCGACGAGCATAGGTATGGAGGATGGGTGGTGCGGGTGAAGGTTGATGGGGTAGTGGCGGAGTAGGTGGAGATGAGTCGGGAAGTGCCGAAGCGGGTTGGAAAGAAGAAGACGTGTGGCTGGGGAGAAGTGGAGATGACGTCGGAGTGGACCCAAAAGAAAAAGAAATATTGTCATGGACCACTAAAGGAATTGGGCCAGACTTAGTGTTGGAAGGAGATAGAGCCAAACTGTGTTTGTTGGAGGCATATGGAAAAATGGTTTCATGAAATTTGACATCACGACTAGTGAAAATTTTTCTGGTCGACAAATCGAACAATTTGTAACCCTTTTGACCGACGGGGTAACCAATAAAAATTGAGGGAAACGAACGATAGTCAAATTTATGTGAAGTATGAACATTAGTAGCGTAGGCTAAACAACCAAAAACACGAAGATGAGAAAAGGAAGGTGGTTTTGAGTAAAGAAGTTCAAAAGGAGTTTTGAAAGAAAGAACTGGAGAAGGGAGTCGATTAATGATGTGTACACACTCCCCCCAGAATTGAGTAGGGAGGTGCGCTTGAAATTTCAAAGCTCGAGCGACTTGTAAAATGTGACGATGTTTGCGTTCTACAACCCCATTTTGTTGAGGCGTGTAAACACAAGAATGTTGAAAAACAACTCCGTTATCCTCAAAAAAGGAACGAAGAGAAATAAATTCTCCACCATTATCACTGCGAAAAGTTTTGATGCGAGACTCAAATTGAGTGAGAACATAACTGAAGAAACGTTTTAGAAGTGATTGTGCTTCATCTTTGTGTCGCATCAAGAAAATCCACGTGAAACGTGTATAATCATCAACAATGGTAAGAAAGTAAGAAGCACCGGAAAGAGAAGGGTGTCCATAACGACCCCAAATGTCACAATGAATAATCTCAAAAGATTTTTTAGAAGAAATTGTACTAGTACCAAAAGGTAAACGACTTTGCTTAGCTAAATGACAAATATGGCAAGCATTATTTGACTCAACAGAAAAATTTAAAAAATTCTTGGCAATGAAGCTCAAACGAGAAGGTGATGCATGGCCTAAGCGAGTATGCCAGAGATTGGTGGATGAGATGGCGAGATTGCAGGTTGGTTGGCTTGTGGATGAAGAGTTGGCCTTAGATTTCTTCGTTGCCAGAGCCACCAAATAATATAATCCGTCACGTTGTTTACCCAAACCAATCGTCCTCCTCGTAGCCAGATCCTGCAAAATACACCAATAAGGAAAAAATGTCACTGAACAACTCAAACTTCTTGTCAAACGGCTAACTGACATCAAATCAACTTTGAATGTAGGTACAGATAGCACATCATGCAGATAATATACTGAATTCAGAGGTAAAGACCCTTTCGCAACAATATTCGCCTTTTCTCCGCTAGGTAGTAATACGGGCGATAAGGAGCAATTTTTATCTCTATGCAATAATTTAGAGGAGGAGGAAGTAATATGATCCGTCGCTCCGCTGTCAATAATCCAATTACGGGAAGCTAATTTAGACAAACCTGGCTTTGTTACCGAATTACTTGCTTTGGAATTAGAGCCTTCATCGTGTTTATTAAGGAGTGACAAAAGCTGTTTGAGTTGGGCTTCTGAAAGTGCAACTGTAGGAACATCTTCTTGATGAAACCTCTTCCATCAGTTCGTCAAGCTTACTCTTTTGTCTCTCAGGAAGAAAAACAGCGAACCATCAGTGCCACACAGCCAGCGGTTCTGGAATCCAGTTCAAGCGCGGCCATGGCGGTTCGATCCTTTGGCGGCAGCAACAAGTCCAATCCGTCGGCAGGATCGGAAAGGCCTAATCGCAACCTTTCATCTCAAAATATTCGATCCGATCGCTCCTTCTCTTCACAGGGAGATCGCGATCGCTCCTATTCCTCGCAGCATGATCAACGTCGTATGGGCTCAGGCGGAAGACGACCACAATGCTCCCATTGTGGTGAAATGGGTCACTTCATCCAAACTTGTGCCTATTCTGGCCTGGATTAAATCGTGCCCTAGGATGGCCTTGTGGGTATCCATGTAACTGATAACAAGTTTGGATGAAGTGACCCATTTCACCACAATGGGAGCATTGTGGTCGTCTTCCGCCTGAGCCCATACGACGTTGATCATGCTGCGAGGAATAGGAGCGATCGCGATCTCCCTGTGAAGAGAAGGAGCGATCGGATCGAATATTTTGAGATGAAAGGTTGCGATTAGGCCTTTCCGATCCTGCCGACGGATTGGACTTGTTGCTGCCGCCAAAGGATCGAACCGCCATGGCCGCGCTTGAACTGGATTCCAGAACCGCTGGCTGTGTGGCACTGATGGTTCGCTGTTTTTCTTCCTGAGAGACAAAAGAGTAAGCTTGACGAACTGATGGAAGAGGTTTCATCAAGAGGATGTTACCGCGAGTTGCACTATAAGTCTGATTTAATCCCATCAGAAATTGCATCAAGTTATCTTGATCTTGTTGTGCTTCATGTGGCGCGTCTGAATATGTGGCCAATTCATTCCATAAGCCCTTCAATTTAGTGTAATAGGCGGAGACCGAGATTTGCTCTTGTCGAAAAGAAGCAATATCTCGTTTAATCTCAAAGATGCGAGGTGCATTGTGTTGAGAGAATCGCTCTCGGAGATCTTCCCAAACTTCAACAGCAGAAAAATAGTATATCACACTGTCTGCGATTTCTGGATCGAGAGTATTGATGATCCAGGAATGAATCATGTCATTACACCGTGACCAAGTTGCATAACCTTCAGGATCAGCTTCTTCTGAAGGAGCCTTGATTGAGCCATTGACAAATCCAAGTTTATTCTTGGAGTTTAAGGCTAGAGTCATAGCCCTTTTCCAACCAGAATAATTATCTCCATTCAGGGATTTGGAGACCAGAACCAATCCGGGATGATCTGAATGGTGGGTGAAGTAGGGATTGGAGAGATCTGCCTTGGAGGAATCGGCAGAAATCTCTGATTTAGAGATAGGAGTTGGAGGAATATCTTCAGAGGTCATGATGAGTGAAAGAGAGATGCTATAAGAAATATTAGAGGAGCGATGAGTCAGGATCTTAGTTCCTGCTCTGATACCATGAAAAGATGGAAGATGAATGGAATGGGTTGAATTGATTTTCATTGATACACATCATGCATATATATACAGGAAGAGATTTATGAGTATTCCTATAAATCAGGAACTAATTCCTACAAGTCAGGAACTGTCCAACTATAGGTCAGTAATTATAACAGAAAGATTGATATGTACAAATCTTCTATTCTTAATATGGAAGATACATAATACTGATAACAAGTTTGGATGAAGTGACCCATTTCAAGTTTGGAAGATACATAATACAAATCTTCTATTCTTAATATGGAAGATACATAATACTGATTTCCTAACATTTTGTGGGACCCATTGTGTAATATACAGGACTAAAATAATTTACGTATACAATTTTTTTCAAAAACAACAATTATTCAGACAATAATTAATTAGAAATCAGTAATGACCAAATGTGATTGACAAGGGGACAAGCTCGTGTGAGCAATGTTTGGGCTTCTATGGGATATCTGAACCCAATGTTTTGTCCATTTATGAGTTGGACCATATATATCAGCCAAACTCCGAACTAAAATAATGAAGGCCTTGGTTCCGAATGATAAATCATAAATGATAAAAGTATTTTTTTTTTTTTTTAATACCGGCATAACGTATCAGATTTTGTGCATGCTGTATTATTTGTCATTTGAACTCACTATTTTTATTTTTACACAGATATCCACATCACTCATGCGGTTCGAGCCTGAGACGGGTCTGCTCACTGACCACAAGAGTCGCTGACAGTTAAATATGTAATTTGCTTTATATTCTGCTTACTTGAAACTAAATAAACTAATTGAGTACTAAGTTGAGTGATCATGGCTAACCGATTATTATTTTTAGCCAAAGGCTTCTAACAATATAATAGATCAAATTGCTAAATCCTTTAGTGCGATATCCAAAGTAATGCATGAGACTTTATGCACACTGAGTTATATGTCATTTGAACTCACTGTTCTCAATTTTCATACACACATCCACACCTTCTCGATTCCGAGAACTTTCGTGTATTCAAAAAGTTTATATCTTTCATTATTGACCACAATAGTCAATTGAGTTCGGCACACATTCTTGGTTGAAAACAAAAAAGAAGTAAGAAATGCTACCGTGCATATTTCCTATTGCATAGCCAATTCAGTTCGGCACACATTCTTGGTTTAGTTTTTGAATTCTATCAAAAAGATTATTATTTGTGATTAATTTACCAACACTAAAATGTGGCACTGACGTGATATAAACGTGACAATGATTTAAGTGTTACAGATAAACATTTTTTTTCAAATTTCTCATTTGTGATAATCTAAGTTTATTGTTGAATTATATCATAAAATATTTTATTTGTGATCAAGATATTGTAACACTAAAATTGATTATCACCATGTCATGAGTGATGGTATCACCCAAAAATACATGGATGCTTCATAAAAAAAATTGTTTGACCAAACGTCAATCAGAAATATAAACAGTTGGTTTGCAAGTTGTCTTGACACCAAATTGTACCCAAAATTTATATTTCTATACTATTATATAATTCAAATATCACGGATATCACTTTATTTTATTTATGGATAAAAATATTTTTTTATTCATTCACTAACTAAATTTTTTATATGAATATTTTAGCATATGTTTCCTTTGAAAATATAGAAACTAGTCCATACCTCCAATTTTTTTTTAAAAAAAAAAAATCCTAAAAGATACCTTAGATTTTGAACGAAACAGTCAAAATTTTGGTTAAAATAGCATAAGTATATCTTTGTTCTTTAGCTATTCGGTACAAAAGTGAGAATATTTGTTAGTTTTTAGAATAGTAAAAATATATGTTAGTTTCTATATTTTTAGAATAGTTCACTATTTAAAAAACTAACAAATATTCTCACTTTTGTACCGAATGGTTAAAGAAAAAAGATATATTTCTGCTATTTTAACCAAAATTTTGACTGTTTGGTTCAAAATCGAAGGTATCTTTTAGGTTTTAAAAAAAGTGAAGGCATGGACTAGTTTTTATATTTTGAATGGAGACATATGCTAAAATATTCATATGAAAAAAAAAAATTGTTAGTTCTAAAATATTTCTTTTTTCATACTAATAAAATAAAACATAACTACAATTTAAACTAGCTTTAGTCTCATTAGTTGCATTTGAATAAGAAATTTTATGTAGATATCCAAGTTTGCCAAAATTGAAAATAAAGGCACATTTTTAACAAAATTTCGAAACCAAGACCTTTTTGCCATATGGACTAACGAAAATTGGACATGTCCAATTTCCACCAGACCATCTGACGGAAATCCAACATTTCTTTTTAGGTTTTTGCTTTGGTTTTGCTATTTTTGTTTTGGTTTTTGTATTTGTTTTGGTTTAGCATTAGGTTGGATCAAGTGCATAAAATGTGAAATACCAGTAGCAACGCTCACCATGCATGCATGTACAGCTTATGTTCTCGTAAGGACCCTTAGCTAGTGGTTTGTTGGCTACATTGCATTGCTTCTTGATCTACCTCTCGGTGCCGGTGGTCGACAAGGAGCAGGTCTTTGTTACCAGGATGTTGTAGTAGTAGTTGTTGTCGAGTATCATCGATCTGTCGCGGTCGTTGCCGACGTACTGGACGACGTCTTTCGAGTCAGGGATCACGTTTGGACCCTTCTTGTAAAACTAGACAGAAACCAAAACAATTAAACCAAAAAAAAAAAAAAAAATCAAAACACAAAAAAAAAAGAAGAAAAAAAGAGATGTTTGATTTCCACCATACGGTCTGGAGAAAAGGTCTTGGTTTTAAAATTTTGTAAAACATTGGCCTTTTCTTTCCAATTTTTGTAAACTTAAAGTATGCTAAATCCATATATTACATATATTAGACTACTAGATAATCAAAAATGCTATTTGTCTCCCAAAAAATTTGGGTGATATTATCTTCCATTATGTGACATATGACATGATTGCTGACATGACAGTTGACATAGCAAAATTTAACATTAAAATTAACATTATCATTAAATTAACATGAACATTGACATTAAATTAATATCAATGTTAAAAGTAAAATTAATATTAACATTAATATTAAAATTAGTATTAACATTAATATTTAAAAAAATTGAATAATTAATTTTTTGAGTTAAAATTTGTCACGTCAGCTGCTATGTCAACTGCCATGTCATATGTCACATAATGGAAAAATAACACTACCAAAAATTTTGGGAGATATAATTGCTAGATACAAATACACAGGTATTAAGTACATAATGGACCCTATTCTAGTTTAATTTCCTCTTCTTCTTTTTTGCGTCGGTCTCAACCTGAAGTACCACCACAACTAGCTACGTACCACTTGCATAATTGCATTGCAGTTTTGGACGATAGGCAGAGTCATAGGGCTGGCAATTTTGCCCTGGTGCCCTCTACCCGAGCCGGGTACCCTGCACCCTCAGGTGCCCACGGGTACCCTCTACCCTAGGAGGGCAAGCCCTACCCTTACCCTCTTGGAATTAGGGTAGGGTAAGGGTTTTATTTTGTTACCCTAGTGCACTACCCTTAACCCTCTCAAACCCTCGACCCTACCCCTCTCCCAAACCTAATTACCCACACTCCCACTGTCATAGTATTACTACTACATACTTGTAGTTTTTTGTAATTAGTTAGTACTTAGGATTAGGAGAACTACATGGTGCTTGATCCTAAGGAGGCAGGTCTAGCCCCCTCCTTGGGTATGTAGGCAGCTCAGGTTCCACTATATAACTGGGTTCAGCGCCTTTAGTAAAAAAAATATTCCCCCTGTTATTTCTTATTAAGTTGTTATGGTTTTTGAATTTTATAAAAATCTTAAGTATCAAGGTGTTTACTAGCCAAAAAAAAAAAAGATTTTCAAAGTAAAAAAAAATGAAATGGCAAGGGTGATACCCTTACCCTCCCTACCCTGACCCTCAGCTACCCTGTGAGGGTAAAGGGCAAGGACGGGTAATGGGTATTGATTTTTTGTAAGAGGGCTACCCTACCCTACCCTCATGACTCCCCTAGGGTATCAAAAAAATGTTAATACCCTACCCTGCCCTGCCCTCTTCCTGCCCTTACCCTACCCTACCCTACCCATCGCCACCCCTGCCGCAGAGAGAGAGAGAGAGAGAGGAGGGGTTACTCAATCCAACAAATCCAGTTCACCACGCGTCTGCTGCTGGAGTGTGGGGTGCAGCGAAAGCAAAGGGGCAGCAGCTGCCAGCAGCTGTCATCATGCAACGCTCAAACATGCATGTCTAATTATTATGGGAAACAAATTTGCTGTTTCATTTATTTTGTTCCAATTATGTCCTCATTTTTATTATATTTCTATTACATGTGGATTATAGGAGTAGATAAATGAATGTTGATTCACATGTAATAGGAAGAGGGACAGAATTGGAATAGAATAAATGGGATAGCAGATCTGCTCGCATTACTATAACACACAAAACAACACAAAATGTTCTCTCCCTCTCCCCCTCTCTCTGCCCATGCTGTCTAGTGCCTACTAAATTACAGCTTGTCTGACTGCGACCTGCGTCCCACGTGTGACCCGAGACTCGCTCTCTCTCTCTCTCCACCATTTTGGATACACCTAAGTTATAGGTGACATGTGTATGTACATATACATTCCATTTCGTACGATTTACAACATTATGTATCATACACGTACATACTAGAGTATGACAATGGTAGTATCATGTAGATAGTATACAATTTATTTACAACTGTCTAGGTGATAGCTGACAATTGGCTCCTTTTTTTTTTTCCTTACTCGTATGGAGAGAGGGGACCAAATTGACAGTCGTCACATAGTCGATTTTAAATAAATTGTAACCATTTGGTTATAATAGCTAGCATTCCATTTTGGCTTAGGGTTATTGAACCCATCAACAATAGCTTACCACCGAGGGCTAATTTACAACCGAGTAATGGAGTATGTATATCGTGGAGTCAACAACAAATCCTTTACAGGGATGGACTGTTTAATCTTCTTATGTTCGACCCATTTAAGGGCCATGCCCCCACTAACAAAAGTCGTACGTTTTTTAACCTAAGTTTGTACTCGTTTAGACCCACCTTTAGTCGATCCAGTAACTTTTTTAACTATTATCTTATTACTCATACAGTGTCAGATTTTAAATTTTGAGACCTGAGATAAATTCTAAAAGTGGTGCCTTTCATAACTTAATGCTCATATAATTCTTTCTATGAATACAATAGTATTATCAACACAAAATTTAAGAAATAAAAAAAGTAAAATATAATATTCAAAATAATATATGTCATATTGAAATACTAATAAAATTAAAGATATTTCAAAAAATAAATAAATAAATTTGATGTTTCAAACAAATAAATATTAAAAAAAACAATGTTTGGAGTAGTTCAAATAATAATAATAATAATAATAAATGTAACTTGTTCTATTGTTCAATTACCTGTAAGAGGACCAAGGGGAGAGAGAGAGAGAGAGAGAGAGAGAGAGAGAGAGACGATATTGACAACGACGGAAGAGTAGAAGAGATGGGCAACGATGGAAGGGTACAAGGAGATTGGGAGCATCATACTGTTAGAGGGACTAAAGGGGAGAAGATTTAATTTTAACAACGACTGCACCAATTTGTTGTTTTATTCTGACTAATCGACTTGTCTTTTGGTGTTCTAGTATATAATATTTAAATATCCTATAACATTTTTTTTACACGGACTAAAAGAATTAGAACGAGTCTATTAGACCTTTGTTCATAATTGTACTTACATACAGTAGAAACTCTATAAATTAATACTCGATTATTTAATAAACTCTCTAAGATAATATTTTTGGCCGGTCCCGACTCGGGGATAGGGTGCTAAATTAATAATTCGCTAAAATTATAAGATAATACATTTTTGATAATTTCTTCAGACCCCATATAAAATATAAATTAATAATTCCTTATATATAGCATATTACATGAATGATTTATGAAGGTTTCTTGAAAAATGACTCAAGAATTGAAGGTTTCTTAAAAATATTTTTAATGTCCATAAAGTGATACACTGAACACAAGAAGCATAATAAGGTGGGAGATTGAAGGTTTCTTTCAAATTGGGCCCTTCATTTGATATACACATGCATTGTATACAATAATTAAGTGGAAGCTTGAAAGGTGTTTATAAACTACGTAAGTATTTTACTATAAATTAATAAAATATTAATTAATATATAAATTAATAATTATTAATTTATCGATTAATTAATAACTCTTTTAATTAATAAATTTTGGTGGTCCCAAGTGTATTATTTTATAGAGTTTCTACTGTAACTAAAAAAATATATATAAAAAATTGGTGTCCTATAAATTTTTGGGCCTAAGACATCCGTCTCATGGGTCTCATATCAAGTGCGACTATGCTAGAACATCTATTGGTCGTGTATAGCTTTCGATTTTGCCCATTCAATACCTTGACAATGGGGTTGTAAGCCTTGCATAAGCCACTGAGCCAGTAAGTACATCCTGGCTAGTAGTAGAATTTCTTCCTACATATGAATTGTTAGTTTCTTTTGTTACTTTGCCTCCTCTTCAGCTTCATCTATAATGTATATTTTGATCCAAATCTGATTCCACACTTAGACCCGAAACTGACTTGTTTACTTGGACGTTTATGCCCACTTAAATTTTGTAAGTTCTTAGTATTCAGGCTCTGGGCTAATTCCTTTCCTTTCATTCGTGTTTTAATTCAATTTTGTTGATGTTTTAATTTTTTTAAAACTATTATTTACTTCAAAATGTTTGTTGATTTTTTACTTCAACAATAATTTGAATAAGTATCACATGTAAGACATATTTAATTATTTATGATATATTGTTGAGTCTTTTAATTTAAAATTGTTAGAGCATTCTAACATTTTCTATTAAGTATATGTGATAAACTTGATATTTTCTATAATATCTCTGGTTTCGACTTTTGAACTTATATCCAAATCCTAACGATTAAGGATTTCATGTATATGTTTGGAATACAAATTAACCCTACACTTCTAAATTGTAACCATGATGTTTTAATTCTTGCATGTCATCTTTTCAACTTCTCATAACGATGATTGATCTTAGACAACAAAAGCGTCCATCTATACATGATTCCTCCTCTTTTTCCTTTCACGGTTGAAGTTATATTCATATTATTATATTTTTGTGCTACTAATGTTAGAATCTTTGGATTATAAGATTTTTCTAATGATGCTACTACATGGCCCGCAACCACGTGTCGACCTCCCATATTGGAGGGGGGGCCGCAGTTTTCGGACGTGGGCCTGGTGTGGCACGAGGGGGGACACATCGACGTGGGCCTGGTGTGGCACGAGGGGGGACACATCGACGCGGGCACACCCCTTTTCAAATATCATTTCCGTTTTTCTAAACACTTCCATTTTATCATTTAACCATCTTCTGCTACCTACACTCTAAAAAACATCATAGACTATATATAGAACATTCTCTTGGATATCTCTAGCAATTTCATCCATAAATCGAACAAAAAAGAATTGACTTAATGTTGAACCTTAATGGAAGCCACCCGTGATGGAAAATGGTCATGTTAGCTAATATGGATAGTATTGGTTAGTTCAGATGAAGGATAGTACAATAATGTTGTATATATAGTGTTTTACCCTTATATGTTATTTTTTCTCATAATAGCAGTAATAGCTAGCCTACGTATCAACCTATTTTAAGCTATCCCTAGATTTTTTCCCCCCCAAATCCACTATGAATTTAACATGGAATGAGAGCAAGATACCATAATCCTAATATTGAAACATCTTCCCATAAGTCTACTCAATCCTAAATACATTCCTAGTCTCAACCCTAGGGCCACGTTTGGCTCTCAGAATTGGAGCCTTGGAAAAGAAAAGTGATTCATTTCCTATGTTTGTATGTCAAAGAAAATGAGGAGGAAATAAATTTGATTCCCAAGAAGAAGAAAAATGGGGGTGGAAATGATTCCTCCTACCAACCCAAGAATTCATTTTTTCTCTATAAGGATTCACTTTCCCTCTCAATTTTCTTGACATTTCCAAACATCGAAAATGATATTGATTGGAATTATAATTTTTCAAAGGAAAGAAAAGAACAAAAAATCAGTTTCCTTTCCTCTCCGCGAACCAAACGAGACCTAGATCTACACAACCCTTACTCTAAGTTTCTAAATTCAAACCATAACCCTATATCCACATTCCATCCTCATCCTCTAAGAACATCCTCTACATCTTCATAATACTAGTGCGGTGTACATATTGTGATTGTTTAATTAGACGACTAAACACATGCGATTGATTATTGTTTTCCAAAGTACCATTTTACCTCTTGTACGAATTTTCTTCCATTTGTCATACTACAATTGTAGATTCTCGACTTATTCACCATTGGTCAGAAGCTTACAAAGTATCGATTCCTATTTCTACTTGGCAAACTATAACCCTACGTCGTCCTCTTTTATTCCCACGAGGTAAGAGTATCTAGTCTATCCTATAACTCTCTTATATGTATTTGGTGTTGAATCTAATGGGAACTATCCCTTGATGAGAGTTTTCTCCCAATCCACTCTAATATTACATTCCCAAAAAAAATAAACAGAGCAATATTACAATGGTGACAAATTTTCAGTGAACATGCATTTATCCATGACCAAAAGTTCTGACTTAGATGATGGGACATCAATGGATCGATTTACGAAAGCTTATTATTATTAATTTTTTATAGCAGAAGTTGAATGACAGTGGATCCAAAAAATATAAAGAAAAATTTTGAGCGGCATCCCACTTAGATGGTCTATTTGTGCGGTGCATCCCACATTGTTTGCTATATGTATAAGTAGTCTCACTTTGGACGTTTTTCGTCAGTTTTGACGGTCAGACGTGTTTGACCCTAAAAAAGACGAAAAAAATACGAAAATGTCCCTCTTCCTCCTCCCCTCCTCCCCCTTGCTGCCCCCCGCCGCTGCTGCTGCTGGACGGGGGAGGGGCGGCAGCAGCAGCGGCAGGGGGTAGCGCGGGGGGCGGGGGCGGAGGGGGGCGAGGTCGGGGAGGGGGCGGGGCGAGGTCGGGGAGGGGGGGGGGGGGGGGGGGGGGGGGGGCGGAGGGGAGCGAGGTCGGGGAGAGGGCGGGGCGAGGTCAGGGAGGGGGCGGAGGGGGGGCGAGGTCCGGGAGGGACGCGAGGTCGGGGAGGGGGCGGGCCGAGGTCGGGAGGGGGGGGGGGGGGGTCGAACGTCGGGGAAGGGGGAGGGGGGCTGTGATCGGGGAGGTGGCGGGCCGAGGTCGGGGAGGGGGGCGAGGTCAGTGAGGGGGCGGCCGAGGTCGGGGAGGGAGGACTGTGATGTCAGGGAAGAAGACAATGGAAGGAGGGTTATTTTGGTCCAATTTTTTTTAATGAAAAGTCCATCCGTCAGAACTGACGGAAAACGTCAAAAGTGGGATGACTTATACATATAGCAAATCCAAAATAGGATAACTTATACATATTACAAATAATGTGGGGTGCATCGTACAAATAGACCATCCAAGTGGAATGTCACTCAAAAATTTTCAAATATAAAATACAATGTGTATAAAAAAATTCCAAGCATTAGTCACCGTCAAAAAAAACCTAGCGGTATGTAACAGCAGCCAAAGTTTCCCGCGGTAAACCGGTATGAAATGTCAGTTATTAGAATACGGGGCCAATAAAGTAAGTTCACATACATAACCCTACTCTCAACTCAACTACCCCCTTGTTATAACAACAGGTCCATGTCCGTCCTAGCTCGATCCTCAACATAGTAACAATGGAGGCCAATCCTCCTCTTCCACCACCAATGGCAGCAGCTATCGACGAGCTCCGAACCGGGGTCCGTGCCACCGGCACCCGCCGCCCCCTCTACCGAGGGGTGAGGAAGCGGCGCTGGGGGAGGTGGGTGACGGAAATACGCGAGCCTCGGAAGAAGTCGAGGATCTGGCTCGGCTCCTTCCCGACCCCGGAGATGGCGGCCCGTGCCTACGACGCGGCCGCCAGCTGCCTCAAGGGGTGCAAGGCGCAGCTCAACTTCTCCGACCACGCTGAGCCCGGGAGATATCCGTGCCGCAGCAGCTGCCGCGGCAGCGAGGATCGAGCCTGCGGCGGCGGCGACCACGAAGTCCAAGGAGGACTTCTGGGGGGAGATTGAGCTGAGCGAGATCGGCAGTAGGCCTCCTCCTGCTTGTGGGTTTGGTGATCACAACAGTTGGTGGGTGGAATTTTCTTGTAATGGTTCTGGATTGTGAATGTGATCATATTACTCAGCAGACCCAACACCAGTACTCAAATTTATTTATTTATTTTTCTGATGCCTTTCTGAATTGTGATATCACCAATATCATCAACTAATGTGATCTTCTCCTTGTTCTTTAACCATCAAACTAGGGATTAATCTGTCATGTATCACTCACTACGTCTAGACCTCAGGAATTAATAGCATACAATGCTTGCAGTTAGCCGTGAGCACAAAAAATTATTTGCTACTAGTCTGATTATATATACAAAGCTTTAGTTTCTTGCAACCCCTACCTTTTTTTTAGATTCATAGTAGAAAAGAAAATTATCACTGTAAAATAACAAGTACGAGCAAACAATAACTATGTAAAAAAATGTTCAAAGTTGAGACGATAGAAACCGGAAAGTAGCACGTAGTGAAGATAGACATGGCCGGCCTTGGCCCACAGCAGCCAGTACCATCGTCCAGGGCCACAGACAGGGTCGATCTTGAGCTGATGGAGGCCCAAGACAAAACTTTCAAAATGGACCCCCATAAAGTAAAAACATATATATAAATAAAGCAAAATTTTGTTATAGTCAAGATTTAAACCAAGGACCTCTTAAATACAAATCTAACATTATAACCACTACACCGCAATCTTTTTGTTAATAATGGCACATAATATGTACTAGTTCTATTGAAGATAGTTCTATGTTAGTGCCTCCTTTCATCAGGGGGCCGTGGGCTGTCGTCCGGCCTGTCCTGGGCCAGGGCCGCCCCTGACTATATACCAGAACGGCCCAAAAAATTTAGTTTAAACATAAATATATTAATAATTTTATATCTAAAATAAAACTAGTACATGCCATTGGCCCCCCTTAATTGTAGTGGCTATTATATTAAACCTCTAGTTTAAAAAGTCAAGAGAGTTTCATTAATTTCTCTGAGGCTTATTCAATAAGTTGATATGAAACAAAATGATCACATTCATTAGCAATTTGAAGATAGATAAACACACAATGGATAAAAGCAGTAATAATTCGGATTCGAATAACACTCTTAGGCATGAGATTTACTCTAGAGAAAAATATTCCTTTTAGACTAAGATTCTCCAGCGAAGAAATGGATGACAACAATACACTCGTTAGTTAGAATAAAAGAATGTCTTCCGAATGTGCAAGAATATTTCTGACATTGTCCTAGGTTTCCAATATTCCACATACATGAAGTTGCAGTGGACCGTTCTTACGAGCAAAAATGAGCTTTCAACGGATCAATCACACATTTTGATTTTTTTGGTTTTCACTAATCGTTAAGGTTTGCTGTTAAGCTTTCAATTTCAACATCAGTTTCAATTCATATCATCCTTGGCACTAGAAAGAAAACAATGTGAAACTTGGATCCACCATAATAAATTATCATATTGAATGAGAGAGGGCCTTATTATTCTCTCCTATCTGTATGGATGCTATATACTATATATTGTTGGTGTTGGGCTATGGGGAGAATATACGACGAGCTTCATTCGTATGTCGGAGAAGCTTGAAAACTCAAATACGACAAAAGTGGCTCGGTTTGACGTATCAGACACATTGGAAATATTGTATCAGAGTCATAGAGTTATACCAACGAAGGTATACCCAAAGTATACCGTTTCGACATAGTTTTGTTCCGAAATATGTTCTGTCTCGCAGTGGCCAATTTGAGGTTTACCACTGCTTTTATATCGAAGATATAATGTTGGGACTGAATGCCAAATTTGGATATTTTACTAACACTATTGTATCGTGATGGAATTGGAGTGCTTTAATAGGTTTCTAAACCTAATTCATTATCATCTATTATCAAGAGATCAAAATGTGAGTTTTCTTAAAGTTTGCAACTTTTTAAGAGATGAAGAGAGAGATTAGAAGTTTTGGGAATTGTTTTGAGGAGAGATCCAAGGGATGACACAAGGCTGGGGTGGACTGGAGCCCACCCAAAAAAAAAATAGTTTTTTGTTTCATATATAAGTTTCTTTTAGTATTTTTTTTTGTGAGTCGGTCTATACCTAGTATATCCTGAGCCCACCCAAAAAAAATTAGTTTTTTGTTTCATATATAATTTCCTTTTAGTATTTTTTTTTTGTGAGTTGGTCTATACCTAGTCCACTCTAATTCACTATATCCCACCCCAGCTCAAGTTGGTTCCGCCATTGGAAAGATTGTTTCGAGGAATTCTACAACGGTTTTTCCTAGTCATCTTCATCCGATCGTCTAAGTAATTGTTTTCCATCAAGATTTTTACGTAAAAAATTTGATATTTGTGTAGCATTTTTTTTAATGATTTTGGCTATTTAGTTGTTGTGACTTTTTTCGACCTCGTCAGGTCCTATCGATTTGGGAAAAAATTCCACGTTTCCTCCCCAACGTATTATATATATATATATATATATATATATATATATACTGCTTACTAAAAAAAATATATATATATATACACTGCTTACTACCTAGGGCTGCAAATGAGCCAAGCCATTCGGGAGCTGCTCGAAGCTTGGCTCGTTAAAAGCTCGTTTTAGCACGGTTCGTTTAGTAAACAAGCGTTGAGCTCAAGCTTCATTTTTGAGCTCGTGTAATAAACAAGTCAAGCTCAAGCTTAGAAGTACTCGGCTCGTTTGGGCTCGCAAGTTGGCTCTTTTATGAGCTTGCGAGCTAGCTCGTTTAGAAGCTTGTTTAGGAGCTTATTTAAAAGCTTGCTTGTTCTTTGTTAAATTCTAATTTTATATATGTTTGTAAAACAATATGGTTGTGTGCATTATATATTTATATGTCCTTAATATTTGATATTAAGAATTTTTTTAATTAAATTTTTATAAATAAATTGTTAATATTACATATACTTGAATTCAAACCTAACTAGCTTGAAATCGACCTCATTAAGCTTGAAATCGACCTCGTTAAGCTTGAAATCAAACTTAATGAGCTTGAAATAAAGTTGAGCGAGCTTGAAATCAAACTTAACGAGCTTGATTTTGAGTTTATTGAGCTTGTTTATCAAGCTAAGCTCAAGCTCAAACCAAGCCTAGCTCGAACTTAATATAAACAAGCTCGAGCCAAGCTCAAGCTCTAAAATAAAAAAACTTATCAAGCTCGAGCTCGATTAATTCTAGTCAAGCTAAGCTCAAGCTTACAAAAGCTTGGCTTGGCTTGGCTTGACTCGTTTGCAGCCCTATATCCTGCCTTTTTCTACTGTATATATATAAGAGATTGCCACAAGCACTATAATTATAATTCACTCTCGAAGAGTCCGAAACGTCATGATGACCGGCTAAAAATCGTGTACGAGGAGGCACACGTGTAATGCCACAAGCACTATAATTATAATTCACTCTTTGTAATTTCTTACAGATTTGGTCCATCAGGAGATCGATTCAGTAATTGTTCTTCATGGCATCAATGGTATTATCATGTTGGATGATGATACCCGTGTTTCTGTACCAACGTGGAAAGTGCAGTAATTGTTCTTCTCATATGTAGCCATATCAAAGCTAGCAAGCTAGCTAGCTACTTCACATAAAGTGAAGGAGCAGTTCAGCATTTGTACAAGTAAAGCTTAAATGATCATGTCATCAGCAATTAACTAGTACTGGTGGGACTTTCTGGTGGGATCATAGAGCTACTCATGTGCAACTCGTGATCGATATGTTTATATGCTGTTGGAAAGAAGGGGATAACTTACACAAAGTTATTAACCTGCTAAGAAGAAAGGTGTACGTACCATTGTTATACTGATATATCATACTCTCTCTTTTTGGAAGTTTTATGTGTCGAGAGTGTAATTTTTCGGTATCCCGTTGGCATACTCATATCGGTATATTGGTGACAGAGCTGAAGCCAAAAATTAATATTTTATTAACACCGTTGTATTTAAATCAACGGTCCAGATATTTACAAAATTTGGACTTTAAATAGATTTTTCTGACCCTAATCTCCAAATACATCATCATCTCCAAATACATCATCTCCAAATACATCATGCAACTTTAAAAGGAGAGAGAGAAGATATTTGAGGCTATTTCGAAGAGAAATCGGTTCGGAAAGATCATCAATGGTTGGTTCTGGTCATCTCTGTCTTCGGTAACTTCTTGTATCATTTTTCATTACTTTGATCCGATTGGTTGGTGGAGAAATTTGTAGAGAATGTAATTTTTTGTTTTTTATTAGTGACATTTTTTCCAGGATGGGACCTTGATCGTCCTGTTTGGCTTTTGGTGCTGGTTTTTGCTCCTTTCATGCATGCCATTCATGCAAGACTAGCTAATATTGGTAAATTTATCAACAATAGAGGATCAATTTGTCACGATAATTATTCCAGACAAGGTTAACACAGGAAAACAAAAACTTCCAAATGTTTGATGTTTGTCATTTAGGCTTTTACATGTAGATTTAAAACTCAAATATGAGTAGAAGCCTATGTTAACTTTGTATCCATTGTTGTTGTTGCACCAAAACCGCTTAGACCAGTTGTTGCACCAAAACCGCTTAGCGGTAGATAGACGGTAGACCAGTGGTACACCACCGACATACCGATGTCAAGGCTGAAGATCCAATTCGGATGTTTTATTATCACCGTTGGATTGAGATAACATGTGCAGGTTATCTCAGTATTAGGATAACTTCAATAGGAGCTTCATAACCATAATCTCATACGGTCAATAGAAAGATAGAGTTTTCTCAAAAGTGCAATCTTCTAAAGAGAGGAAGAAGTGATTCGGACTTTTGGAGGTTGAATTGAAGAGGAATCTTTTCGAGGAGTTCTTTATTGGTTCTTCCTCGTCCACTATTTCTCATCTTTGCATATTTCGTTATTATTTTATACTCTTTGTAACATATTTTTATCTATTAGAAGTATTGCGATAATGAAGAGAAGCTTGTCAAGAAATCAATGTACTTTCTTTATTCACTTAGTAGAGATATTTCAGAGTTGGACTGTGATCGTTCCATAATTTTTTTCGTTAAGATTTTTCATGTAGATATCGACCATATTTGCGTTGTGCTTATGTGTTATTTTGATTTTAAAATTATGAGTAGGTTGTACCTTCACTTCGGTTCTTGACAAGTTTCTACTGATTTGAAGAACGGCAGACGAGACTTCTAAACAAGAAACAAGATTTGGAAACTTACTTAAGTTTGGTTCGTAGAAAGGAAAGGAAAGGAAAAGAAATTGATTTTTGATATTTTTCTTCCTTTAGAAAATTGTAATTCTAATCAATTTTATTTTTGTTGTTAGGAAAACCAAAAAAATTGGGAGGAAAAGTGAATCTTAAGATATGAAAAATGAATCATTGGATTGGTGGGATTGGAGTAAAATTTATTTTCTTCTCATTTTCTTTGGCATCCAAACAAAACAAATGAATCGTTTAAATCTTTTCCCAAGACTCCAATTTCGTGAACCAAACATGGCCTAAAATTAACCTAGATTTTAGGGTCTTAATGAAGCCTTGTTTATTGTTCCCATTTGCAGCAAAATTGATAGACCGTTAATTTTACTTGTTAAGTTAATACACAAGTTGGAAACTAACTTATTTCGTTCCTATGTGTCAATCAAAATTTCTGATACTGAATAAGAATAATGCTATTCGTACCTCCAAAATATTTCTTCAAATCATTTCTCCTAATGT
Organism: Iris pallida; assembly: GCA_029216955.1. Classification (NCBI taxonomy): domain Eukaryota; kingdom Viridiplantae; phylum Streptophyta; class Magnoliopsida; order Asparagales; family Iridaceae; genus Iris; species Iris pallida. The sequence goes on from JANAVB010043618.1 coordinate 7,612,444, forward strand.
GGCAGTTGATGTGGCATATTAAATAGTATTATGTAGTATCAAATATAACAACTGACACGGAAAATTTTATCCCAAAAAATTAATTATCCAAAAAATTTAATGTTAATACTAATGTTAATTTTATTGTTAATATTAATATTAATATTTAAATTTAATATTAATATTAATGTTAATATTAATGTCAATGTTAATGTTAATATTAGTATTAATTTTAATGTTATTATTAATATTACAGAAAATTTACTGTAACGAAATAAATTTTGTAAAAATTAGTACATACGAAACAACTTCGAAAAAATTTCCAATAACGAAACTATAATAAAAGCAAACCAAAAAAGTAAAATAAAATAAATTTAGAATTTTAGCAAAACTAAAATTCCGCCAACTGCGTTGGCGGAATTTGGGGTCGTTTGGGTTGGTTGGTTTGTTTCAATTGGGCGGTTGGGAATTTGGGCGGTTGGTTGGTTTGTTTCAATCTTCCCTTTAGGCCTCGTTTGGTTTGCGGAATGGAAAGGAAAGGAAACTGATTCCTTGGTATTTCCTTTCCTTTAGGAAATTATAATTCCTATAAACTTTCCTTTCCCGTGTTTGGAAAGATCGGAATTATAGCCGGAATATATCTTTAATTTCCAATATAGTGTTTGGTGTTTGTAAGGAAAGAAAAGAAAATCAAGTCAATTTTCCAAAAATACCCTCGTGCTAATAAAAATAATTATTACTTAGAAATATTTTTGTCTAAAAGTTATTATGGATAAAAATGGTAAATAATATTATGAACATGGATATTTTGGTCAAAACTTTTTGTAATAAATGCGGAAAAGTTGGAGGGAAAGTGATTTCTTAGATAAATTGGAGGAACCACTTTCCCCCCTATTTTCCTACCTCTTGGAATCATTTTTCCTTTCCAACAACTTTTCTTTGGCTCCCAAACATAGGAAAGGAATTACTTTCCTTTCCCAAGCTCAAATTCCGGTAACCAAACGAGGCCTTAATGGATACCCCACTTAAGATTACTCAATAAAATTTCAAACTTCAAAAACTGGACATCTTATATCTTCAGTTTATAGAAATACCCTTGATGGTTTAGGCTAATTACTGGGATAAACTGGATATGTTGATGATACATGTATTTGTTAAGGGCAGGAATGGAATTTCGTTGGGGTAGCCGTGGTAAATCCGATGCAAATTGCCTTTGAAAATAATTTTTGTTATTATTTGTATTTTGATGCCAAAAAATAATAAAATTCTATATTATCTACGTTATTAAAATTCTGTATTATATATAATTTTGAAACAAATATCTCCAAAGTTTGTTTGATTGGTTTAATTGGTCCTAGGACAAACCAAATTAAACCAATAAAAAACCAACTAAAATAAAACAAAAACAAACCAAAAATCGATCCCATCCAAATTCAGCGGAAGCTAAAATTCCGTCACCTCGTCGGTTGGCGGAATATTTTTTTTCACTAGCTTTTATTTTTCCGCCATACCAGTTGACGACAAATTTTGTTATTGTAATTTTTTTTAAAGTTGTTTCGTATGTACTAATTTATACAAAATTTATTTTGTTACACTAAATTTTATGTTAATATTAATATTAATGTTAATTTTAATTTTAATTTCAATTTCTATATTAATTTTATAATTTGCTATGTCCTCTGTCATATTAATCGTCACGTCAGTTGTCACATAAGGAGATATGGTTTGGAGGTAAGAATAGCGTTATTTCGTACATCCAAAATGTTCCTCCAAACCATCGCTCCTTATGTGGTAGCTGACGTGGCATATTAAATAGTATTATGTATATCTAATATAGCAGCTGACATGGCAAATTTTATCCCCAAAAATTAATCAACCAACAAATTTAATGTTAATATTAATGAAAATTTTATTTTCAATATTAATGTTAAAAATTAATTTTGATATTAATTTTAATGTTAATATAATATTAATATTAACATTAATATTAGTTTTACTTTTAGTTTTAATGTTAATATTAATATTAGTAATAATTTTAATTTTAAAATTTACTATGTCATCTGTCATATTTATCGTCAAATCAGTTGTCACATAAGGAAAGATGGTTTAGAGGAACATTTTAGAGGTACTAATAGTTTTATTCATTTCTATTTTGTACATGAAGCACATAATTCATGGAGGGAATTCTCTACTTCACATAAATGGTTATTTTAAGCTTTAGAAAATGAACCAACATCCCTTTTTAGACTCCATTGCAGACAAAGGTACTGTTATTTTAATTTATTCTTTCAAAAACCTTTGCCGAAACGAGGGGAGGGGAGGGGAGGGGAGGACATGTGCGTTATTCCGAGACTGATGTGACAACCTTTCAATGGATTCAGTCCCATGCAAACATCGGACTCTCCCTGTGTCCATTGGAGACCCTCACGTTAGTATCGAGGTGACGCGCTGTCCGTCTCTATCCGTAAGTTGAGGCCACCCCCAAATTACTAAGGACAACCATCCTACTAAGAACAACTATGACTATTTCCAATTTTTACTAAGGACAACCATGACTATTTCCAATTTTTACTAAGGACAACCTAATGTTAAGTGGTTTACTAAGGGCCACCAAGAGGAGGAAGCTGACAGCCTCCCTCTTCCCGCCGCCGTCGACCCGAAGCCCCTGCGCAGCACACTCTCCCCCGCCTTTCCCCCGCGCAGCACCCTCTCCCCCGCGCAGCACCCTCTCCCCCGCCGACCATGATCCTCAGCTGTCCGCTCTGCCGCTCGCCGCTCCTCCCGCCGGACGACCGCCGGATGAAGGCGGAGGCCGAGCGGCCGCGGATCGGGGCCGAGCTCGTCGCCTGGCTCTCGAAGGACGATGAGGGGTCCTGGGACGGGTCCGAGGCTGCTGCCACCGAGCGGTGACGACGAGCGCGGCCACCACCGCCGAGCGGTGACGACGAGCGCGGGACGGAGCCGAGGGCTGGGTCGAGAAGCTCCAGGACTGCAGGCCAGCACTGCAGTCCTTTCTTCACTTGGGACTGCAGGCAAGCCTGCAGTCACTGTAGGTAAAAATAAAAAAAAATAAAAAATTATGTCAATTGAGGACTGTATGCCAGCACTGCAGTCCTGTCTTCACTTTGGACTGCAGGCAAGTCCTGCAGTTCTCAATTGACAGAAGTGGGGTGCCCTTAGTGTTTTCAAAATGGCAAACTTGTAATTTTTTTTAAAGTTTTAAGTTGGTGGCCCTTAGTAAAAATGGGGTGGCCTTTAACATTTGCCTTATTTTTTTTTCATGTCTTTTTTCATGTCTTTTTTCTTCTTCATTTGGAACATCAGCAAAACACAACGAGACACGAGGTTCAATGAGACATAAAAAATGATGTTGTGTAATTAAAAATACATTGCAATGTTGCATAAAAAAAATGATGAAATACTATAATCGAATTTAAAAACTATTAACATAAAACAGTGGCCTCCTCGTTTGATCCATTTTACCCAATATTCAAGTCTTTAGTTTTTTTTATTACAGTATATTATATTATATTTAGTTTATGTTTGTACTAAGCAAGAAATGAAAGTTTGTGTAAATTGGAAAACATGATAATGGATCCAAATCAACCAAAATCTAGCCCAAGCTCCCAAAGTTACATATAAACTAAGTAGGGATAAATAAATCAAAAAAAAGGGAAGAAATATAAATCAAGGTTTTCAAATAACACGTTTTGTTTCACAAAACAATACATTCTGGTCCGCCAACGTTAATTTAACTAGTAGAGGCCCATGATTGAGTCCCAGGCTGCTCCAATCAAAAGCGGCTATAGCCATGTTTTTTGAAGCCCTAGTTTTAGGCCCAAGCTCATAACGGCCCATTCTTAAACAATTCTCCAATGCACACTACCAGAACTGAAACAACTATCAAACAGAAATAGTTTTGAAACTTTAAAGACAATTGATACTTATTAAAGTATAATTTTTCAGCTTTTATCGTAACTTTTGTGTGATGATGTAATAGCATAGACTTTAACATAGTAAGCATAGAAAGTGATGCTTGCGGCCAGCGCTGGCTCAAGAGGTTGGATTGTCCGAGTCCAAGTTTATTTTGGTTATCCATTGATCCTTGTTGTAGACCAGTTCGGGAGCATCACATGTGATTCCAACCTCTTGTACGACTACGTTGTAGAGGGTTGCTTTAACCAGAAAAAGATTGTTCAAACTTAAAGTTTTATCAAACTTATCCATGGGTCGCACAGCATTCGGCATAATATTGGACTTGTTCCAAGTGGCCTACAAAAAAAAGCCCTCTAATTAAGTCCAAGTCAATACACATATTACCAGGAAAAACCACGTAGGTCTGGTCAACCAAAAAAATATCACCTTTTTTTTTCTCATATTTTTTTTAATATATAAGTTGGCCCGCACTCAGTCCACCTTAGCCAACTCTAGTCAACTCCAACTCGAATTTCTGGTTCTGCACTTACATTCGTGGTATAACAACCATTGAACTTGATCAACACAGCTTAGATGCGAACCAACAATCTTCACTTTATTTTGTATGTAAGAAGGTCCAAACAACAAGGAGATTTGACTTGTTATGAACTCGGTTGATCAGTGGTAGCGAAATAAATAAAGATTGTACAAAGATCATTACTCTTGAAACTATAAATTTTTGAAACAAATCAAGAATAAACTTCCAAATTTAGGCTTTCTATGTCCCAATTAAATTTCTGTTATTTAAAAAGGCAGAAGCACCTTCTGAAATGAGTCTCTCGTTTGCTTTTAGAATTATTCTAAAACTGAAATAACTTTTAATGAAAAAGTATAAACAATTGTTATCAAATAACTTTAATTTATTGTTGTTAAATTTTTTTCCTACTGACAAGGACATAATAAACAATATCAAGCCCAATATGAGTAAAACTCATTCTTTGTTTCACAATAATGCAACTTCTACGATGGTTCCTATAGACTAATACGACAATGCGGGCAAGAGCAAAATCAAGAGGACAAAATAAAGATAAACAAATAAAGCGTGTGGAGAAAGACAAAATAGAGCTTTTCGTGATAGGGCTGAGAATATTTTGATTCAAAATTGAAAATTGACGTGAACCGAAACGTGAGCCTGAGCCGTAGCCGTTGCCTAAGAGCATCATTAGTAAGGTCCATCCCATTTTCTAGATTCTAGATTTAGAATGTAGGAGCTCATTTTGTAGAATAATAAGTCTCATCCCTAGTCCCAATTTCTACAATTTCGGTCCCAACCCATCCATAGGTGCTAAGGGATGGGCCTTCCAATTTCTAGATTCTAGATTGTAGAAACTCGTTTTGTAGAATAGTACGTTCCAATTTGGAACTCAACTTTCTAGATTCTAAACTTTATATTATTTTTTTCCTGCATTAATTTTTGACCACACAATTTTTGGGACCGGAGTTCACTTTATCATTTCCTATTATTCTCATACAAACCCAACCCATTCTACATTTACTTTTTTTTTTTAAATTTTGGGCTCCAAATTGCATTGGAGAGTCCCAACTACTAATGATGCTCTAAAGATAGCCAGTCGTCCGGAAGAGGATTAGAATCCGAGACCTATGTTCGGACAGCATCCCGCACTACCACTAGGTTAGTGCCTTAGCGACTTTCAATTTAGGTTTGATTATCTATTTTTGCTATAAAAAAATTTGGTTATTCAATTCGGATTTTGATTTCAGAATTTAGAAATTGATTCGAAAAAAAAATTACAATTGCTTGCCTACCTTCAGCCACATATGTATAAATATATTATGAAAATATAATTTGAATTCTAATCTATGGTGTAGTCTTGTAGCTATGTAAAACATTTGTAATATTATAATTTTTTTAGTTTTATTATATTTATATATTTTGTTACTTTATTTACGCTTTGAGTGTCAAATTTTAATGTTCTACATTTGACTGAAAAAATTTGTTTCAAAAAATTCGCTGTAAATTTTAGATCGGCCTAGTATGTAAAGGGCCGGTCCGTCAAAACAAAATTATAACTCGACCAGGTATAATAAGCAAAAATTATATGAATAAAAAATTGAACCGATTTGGTTAGATTTGATTTTTTTTTTTCCCCTTAAAAATCACGATACATTGAAGAAATGTTCGTTTGAAAGTCAGGTTTTCATAATTTTCTGTTGGGTCCATGGAATGTTCATCCCCATTTCATGACATATTTTTTAAGAATTAATTACACTTATCTTTCCTATGTTTTATGAGTATTACAGGAACAACCTCTATTCCGAAAATAATTACACTGACCACCCTCTCCTTTGTAAATTTTATTAATCGTGGGGGTGGTCAGTGTTATTAGTTCTTATAGAAAATAGAAACTGTATGGGGGTGTCCGTATAATTAGTTTCAAAGCATGTGTGGTTCGTGTAATAAGTGTAAAACATAGAGGTAGTTAATACAATTAACCTTTTTGTTTAAGAAGAAAAATAGAAGTGAGAGCCATGACATCGTCAATTTTTTTTAGGTATTATTTTCTTTGGGCCAACGAGATTCAATCGTATCCATTCCCACAAAATTCAGATGTATCCAACCGGCTACACCTCCGTGGATCGTGACATGGCACTCATAACCCTTGTTAGCAATTCGGCAAACGGAAAAAATTCGGAAAGACAAAAGTACGAGTATAAATCGACATAATCTAAGTAAAATACGGTAAAAAATTCGGTCAAAAAATCGTCTAACGAAAAAACATTCGGATTAGATTTAATTCGTGTTTAGTACGTTTCATATGAACAAATTCGATACTAAAAATTCGACATATATATATGGCCCGTCCACCTCTACTCCTTCATAAACAAGGGTTCAATGTGAGAATAAGATGAGGTTGGAAAAAAAAACGAAAAATTTTCCTTTGATTGTTGCAAGCAACATGTGCAAAGATTATTAGGTTTTTTTTTTTGTTACAGCTGTGAGATTTTTTCTTCTTTTTTTTTGATAATTGTGCCAGTCGTAATATTTAATAGAGCAAGAGTCAAGAAAGTAAAAACTGTTGGATTTTTCAGTCAAGTTTTTTTGGCCGAATGTTTTAAAAATTCGTACGATACGTGTTTAAAATTTCACAGGCTTAAAATTTGCGTACAAGTCCAAAATTTTTAAATGTACGTAAGTATTATACGTTTATGTAAGATACGAAAAAATTTGCGTATAATATGCGTTTTATTCGGGTGATTGCTAACGAGGCCCATAACTTAATAATGTAGGCATTGGATGTATTTGAAGACTCGAGTATAAAATATTTTGTCATGTAGTACCACTCTATTCTACGATAGTGCTTGCTAATGATGTGCATTATTCCTTAAACAATTAAATAACTCCTTGGCATTCTTCCTTAAATGATTAGTTACTCGATAGTTTAGGAGGCTAAACAATCATAGAGCTTGACCTAGCAATATAACTTAAAAGGACAAGGGTGGGCCAGCGTTGGGTCACTCGTGAGTGTGCATTGATTGCTTATAGAGAAGCACAAATTGAGCAATGTGGACAAAGCAAGGTCAACTAGTTGTATTTGGCACAGGGGACAAAGAAGCCACCAAACCTCTTTAATTACTTGGACTTGGACTTGCACTTCCTGATGTGGACTTTCAGGAACACCCCCCTTGACTGCAGCTGCAGTGCTTAAATGATCTATTATATGCAGATCACAAATCAAATTTAACTCTTCCTCAAAATGGGAAGAAAAGGAAAAAAGAAGAAGAAAAAAAGTAGAAACTATTTCTAAAAACAACTGTGTGTCTGCAAAAGCTACTTCCAAACCGAACTTAGGTTATCAAAGAGAGAAGTAGATACAAGGGATATTTAGAATTTGAATTTCAAATAAGTTTCAAAATTTATGTTTGGGTCTCCATATTATACATAATTTATATTTGGCTTTCAAAGTGTCGCCAAACATAATTAGTGACACATTTGGTACACTTTCGGTGACACTTTTTGAGACATTAGTGACGCTTTCGAAATCCAAACACTAATTATGTACAATATGGAGACCCAAACACAAATTTTAAAACTTATTTGAGATCCAAAGCCTAAATGTCCCTAGATACAAATGCGCCAAACAACTTTTGATAATCTATACTGCTAATATAATATTAAAAAAACTTGAGTTTCACTAAGAATTTTTTTTTTTCAAATACATCATTGCATATATTTATTAATTGAACTTATTCATGAAAGTTAATAAGGACAAATATATACTTACGAGAGGGATTATTTGATCTTTCTAAATGGTCTTGCATAATATATTAATATAATAATAAATTTAAAATAATTAAGATAATTATCTTTTAGTCTTCCTAGTGGTCTTAATAAAGATTACAATAATTATAACACATTTCTAATAATAATTTAAAAAATGAGTGCAACACACGTGCATTTTTTTTTCATATATATATATATATATATATATATATATATATATATATATATATATATATATATATATATATATATATATTTACTTATTTATTTATTTATTTATTTTATTTTATTTTATTTTGGAACCAGGTAAATTGTTTCTGGAATCGCTCCCACTGGAATTCGAACTCCTGACCACTCGGACCAATCGCTCCCACTGGAATTCGAACTCCTGACCACTCGGGCCGCATGCATCTCTCTTAACCACTAGGCTAGAGGTCATCTGCTTCATATATATATATATATATATATATATATATATATATATATATATATATATATATATGAAGCAATGGGTAATTGTGGCGAACTCGTCTCCACTGGGGCTCGAACTCCTGACCACTTGGGCCGCATGCGTCTCTCTTAACCACTAATGACCTCTAGCCTAGTGGTTAGGAGAGATGCATGCGGCCCAAGTGGTCAGGAGTTCGAGCCCCAGTGGAGACGAGTTCGCCACAATTACCCATTGCTATATATATATATATATATATATATATATATATATATATATATATATATATATATATATATATATATATAGCAAAAGAAGAGGAAGAAGAAGAAAAATAAAGAAGGTTCTTATTTGCTCTTTTCAAGTATTATAAAATGTACGTGAATATATAATAGTGATTTTAAGGGGAAAAAACATTAGTTTGTAAAACCAAGAGTATATGTCTTGCTCCGATACTTTGCCATTTTCAGGGGTTTCTAACTTTTACACTTATATATGTTGATTTATTTTTGGAATATTGTAGCAAATATTTTCATTCTAAATGTTAAAACTAACTTATACCTCAATTGTTATAAAGAGGAAATTTCATATAGAGTGATGAAATTTACCATATTTATATAAAAGAGGAGAAGTTTTCAATATTTATAGGAAAAGTGATGTGGCGCCATCTTAGATGGCGCCCATTTATTTTTTATTTTTTTAGAGTGTGGCGTCATCCAATCTTCTTCTTTTTTTTCCGTAACTTTTTTTATTTGATGGTTACATGAGAAAGTTTGATTTTATCTTCTTAAATAAATTTAACTTTATCTTTTTTTAAAAAAATCTTAGATATTTATTTAAACTTAATATTAGAAAAAATATGTTTAAAAAATAATTCAAAATCTTAAATATTTTTTCACAAATCTTAGATATAACTTATAATCGTAATAATTTTATCAAACAATTTTTAAAATCTCTCTAGAGGTAAGTTCTTGGATATGTTTTCAAACATAAAATATTATATTTGGTGATAAAAAATAACTCATAATTTATAAGATATGAATATAAAAATATATTATAAGTTATCAGATGAGAATATAAAATTATTCATAATTTATTAAAATGTTTTATAATTAAGTATCAAATATAATCTTTTATGCTTTATTTTCATATCTTTATTTTCTATCTTTGAAAATCATGTCAATTTAAGCTAAATTTAAAATAAATGGTCAAACCCATAGAGAGAGATCAATTTTCGTAGGAAAAACTATGTACGATCTCAAATTATATCTAAGATTTGAGAAACAATATTTAAGATTTTAAATTATTAATTTTAACTTATCTTTAAGACATTTTTCTAATATTAGATTTAAGTGATTTTTTCTAACATATTTTTTAAATATTAGATTTAAACGAATATCTAAGATTTGGAAACAAATTAAAAATAAATTGTATATAAGAAGTTAAATTTATTTACGGACGAATAAATCAATTTTCTCACGTTAAAAATAAATTTATTTAATTTTTACAATTATTTTTTTAAACAAATTTTTGGTAATATTAGATTTAAAAATTTAATATTTAAGATTTTGAATTATTTTTTAAACATATTTTTTCTAATATTAAATTTAAATAAATACCTAACATTTAAAATATTAAATTTAAATAAATATATATTTTTTCTAATATTAAATTTTTTCTAGAGATATTTTTAAAATTGTTTGATAAAATTATTACGATTTCAAGTTATATCTAAGATTTGAGAAAAAAATATTTAAGATTTTGAATTATGTTTTAAATATATTTTTTTCTAATATTAAGTTTAAATAAATATCTAAGATTTAAAAAAAAAAGATAAAATTGTATATAAAGAGTTAAATTTATTTAAGATGATAAATTCTAACTTTCTCACGTAACGATCAAACAGGAAAAAAAGAAAAAAAATTTGGGCGCCACACTCTAAAAAAAGAAAAAAAAAAAATTGGGCGCCATCTAAGATGGCGCCACATCACTTTTCCTATAAATATCGAAAATTCTCCTCTTTTATATAAATATGCTAAATGTCATCACTCTATATAAAATTTCCTTTTTTTTTTTTAACTAGCAAATGTCGTATTTGTTTACAATTAAAAAATCTTGAATTTCCGAAATCGGGTGTATTGCACTTCCTTATTTCCGATTTTGCTAAGTTGGGTGCTGTTGATTGTTTGGATAATTGAACTTCGATATATCATGAATTATGCCACGAGAGCTTCAAAAATAAACAAGAAATAACAGGAGGAAAAAAAAAAACGGTCTCAAACTGGGCCTTTGATAAGTTTCTTATCAACAAACCCCTATAGTGAATGATAATGAGAATTATGGTATAATAATGGTAATGAAGAAGAAGTTCAAGAACATGATTTCAATGTCGGTGATCAAAATGCAAATCCTAATCAATTTGCTAATGATAATGCTAATATGAAAGTGGGTGAACAAAATGAAGAATACAGATCGATAAATATTTATGATCCAGCAAATTAAAAAGTATTGATAATAAATCAGAAAATTTTCAAAAAAGTAACAAAAAGGTGTAAAATTATAGGGAACGTAATATGTTAAAAAAGTTACGATAAAAGTAATGTGTTGCCAAAGGAGTTGGCGACATGAGTGCCTGTTGGTGCTTTATTTACATGGAGAGAGCTTGCTCTCAACATGCCTTGTAAAATTTTAGTCCCACATTGGAAAAGCACCATGAGTTATCTCAACATATATACTTGGGTGTGTTGTTGAGAGATGCACATGGGGTGGTGACCCTAAGGAGGGAACCATGTGGGTGATTTTACTAGGAGGTAAGAATAAGGCTCCAAGGATTAAGCATTAATGCTTTTGTCATTCTCTTGGATTAATTCCACTTGGAGCTAAGCCCCAAAGGGGCTTAGCGACTCGGACTCGGACTCGGGCTCGGGCTCATGAGGCGTAATGTGACGTTTTGTTGGCGCACTTTGCACTTAGCCGCATAAAGACCGCATGAATATGCGGCGGCCTCATGCGGCTCATGCGGTCCATGCGGCTCATGCGGCACATGCGGTCCATGCGGCCCAAGCGGCCAGACTGCTGCTGCTGCTGCCGCATGGAGGGCTACGCTGACTGTGCAGATTTCAAATCGATTATGGAAAGGGTGAATCAATGCGATTAATTCAGATCCTATCTTTGTGGGATTTGAATTAATTTCGTTACTATATTTGTGGGATTTGAATTAATTCAGTTCCTATATTTGTGGGATTAGAATTAATTCGTTGCTATCTTTTTGTGATTTGATTCAATCTTTCCATAACTGATGAGGCGGCTAGGGTTTCCACCCTCTCTCTATAAATACTCTCTTCTGGCCTCCTTTGTGACTACCACGAAAATACAAGTCAGAAAAGGAGAAAGAGAGAGAGAGAAAGTTGCTGCCGCCATTGCAAGTCCATCCGAGGAGTCAGAACAGAGGTGACATCGAGCGTTCCACAAGTTCTTCAAACTTGCTGGTTCTTGGAAGCAGATCGTGTGGGGCGAATCTTGCTTTGAGCAACGGTGTTTTGACACCCCAGCATTGTTCTTCTTCTTCTCATCTCTCTAGATTATTGTAACTTGTTCTGTCCCAATTGCAACACGTTTGCAAGGAAGAACAAGAGATCTTCTCTTTGCTATTTTTCTCCTTCATATTGTAATTTGGCTATTTAGTTTTATTCGTAGATCTTGAGTTTGATCATCACAAAGTTTTGTGTGACATCTCAGATCTCGATTGCATTAGTTTTCATCTTTGATCAAGCCCCCGGGAATAACAATCTCAAAGCAAGATCCGTATAGACGGAAAACATTAATGCTTCGCTCCTCCAATCGGACTTCTGCAAGTTAGAAAAGTTCGATGGAGAGCACTATCAAGTCTGGAAGAGAAAGGTGTACCTAACTCTTCAACTGAAAGACGTTGATCATGTTCTGTTGGAGGAAGAACCCTCTGTTCCAGACACTGGATCTACTGCCGCCATCAACGCGGCTACCAAACTCCAGGCCAAGTGGAGAAGAGAAAATAGCATCTGCAAGCTTCTCATCCTGAATGCTATGGAGGACTCTCTGGCAGAATCTTACTCAAAGAAGGAACTTGCCAGAGACATATGGGAGTCTGTGGAAAATCTGTATGAAGAAGATAAGAACAGGAGCAAAATATTTGTGGTCGAAAAATATCACAAATTGCTCTTTGAGGACGAAAAGTCCATGCTGCCACAGGTGAAGGAATTTCTGAAGCTGCGTCAGAAACTGGAAGACGAAGAGATGCCCCTTCCCGACAAGTTTGTCGTCGGAGGGATCGTCTCAAAACTTCCTGCAGGATGGAGTACCTTCTATGCAAGGATGCACAGAAAGAAGCTAGACATTAGCTTGGGAGATCTACTTCAAGAGATCCATGTTGAGGACGAGATGCGTTCTCAACAGAAGGTGGACACTCTGTCCAAACAGTTGGCTAAAGCCAATCTTGTGCAGACGAGAGATTCCAAGGGGAAGCAGGCGGCTTCTCATCCCAAGAAGAAGGACTTCGCTAATCTAAAAGTGAAGGGTCCTTCTTTCAAGCAACAGAAGACTAAGTCCCACGTGACTTGTTATAATTGTGGCAAGAAAGGCCACTACAAGAGTGAATGCAGATCTAAGCCTAAACAATCAGAGAAAGGTGAGCCTAATAAGGTTTCATTGGTTTCTAACGTTGTTGCTATGATCGGACAGGTCACAACTGTGGGGGTTGACTCTGACTGGTGGATAGATACTGGTGCGACTTGCCATGTCTGTTCAGGCAAGGAATGGTTCGTCACGTACCAGCCGATATCTGAGAAGGTTGTCATGGCGAACCAGGCCCAAGCTGAAGTTCTGGGGATCGGGACCGTGGAACTGAAACTCACTTCTGGGAACACTCTGACGCTTCAAGGTGTGAAGCATGTTCCGGCGATTGCCAAGAACCTGATCTCTGGGAGCCTGTTCTGCAACGCATGCTTGAGGATGGACATCAATGCTGGTCAAATGGTGATATCCAAGAAAGGAACATACTTCGGGAAGGCTTATCAAACCGAAGGCATGTTTAAAATTCAGCTTGTTAACCAGTTTGAAGACATTAATGCAGTTGCATTTTCTGATTATTCTCTTGAGTTGTGGCATAATAGACTAGGACATGTTCATTGTAAGAGAATTAACAAAATGTCTAGTCTAGGACTTATCTCCAAATGTGGGGGTAAGGTGGAGAAGTGTGAGGTGTGTGCTCAGACGAAGATCACAAGGAAACCCTTTCATCGGGTCAATAGAAGCACAGATCTTCTGGAGTTGGTGCACTCCGATATCTGTGACTTCAAACATTTCTCCACGAAGGCCGGGATGAAGTATTTCATAACCTTCATCGACGACTTCTCAAAATACGCGTTCGTCTACTTGCTCAAGTCTAAAGACGAAGCCTTCGAGAAGTTCAGAGAGTTCAGGGCCGAAGCTGAACGGCAGACTGGACAACAACTCAAGAGGTTAAGAAGTGATCGAGGTGGGGAGTACAGGTCTCATGAATTCGCATCGTTCTGCAAAGAACATGGAATCATATGCGAGACTACTGCTCCATATTCTCCTCAATCCAACGGAGTAGCAGAGAGGAAGAACCGAACATTAACAGAAATGATGAATTCTATGCTGCTCACTGCAGGTCTTCCAAAATGCTACTGGGGAGAAGCTGCATTAACGGCCACTTTCATTCTGAATAGAGTGTCATATGCAACTTCGGAAGTAACTCCTCATGAACTCTGGTTCAAAGTCAGACCAAACTTGAATGTCGTTCGAGTGTGGGGGTGTCTGGCGTATGTGAAGCTTCCAGATCTGAAGATTCAGAAGCTGGGGACAAGGACTACGAAGGCGATCTTCTTGGGGTATGCCGAGAAGAGTGATGCTCGGAGATTTCTTGATATTGAATCAAATCATATCATCGAATCTCGCGATGCTGAATACTTTGAAGACAAGTTTGCTAAAGACAAAAACATTGTTCTTTCGGACATTCCGGAAAATGATGTAGGTGCAAATGAGACTGAAATCTCATACGAGCCAGTAGTCCAAGAAGAAGCTGTTGTTGATGAAACAACTCTTGTACCAGAACTCGCAGAGCCGTCAGCTAAGCGAGCGAGGAGACCGAAAGATTTCGGAGATGACTTTGTCACCTATCATGTGGAAGCAGATCCGCTTACCTATGATGAGGCGATGAAGACCAGAGATGCTATCTTCTGGAAGGAGGCAGTGAATGACGAGTTTGACTCTATCACCTCCAATAACACATAGGTGTTGGTAGATCTACCTGAAGGAGAAAAGCCCATTGGATGTAAATGGATCTTCAAGAAGAAGATGAAGGCAGATGGAACTATTGACAAGTTCAAGGCCAGGCTGGTCGCCAAGGGATTTTCTCAGAAACAGGGGATAGACTACTTCGACACGTACGCTCCAGTAGCTCGGATGACCACCATCAGGATGTTAATCGCTCTAGCAGCTATACATAAGTTGGTGATACATCAGATGGATGTAAAGACAGCGTTCCTGAATGGGGAGCTGACCGAAGAGATTTACATGCAACAGCCAGATAGATTTGTCGTCAAAGGTCTTGAAGACAAAGTCTGCAAGTTGGTGAAATCATTATATGGTTTGAAGCAAGCTCCCAAGATGTGGCATGAGAAGTTTGACAAAGTTATTAGGTCAAACGGCTACAGAGTCAGCGAGACGGACAAATGTGTTTACACAAAGTTCGCTGATGGAAGAGGAGTCATCGTTTGTCTGTACGTGGACGACATGCTAATCCTAGGTACGGATATAGGCTGTGTCACAGAGACAAAGAAGTTACTCTCAACCAAGTTCAGTATGAAGGACTTGGGGGATGCAGATGTCATCTTGGGCATAAAGATCATCCGGACAGACACTGGAGTAGCGCTGTCACAATCTCACTATATTGAGAAGATGCTCACACGCTATGGGTATAAGGATCTTTCAGGGATCGATACGCCATACAGGTGTGATCAGAAGCTGAAACCAAACTCGAGGGAAAGCGTCAGGCAGCTGGAGTATGCAAGCGTAATCGGGAGTTTGATGTATGCTACTACTGCCACAAGGCCTGACATAGCTTTCGCCGTGAAAATGCTGAGTCGTTTCACGAGCAATCCAGGCATTGAGCACTGGAAAGCTGTGAAACGGGTTATGAGATATCTCAAGAAGACTCAGACATATGCACTGCACTACAACGGGTATCCGACAGTAGTGGAAGGCTTCAGTGATGCTAGCTGGTGTTCAGAAGTGGAAAGCGAGAGATCCACAGGTGGATATGTTTTTTCCTTAGGTGGAGCTGCTATATCGTGGAAGTCGAAGAAGCAGACAATACTCTCTCGTTCCTCCATGGAATCTGAATTCTATGCACTCGAAACTGCAGCAGATGAAGCAGAATGGCTTCGGGAGCTCATGTATGATCTTCCAGTGGTTGGAGCTCAGATACCGGCGATACCGATATACTGTGACAACCAGGCGACTGCGGCGGTGGCATCAAATGACCTCTTCAACGGGAAGAAGAGGACTGTGCGGTTGAAGCACAGGGCAGTACACGATCTTATCAAAAGAGGTGTAATTGCAGTGGTTGATGTTCGGAGTCAGGAGAACCTGGCAGATCCGTTCACAAAGGGCCTCAAGCGCCAGTTGGTCGATGACACAGCTTGTAAAATGGGCTTGAAGGCATTCTGATAGTATGTCTTTGTAATCCTACCATAAAAGTTTTATGCTATTAGTTCAAAGAGAAATCTACTAGGCATCTAACTTTTGGTTCAAAGGAGGATCACTGACTGGAAAACTATCAGGTAACAGTGGGTACTTATTCTCTGGAACATGGAAGGGATACGGACCCATAACCACTGTTGTCTACTATGTATTTTTCTGCGGAAAAACAAATCCTGTGGAAGGTTGGCTTAAACGCCTTAATGAGTTCGCAGGCAGAGTGAATGTCTGGTGTGCTTTACAGGAAGCACGGTAGAGCAGCACTACAAGGAGTGAAACTCCATGCTACAGTGGGATGACTCCACCATGAGGTTCCCAGGTAGGGGTAATGCCTCGGCTTTGCAAGCCAAGTCATAGCGGCGTAGCACCGCAAATAGGCAGGTAGCCTAATGCTGTATGACGTAATTAAAGAGTTGTAGACAGCACTACAAAGGGGAGGATGGCCCCATGTTACAGTGGCACGACACCACGATGAGGTACCCAGGTAGGGGTAAAGCCTCGACATTGTAAGCCATGTCGTTGCGGCGTAACACCGCAAGGAAGCCTTAGGCTTCATGCTGGGTAGTTTGGCACTACAAAGAGGCTTGTGACCTCATGCTACAGTAGTATGACACTACGATGAGGTTCCCAGGTAGGGGTAATGCCTCGGCTTCAGGCCATGTCATAGTGGCGTAGCACCGCAAGGAAGCGCAAGGCTTCATGCCATATCTCTTTAATAAAGAACTCACCTATAGTGTATGAAAAGAGATATCAGGCCGTCTCTTGAGGGTAAACTTGTAGACGCCCAAAATTATACACTGAAACCAGGCTGGCACAGGGCCTTTAATGTGCAGCCAGAAGCACACGTAACTACACTTTGTGAGTGGGAAGAATTACAATTGTGGTGCAGAATTCAAGGCGTAGTCCATTCTTGTATCACATTGTTATTTAACCCATGCGGGAAGATTCAAGTCGTCAGCGACATCTATCCTAATGCAAAATGGACAGTTACTGTGGGGAACGCTCAACCCTGGACACATATATATGTTGTGATATGTGGGGGATTGTTGGTGCTTTATTTACATGGAGAGAGCTTGCTCTCAACATGCCTTGTAAAATTTTAGTCCCACATTGGAAAAGCACCATGAGTTATCTCAACATATATACTTGGGTGTGTTGTTGAGAGATGCACATGGGGTGGTGACCCTAAGGAGGGAACCATGTGGGTGATTTTACTAGGAGGTAAGAATAAGGCTCCAAGGATTAAGCATTAATGCTTTTGTCATTCTCTTGGATTAATTCCACTTGGAGCTAAGCCCCAAAGGGGCTTAGCGACTCGGACTCGGACTCGGGCTCATGGGCTCATGAGGCGTAATGTGGCGTTTTGTTGGCGCACTTTGCACTTAGCACGTCAGCAGTCATGCGGTCTTTATGCGGCTCATATGCGGCCATGCGGTCTTATGCGGCATGCGGCTCATATGCGGCCTCATGCGGCTCATGCGGCCATGCGGCCATGCGGTTCATGCGGCCATGCGGCTCATGCGGTCCATGCGATCCATGCGGCTCATGCGGCTCATGCGGTCCATGCGGTCCATGCGGCTCATGCGGTCCATGCGGCTCATGCGGTCCATGCGGCTCATACGACACATGCGGTCCATGCGGCCCAAGCGGTCCATGCGGCCAGGCTGCTGCTGCTGCTGCCGCATGGAGGGCTACGCTGACTGTGCAGATTTCAAATCGATTATGGAAAGGGTGAATCAATGCGATTAATTCAGATCATATCTTTGTGGGATTTGAATTAATTTCGTTACTATATTTGTGGGATTTGAATTAATTCAGTTCCTATATTTGTGGGATTAGAATTAATTCGTTGCTATCTTTTTGTGATTTGATTCAATCTTTCCATATCTGATGAGGCGGCTAGGGTTTCCACCCTCTCTCTATAAATACTCTCTTCTGGCCTCCTTTGTGACTACCACGAAAATACAAGTCAGAAAAGGAGAAAGAGAGAGAGAGTTGCTGCCGCCATTGCAAGTCCATCCGAGGAGTCAGAACAGAGGTGACATCGAGCGTTCCACAAGTTCTTCAAACTTGCTGGTTCCTGGAAGCAGATCGTGTGGGGCGAATCTTGCTTTGAGCAACGGTGTTTTGACACCCCAGCATTGTTCTTCTTCTTCTCATCTTTCTAGATTATTGTAACTTGTTCTGTCCCAATTGCAACACGTTTGCAAGGAAGAACAAGAGATCTTCTCTTTGCTATTTTTCTCCTTCATATTGTAATTTGGCTATTTAGTTTTATTTGTAGATCTTGAGTTTGATCATCACAAAGTTTTGTGTGACATCTCAGATCGCGATTGCATTAGTTTTCATCTTTGATCAAGCCCCCGGGAATAACAGTGCCCCAACACACTTGGCGACATGAATGTAATTTTTTTTTCCCAAGAGTGGTAGAGCGTGCGCTACAACTTCTATCAACAAATACATAGTATTTTTCGTCACTAAAACCATAAGAAAAAAATTGCATCGATGACGCCAACTGAGTTGGCGACATGTTACTTTCCCTGCATTTCACCCAACATGTTATTTTCTATGTAATTTAATACTCTATTATTATCTTTTTTAAATTTCTGATAATAAATTAAGATATTTACTAGTTGGAAGAGGTCATGATAGAGTTGTTATTAAATTCCGTGAAGATAACGAAGGTAGACATTTTTGTTGTGCACAATGCACTCAACAGTTAAGTTAAATGGGGAACTTCTTCAAAAAGGTAGTAAAATGGAGAAAGTATGGTAGGAGATGCCTGGTATACTCACCTAGTTGGGATCTCATATAATAGATGATATTAGAGTTTGGATATCCAAATTAACTGACAAAAGAATTTAGGTCTCAAAATTACTGTTTACTAATTTAAGTGAACAGAAATTTGAAGACCAAAACACAATCCAAACCCTAATAATAATTATTATATGAGACCCTATAACTAAATAACCATATTTTGTTTTTGCTATAAGTTATTCAAAAAAAAAAGGGAACAATAGCCAATTAGGTACCAAAGTATTTAAATATGGGCATAATCTTAGGCACGGTCTTCAAAGTCATGAAGAGAGTAATGACCACATTACTTGCATGACAAATTGGATTGAACTAAAAATGATATTACAAAAACGTGAAGCACACCTGGAAGTTCCAAAGTGGTGAATCTCTCCTTGATTTGATATAGTTGTTATCTCGTAAGCATTATCTAAGTTTTTTCTAATATTAGATTTGAATAAATATCTAAGATTTGAAAAAAAAAAATTGTATATAAAAAGCTAAATTTATTTATGGATGCCAAAATCTAACTTTCTCACGTCATCAAAGATTAAAAATATAAATAAAAAAATTGGGCTCATGGCACCACATCTTAGAAGAAAAAAAAAATTTGGCGCCATTTAAGGTGGCGTCCAGTCTATGAATTGTGTTGTATGCCACCCTATCTTTTTCATGGTAAATATTCAAAATTTATACTCTTCTGTATAAATATACCAAATTTTATAACTCTATATAAATTTTTACGAAGTATGAATCAATCTGTGTTTTTGTTTGACTTGAAGGAGTTTAGACCTCTACATGATGTGATTTGAATGCGTGTTGTGCCACCCTTGATGTGTTTTTCTCAATCACGACATCCATTGTGATATAAATGGAAAGGGTTTATTTTTAGAGTTGTAGCTCTTGAGATCAACCGGCAAAAAAAAAAAAAAAAAGTCAATTGACGTTCTTAATTATTTTTAAATGATGGTCGAAACGTTCCAAAGGCATGGATCGTTTTAGAAAATTATGTACCATTGTCGTCGATACGATTATTGTTGCTTCTGCAGAAAAAAGTTTTCCAAATTGGTCAAGTTTTATTTTCCTTCAATTATGTTTCAAGAGAGAGTGAATGGATTGGACCTGCTATGTAGTGAGAAACGGACGATAGTAAAACTTGATTACGAATAGTTAATTAGGGAGTTTGCTAAAAAAAAAGTCACTTTAAATGATACATTATTACGAGCCGGCCCTAAGGTACTGTTTGGAAAGGGTAGAAAATGAAAGAAAAGAAAAAGTTGAGAAAAAAGTGAGAGAAAAATTAAAAGTGATGATGTTTGGAAAGGAGGAAAAATTTGAGGGGAGGAAAATTTGAGCGAAAAAAGTAGTGGGTCCCACTAAAAAAAAATTCTCCCAAAAGTGAGAGAAAATGGAGAGATGTGAGAGAAATTTGAGTGAATTTACTCCATCACCCCTCATAAAGGTAATAATAAATTATCATTTGAGAATACCAAGGACTAAATAGTAATTGTATCTCTATCCCTAAATAAATAAAAAATTATTTTTAAACTTTTTTTTCCCTACTTTTTGTCCCTCCAAACAAAGGAAGAAAAAATTAACTTTACCTTCATTTTACCCTCCTTCATTTTTCTTTCCCTCAAATTTTTCTTTTCCTCTCCACAAAAGTTCCCAAACACAGCGTAAGAGCATCATTAGTAGTCGGATACTTCAATGCAATTTGGAGTCTAAAATTTTAAAAAAATAAATAAATATAGAATGTGTTGGATTTGTATGAGAATAGTGTGAAATGATAAAATGAGCTCCGGTTTCAAAAATTGTGTGGTTAAAAATTATTGTAGAAAAAAATTCATGTAAAATCTAGATCTAGAAAATTGAGTTCCAATTGGGACTTACTATTTTATGAAATGAATTCCTACAATCTATAATGTAGAAATTGGGAGACTCAACCTATAGCTCTCATGGGTGAAATGGGATCCAAAATCTAGAAATTGAAACTATGGATGAGACTTACTATTCTACAAAATGAGCTCCTATATTTTGAATCTAGAATCTAGAATGTGTGATGGGCCTTACTAATGTTGCTCTAAGAACCATATACACTGTATTGTCATAAGTGGTTTTTATTTTTTAACCAGTACGTGCGGACTCAGTTAAATCATGTGTCCTCTGCACACGATTTTTAGCCGGTCGTCATATCATTTCAGAAACTTCGTACGGATCTTGTCTGCACTGACTTTGTCACCATCGTCCCACACGTACACCCCATGCATTCCGTGCGATCCAGAGCTCCACAAGACGGCCATGACGTCTTTCGACGTCCGCAACTCAACACCTCGCTTCGCCCATGACGTCGAAGACGTCTCCGACGTCTTTACGACGCTTACAACAGTCGATGCCGTCCAGTCACCTGTTCTATACGCACGATCTCTATACATTGAAGATTCAAAAAGTTATAATCACAGCTTGAAAGACTAATTGTAAAATTATTCATACTTTTCGTTCCTATTTGACATTTTGTTATTTTTCTTTTTCTTTTTTTTATTTAGTTTGAGGTGGATCATGCAAGACCAGCTCGTTCCATGATTCGTTTAGCTTCAGAGAATGGCAAAAGAATAATCAACTTTTTTTCACCGCACGTGATAAATGTGATGCTCGTTTTTCATACAAAAGAGGGATCTCTAAACACCAAATGTAGTTGCCACCAAGAATTGATCCACCCAAAAATGGCTGCGATAGATTTCTGTGTTAGTAAACAAAAACAACCGCGAGTCGCAATGTATATTTTAGTCAGGATTTGAAGTTTGCTACACGTGTGTTGTCCCGACTTCCTATGAGATCCATTCGGTAGCTATTTTAGGTCCAAAATTTTAGAATCCACCAATTTTTTATGCTATTTAGTATCAAACTAAATTTTAAAACAAATAGTGAGGCCGTCGGTCTAATGGTCTGACATTCTCAACTCCTCTACGCTTTCATCATTGTCAATTTCTTATACCCTACTCCCTAAAATATTATTATTATTATTATTATTATTATTTATTTGTCTATAATATTAGTTTTACTTTTTGGTTTAGAAAAGGGCGGAGCCAAATTTATTTTATTTTTTTAAGGGAGGGTTGAGCACAGGAATAAAAAAAATCATGTGATAAACTCAAAAAATGAAAAATTCACACAACCTATACAAGAGAACGACCCATGGAGCAACCAAATAAATACCCAAACACTCTACCAACTATGCTAGATTACTACTTGTAATGATATACTCTTAGTTCTACTAAATGTCTTTTTTTAGCCTGGGTTACAGTCCGGGCCAACCCACCTTATGCTCTGTCCCTTGTTTTAGAAAATCTTCAATTTTATTGGTATTTTATTATGACATAAATTATTTTGGATATTATATTATATTTATTGTTTTACTTCTAGAATTTTGTGTAGATAATAATATTGTATCATCGTTGATGAAAACAACGGTACCACTTTTAGAATTTGACTCGTGTCTTATAATCTAAAATTGGATACTGGCTACATGTCATAAAAAATATCCATTGTCAACATAAGTGGAACATGAGCCTTTTCGCAACAGATATATAGTTCCGTCACGATTGCAGGTTGGATTCAAACCTAAGGATCTCTCTACCGCTTAAGGGTTTATCCACTCGTTGATAATCTTGTATGAAAATTTCTTATTAAGTTGAGGAGCCAACTTTATACTAAAAAAATCATATCTTTTTATTTTTTGTTTTTTCATATCAGCCAATCTATCGTAATCTACTCTAGTCTACCACAGTCTGAATTTCTGGTTCTATCCTTACATTATGAAACAATGTTACAAGCTTGTAGAGACGGTAACATACCAAATGGGGATACTCGGTTGGTATCCGCTCAAATAAGCTCTTCAATGCGCGACATGCTAACGTATTCTCGTCTTTGTGAGACAAATTCAACATGGGAATACCAAGGATCGCAAACAAAAAAGGGTACCAGATCTACTAAGGACATGTTTGGCTCGCAAAATTAAGACATTGAGAAGGAAAGTCATTTTTTTTCATGTGTTTTGATATAAAAAAAATTAGCAGTAAAGAAAATAATTCCTTAGAAAAAGAAAAATATAAGGAAAAATGGTTCTCCACTATGTCTTATGGATTCACTTTCACACTCTAAATTATTTACTTTTTATTCTATTTTTTAATCTTTTAAAGTAGCAAAAAAAATAATAAAAATAATAATTTAAAAAAAAATTAAAAAAAGAAAGAAAAAAAAATTATTTCTTTTCCTTTCAGTCCGCGACCCAAACTAGCTTGACGATGGAAGAGCCTTGTTAGCAATTCGGCAAGCGGAAAAAATTCGGAACGGCAAAGGTACAAGTATAAATCGGCACAATATAAGTAAAATACGGTCAAAAATTTGGTCAAAAATTCGTCTAACGAAAAATATTCGGATCAGATTTAATTCGTGTTTAGTATTTTTCATATGAACCAATTCGGCACTAAAAATTCGGCATATATATAGGGTTCACCCACCTCTACTCCTTCATAAACAAGAGTTCAGTGTGAGAATAAGAAAATGTTGGATGATGGAAAACCGAAATATTTTTCTTTGATTGTTGCAAGCAACATGTGCAAAAACTCTTGGATTTCTTTTTTTGGCTACTGTGAGACTTTTTTTTCGTTTCTTTTGATAATTTGCCAGTCTTAATATCTAATAACAGTAAGAGTCAAGAAAGTCAAGACTATTGGATTTTTTGGTTATATTTTTTGGCCAATTTTTTTAAAAATTCGTATGATACGTGTTTAAAACGTCACAAGCTTAAAATTCGCGTACAAATTCAAATTTTTTAAAAGTACGTAAGTATTATACGTTTATGTAAGATACGAAAAAATTTGCGTATAATACGCGTTTTATTCGGGTGATTGCTAACAAGGCGGAAAAGTAGTAGCTAGTGGTTAGACTCTACACATTTTTGGAAGGGCCTAGTGCCCAATTATCGCTAGAATCAATCAAACTTCCAGTTATGTCCAACACAATTGGACCGACCACACGTGTGCCATCCGATTCAAAATCTTATGGGTCGCACGTTGAGTCGATTTGATTTGATTTGATTGATCGGACATTGATTAATGCCACAGCCATGTGGAGGAACGGAACTTAATGGACCCGTCTCCTTTTTACTGTTGAAAGAGAAGAAAAAAGTGAGATGCAATGTCGGATGGATGGGTGGGACTTGATTAATCTTCAAAGATGCAAAGTTTTCCCTTAACTTTTGGCATTAACTGATTTGTGAGAATATTCTCATATGCACGTACAACATTAAAATTTAATAGCCAAATTGGAGTGATCTTTGTGATTAACGAAAAAAAAAAAAATCTAAGATACTAGCTGAGTGACGAAAGATGGAACGAACTATGCGAGCGTAATATTTCTTCTCTTTATAAAAACGGTAAAAGTTTGAGACAATAGACCAAAAGATATAGAAAACAATGCGCACAAAAGTTACATAATTTCGTGCATAACGTCGGACATTTGATGTTAGGAGGAGAATAACATGTAAAGAAGATGTTCATTCTTACTCTTCACAACCATATATGCATGCATCTATCCAGTTATCATGCATATCTTTATTCTTGTCTTAAAGAAGTGTATTCATTTCGAATATATGGAATAAGAACCTGTAATATGGATATGACGTGAATTTTACAAATATTGAAAATGTACCAATTTTAATAGTCGCCTGGAAAAATCAAATGATCAAATTGATATAATCTAATATTTTTTCATGGCTGAATTTGAAAAATTAGGAACTGATGTGTTCAGATTTTGAAAGTGGCATTATATTATAGAGTTAGTTTTGGTATCATTACTCATGTTTTTTCAAAAAAGTTAAAATAACTTATTAAGCAATCTCCTTAGAAAAATGAATGCAGTTTTTCAAAATTTGTTACCAAATAACTACTAATGATGCTTAAGAGTTATAGGTTGTCAAAAATATCAAATCCAACTGTACGTTGATAGATGATATTTTGTACTTCGAAAGTTGCAAAATTCAGAATTCCTTATTTTGATGTTTAATTATGAAAGAGGTGAGAAAGTGAATAATTTATTGAATAATAATAATAACCATTATTAAATATAACAACTTTATTTAATAATAATAATAATAATAATAATAATAATAATAATAATAATAATAATAATAATAATAATAATAATTATCGTCTTGTTGGACTTGACAGGTTATTATTTTATTATCGTCTTGTTGTCTTTATCTTTCAGTCTTTACTTTGTTATCTTAGAGTCGTGATTGAGTACTCATATATATATTCATTGCTTGTCCTCCGTTCGGAGTTGACCATATTCTCGACAGGTTTTGTTATATATATATAAACTGTTTAGAGTAGAAAAATCTACAGCGTTCTACGCCGATTTTTTGGTGAGGACTGGGCGTTGTCGCGTCACGTGCCCTTTTAGCGGGTGCGGGTCGTGACACTAATCACCATTAAACTGTAAGTACCAGTGCGGGACGAATATTATCTTAAGTACATTGAACTGAGTTCAAGTCTCGGCTCGGTTAGATTATTATTTTATAGTTTAATTTAAGAGTCGAAATACAGAGTTGAGAATTTTTACTAACATATTTTCCAAAAAAAATTTATTTTTAGGGCTGGGCACGAGTCCGACCGAGCCCAAATTTTATGGACCTGGACCGGACCCGTTAATTGGCGGGGCGGGGCAGGACGGGTCCAAAAAATATTAAAACCGAAATGGGACCAAACCGCGGGTCAAAACGGGTGCAAAAAAGTTTAAAAAAATTATAGAATAGTAAACATTTCCATATGTTCAATTATCTTTAAGAACAAAACAATGCTTATGTCTTACCAAATTTCTAGAATTTGTTTACTAAACAATAACTTGTTCTATTATCTATAAACTATAATAGCAAAAACTTCCAAAATTGAAAAAAAAAGTACATACCCCTAGAAACGGGTCGGTCCGGGACCCGTTTATTTTCAAATAGGACCCATCCCGCACCGTTAGTGTCACACGACCGTCCTGTTTAAATTTCAAATTTTAGGAACCGACTTGTTTGGACATTTTACGGTTCGGGCCGGGTCGGAACCGCGGGTCTTGGAACCGTATGCCCACCTCTAATTATTTTTATATTTTTTTTCAAAATGGTGGAAAATAAAACTGGTCCAGCCCATAGGAAAATATCAATTTATATGAAAATAACTATTTTTCATGGAAAATAATAACAATCAAACATTCAAATTAATTACGTGAATTTTTTTTAGTAAAAATTCCATAGAATTAATTTATTTCTCACATATTTTCTACCTTGTAATTGAAACGCAGCCTTAGTATCTTAGGGAAAAGAAAAAAAAATTTGAGTGGCACCCCACTTAGATGGTCTATTTGTGCGGTGCATCCCACATTGTTTGCTATATGTATAAGTAGTCCCACTTTGGACGTTTTTCGTCAGTTTTGACGGTCAGCCGTGTTTGACCCTTAAAAAAGACGAAAAAGACGAAAATGTCCCACTTCCTCCTCCCCTCCTCCCCCTGCTGCCCCCCGTCGCTGCTGCCGCTGCCGCCGCTGCTGGCTGCTGTCACGTCCCACTCCCGTAGGAGCGATCGTCCTCGCTAAGGCATAATGCCGCACGGGCCTAGGTTGCGCCCGTGCAAGGCTAAGTCCAGAAAAGGCCTATTTGATCTAGGCCACAGAGTCGCACAAAGTGTCCCCATTTGCAGCGAAAAGTAAATGAACACAAGTTGAAGCGACTTCAAACTCTTTATTGATTTTCAAGAAGTTTACAAGCGGTACTAGGCCGAGTTTACAAGTCTCTCAAGCTCTCTCTCTCTCCGAAACATAAAAGACGTGCCAAGTGGCTTACAAGATGGAATAATTCATGGCGATGTTCTGATATATTATATCCTGTATATGGTGTTTCAGCTCCTTGCAACGCTCCAAGGCTCCAGAGTTAGCTCCGCGCCTTAGCACGTTCGAGGAAAGCTCCGCATCCGACGACGTCTCTTGCGTCCTGCAAGCAATCTGTGGGGTTATCAGTACATTGTTATGCACGGGTGAGGAGGCTAGCTCGTCCACAATGCTATCATTAACCAATACGTTCTATTTACTTTTGTGCACCGTCTATCATTCATTGTCTTTCTAATCTTGCCTTAGGGTCAGTTTCATGGCATATTTCATAACCTATCTCGTGTTATCGATTACAATGTGTTGCATGGAAATACATGCACGTCTTATCCATACTTACCGTCTGGCCTTCCCTGTCCAAAGTAAACCAAGTTGGTCAATAATTCATATGTAATAACTTAACGTAATTCTCGTAAACATTCAGTGTCGAGGGCATGTCCTTGCCTCGGAATCTAGCGCGTCGTGGGCGTGTTTTCTAACTCATTTACATGAAGTACTCTTCATCATTTGGTGTGTTACATTTCAAGCATGTTCAGAAGGCGCTTCATTCAGCTAACTTAGACTACTTTGTTTTAATGCAAGGACTTGCACGTTGATTGCCACCAGCAAAGTCCACTTAATCTATATGTACCGGTCGCTGGCATCATAAGCCATTTTGGACATATACTCCTTTGGTATTCTCACCTATCATAGCGTACGGGTGCACCTTGATAGTCTTTTAAAATACCCCTTTGGTATTCTCACATATCATAGCGTGATGGCTGGTACACCTTGATAGTCTTTTGAAATATCCGGCCTTACGTCTCTTTTAGTGTCCGAGCCCCCGCCCAAACAGCCCGTAAGCCATAATTCCGTCTAGGCCGGCCACGATGTCTCGTTGATCGTTGCCTTGGAATCCCCTTCTTGATTCTTCCCCTCGTATACAAGTGGGTTATCCACGACCATTTCGTATTGTCTTGTCATTTTAACTTAACGGCTGTCTTTGAGCCATAGGTTGTCTGTGAGCCATAATATGTTATCGACCAGGTTGGCGGCGGCGTCCGTGTGGCACGGGTAGCGAGCTCCGATGCACGTCCTCGTCATACCTGTCGCTAACTATTCCTTTCTTTCTTATCTATTATTCATTCTTTCTTTTCTTTCTTTCACTTGTTCGTTCGTTCATTGATCCATTCACACATTCATTCATTCATTCGTTGATTCATTCATTCACTTATTCTTTCATTCATACATTATGCAACTCCCTGTGTGGGAGTCGCCTTGGCGACCCATCGGTCCTAAAGTCTTCCAATGTTGCTATACTCTACTCGGAACGACTATGTCGATAGTCTTCCGTTTCATTGTTGTAAACCATTCATCGTTTCATTGTTGAACACATAAGGATCTCGAAATGTAAATTTGTGCCTTAGCACGAGCGTGGAGTGCGGTGCGAGAGTTCTCACATTTTCTAAGTTCTTTTTTACGTTCTAAACAAGCATACAAGATGGGATTATTCCCTTAGCTAGGTGCGTTGAGTCATTTATTAGCATGCGCGGTGTTATCACCTAGCGATTCTAGCAATAGTGTACGTATTGTTATGTGTCCAGGCTAAGCAAAGACGGGTTCATCGAAGCCACCCACCTTAGCGATGTTCGCATCGGCCGAGCGATACTCCGAGCGCGCCTTTGAAAGTCTAAGTCTGGATTCATCTTCGATGGGCCAATGTAAGCCTTGCATCGATTCTTCATCAAGTCGATGCCAACTCTTCGGGTCGACGGGTCGTTTGAGTCGTTGCACTTACGTTTGAATCGGCGTTCTGCTAGGGGACGGAGCGGGTCATTACATAATACATCACTCAAAACAAGTCTTGTCCTCGAGACTTCCTGAGTGTAGGTCATCCTACCGTTCCTTAACTCATGTCGTGTACGTATCTTAGATAATTCCTATCGAATGGCTTTATTGTTCGATGGCACCGAACTACACTTGATACCTTTCCAAGTTCCGTGTCGCATACGTTTGGTCGATTTTATTGAATGACTTTTGTCACTCCCCAATCCTGGAATACGTATTTTAATACGTAAACCGATAAATTATATTTATCTTGAATTTATATGATATTTATTATGCAGTATTTCTTCATGCATTTTCTAAAAAAATATTCGACAAAATATTATTTTCTAATTTATTTTCTGCATTTGGGCCTACAGTTTTGGCTCATTTGGGTAACCTATTCTTGGTTCACCAATGGTTCATCATGAACCCATGGGTCCAAGATCTTTATATATGACTCATCTCATTCTCTCTCCTCTCATTGACTTCCTCTCATTTATTTCCTCCACCAACCAAGGCAAGTACCAACTTGCTCAAGAGATGGATCCATAATTTTGTCAATGATTTCTTACAAAAATGTTTGCCAAAACATGTTCTTCTCCTCAATCTATACTAGTTTAGAACTTAAAAATTTCCATTTTGAAGCTTTAATTTTTGTAGATCTAAGTTTTAATTATTTTTGGATTTCCTTGGTCTTAATCTATTTTTGTTGGGGTTTTGTGGGTTTTGATGCTTCCATGTGGAAGAAAATTTTATTTCACCCAAGATGGAACTTTGGAAATCCGGATTTGGAGTTCGGATGGCCAAGTTGTGATGCTTTGAAGTTTTGGGTTCATCCATGGTGTTCTTGCTGTTTGGAGAAGACATTGAGCAGTGTACAGAGCTTTTTAGCTCAAGCCACTGAGCTGCGCGCGCCCCTTAGCGCTGCGTACGCAAGCTTGGGTACGCTTCATGTTGGAAGCGTGTCCCTTGCGTGCGTGACTTTTCACGTACGCAGTCCCTTGCGTGCGTGACTTTTCACGTACGCTGTCCCTTGTGTGCGTGACTTTTCACGTACGCTGTTCCTTGCCTGCGTGACTTTTCACGTACGATGTCCCTTGTCTGCGTGACTTTTCACGCACGCAGCCTTGAGTGAGCATGCGTGACTTTTCACGCACGCAGCCTTGAGTGAGCCTGTGTGACTTTTTACGCACGCTGCCTTGTGTGAGCCTGCGTGACTTTTCACGCACGCTGCCTTGAGTAAGCCTGCATGACTTTTCACGCACGCTGCCTTGAGTAAGCCTGCGTGACTTTTCACGCACGCTGCCTTGTGTGAGCCTGCGTGACTTATCACGCACGCCGTCTCTTGAGTAAGCCTGCGTGACTTTTCACGCACGCTGCCTTGTGTAAGCTTGCGTGACTTTTCACGCACGCTGCCTTGAGTAAGCCTGTGTGACTTTTCACGCATGCTGCCTTGTGTGAGCCTGCGTGACTTATCACGCACGCCGTCTCTTGAGTAAGCCTGCGTGACTTTTCACGCACGCTGCCTTGTGTAAGCCTGCGTGACTTTTCACACACGCTGCCTTGTGTAAGCCTGCGTGACTTTTCACGCACGCTGCCTGAGTGAGCTTGCGTGACTTTTTACGTACGCTCCCCTTGAGCACTAATGAGATCTCGGTGAACAAGTGTTCCCACCTGATACATGTACCTGAATATCCCAGTTCTTGTTCATGCTCGACAAATGACTCGTAACTCCACGTGGCGTATTTGCAATGATGCATTACACTAAGGAGGGTAGCACATGTTGACATACTGATTGACATGGATCCTCTTTGGGGTACTCGTACTAAAGTACGAATTTAGGAGGATAATCATGCAGGCCACAGCATGAGAGTCCAAGATTTCACCTAGGGTTAAACTAGGCAACTAAATATACTAGATGCATGGGGAGGGCAGAATCTCGAGATCGTGTTACACCAGCCGCCTTGAGATATTGTCTTGACGCGTCGGCTGGTCTCCACGGATACTGTGTCATCCGCAACGAGCGGATGACTGTATCCGATTAATTCCTGCTATATATTACATGTTTTGGCAAGGTGGCCTTACGAGGGACCTGTGCTCAATAACACCTGTCTACGCGAACCCCTGGGTTGGCTAGCCTTGCTGAAAAGATACGATCTGAGGATTTTCTAATAACATGACGCGAGGATAACCTCGTCCCACTAGAAACTCGTAGACTTGATTGGCCGTGAAAACGACTTGCTTGTATCCTATTACCTTCCACGAATAACCGAGGGAAGCGGAATGTTGTGGTACGTGATCCAACCCATGTTCTTGTTTGATTGTTGGATTGGTTATCGTACTATGACAGGCTGTGGACCGAAGTTATGAACGGAAGACTTATTCTGGTTGTGAAGTGTTACTTCTGTGAATGACTGAGGGACATGGTCTACCACGGTACAAGATCCAACCCATGTTCTTGTTTGATTGTTGGGTTGGTTATTGTGCTGCGATAGGCTATCGACCGAAGTCACGATCAGGAGATTTTATTGTTTATACCTTTTAACTTATGTGAAAGTTATAGAGTACGACACGTCCCGACTCCATGCGGCACCTTTTGTCCTTGTTTGGTTGTAAGGGTGCCATATGGGTTTGAGGATGTTGCGCTACCCTATAATAGTTGCATAAGTATTACTATTATCAATCATTCTATTATCTGGATTTTTAATCTTAACTCTTGTGTCCCTTTGGCGGTACTTGCTATTCGGGGCTGACCCCGCTGGTTTTGTTTGGCCAGATCTCGTAGCAGAGCCAGAGGACACGATCTTCCTCCCTGACATCCATGGTGCATACTAGGAGCATGGCGGTTCGGGAACTCGAGTGGGTTTCTTCTCCACCACTCCTGCTTATACTTTTGCGGCGTTTAGCCACCGGCGCCTGTTGTTGTAATTAAACAGACTGCAGCTGTGTATGATTTTGTACTCCTGACTCTCTGAGATAGCTAAATTATAAAGCTAGTCTCTCATGACCATTTTGATGAAACGTCGGGGACGCCTTACTGCTTTATCTTTAATGTTCATTTAATTGCTGATGTGACTTGATTGATTGAGACATAGAACTCTGTGGGACCAAAGGAGACTTGATTGTAGCATGTACCCCCTCGTCTCTCGACAGCCACGATCGCCGTATGACGTTACGTACCTCATATGGAGTAGCTGGCCTAGTCCGTCTCCGTATTTCGGTACTGGGGCGTGACAACTTTTCATTCATTTTAGAGTTGATGGTACTTATTCAATTAACGTATTTTTTCGATTTGGTTGCTATTATGCCCTATTGTGGGATTGTAATGGTCACACGGGGCACGTTGTAATTCATCAAATGCGTGGGACGTAGGCTGAGGCTAACTCACTTTCGTTTATGCGCATCTCAACACCCACTTGCAGCTGCATTCGAGTTTATCATATCACTGAGTTTGGATCGTGCACATATTCAAGATGTCCCCCGAATACGTATATTTCAACCAAGCTTAGCGATTAGCAAAGTCGGACAAGCTACTCGTGATAGTTTTGATTTGCCGATCGTTTTACTTTTACTTCGATTAAAATCGAACTCATGTGTGTCTCACTATCGTTTATCTCGGTCCTCAAAATGATCAGATTCGTTTCTCAAGCGTTCTTGTCTATGGAATCAATACGATTTCTTCTTAAGGGAGTCGACCAAGTCTAAGTAATTCCCATCCGATTCAAGACCAAGTATTGCACTATCATCGAGTATATCTTCCTATCAATGATTCAATTCGTTATTCCAACTTTACTTACGCATCATCTATTCCTATCATTCATTTCGTTTGGGGCCAATTTCGTTGTCGTTCACGCACACTCCCAGTTTCCCGTCCTACTCTAAGTCTTGTTGTCCCAAGTCTATCGTCCGTCCAGACGATACTGTAATGTCAATCGCAGAGGTTCAATCACTCGGCTTAGGGTCGTCCGCCTATCTGCTAGGTCATCTCCTAATGTCATAGGTACAAGTCAAGTTCTCGGTTCATCGTACAAGGTTATGGCACGACGCTCGCCCCAAGTCCTATGGTCAAACCATATGTTCGTTTGTACGGAAGTTTCTACCCAAGTTCGTTTCACTCAAATTTCTAAACATCAAGCAGCGTTCATCCTATTCACATCGAGACATTCTTCGCTCCAAGTTTGAGCTCGTTTAGGAAAGTCATCATACGATAGGTTGTCCTCAACCGAATCCTCGACAAGTTAATATCGTATGTCCACACTAGCAATTTTCGTAGTCTACATCTTCAAGTATGTGTGATACAATTCACCTATCCATCCTATCCAATTCACGTAGTCGATCACGAGGTTGCCTAGCCTTGCAATATATCGCACCCCGATCTCACGCAAGTCTGATTATCCATGGCGGACATGAATCACCATGTCAACATTCCCGTGGAATAATCGTCCTCATCGGGATGTAACTCTTGTGTTGTGTCTAGACTTACTCATTTTCGATACGCAAATTGGGTATACTCAATCTTGAACTTTACTTAGTCGTCCCTCATAAGTCCGATCAATCCTCCAATTCGCCTTCGCTTCAAACCACAAGTCGTAGCAATCAAAATTGCCATGTCATGATATTTCGAGTTCGATCATTCCTGCTGGACATAAATCACCATGCCAACGCTCATACAGAATTGATCGTCCCAAATCCGATGTGACGCATGTGCGAGGCTGGAGTTGCACTCGCGCAAGACAAGATCGTTGTCGTTGTAGTTATCACCGAACAATCAAGTCACTTCCCTTCTTCATCCAAACGTTTATTCCTATCAAAATCTCCAACATAGCATCCCTTGAAATAATAACTTCTAACATGATCATCATTCATCGAATCAGAGTACCCCCGAGTTATCGTACATCGATCTTTGATACGCCTCAATCCCATTGACGATGTACATAACATGACGATCTTCCTTTTGCAACAAATTCTGAGTCATGCAACTTAATTCCTCAATTCGTATTGCCTCGTGCTAACTCTTCATTGAGCAACATCTATTCCAAATCCTTAGTCATTCTCGTATCTTCAAATCAACGTTTCCTATGCACGCAATCTTCCGATCGTGCTATCTTCGATCTCGTCCATGGAAATTTTACCTTAACTCAATTTTCAATCCCTTCGACTAAATTCAAAATTGCATGCACGATCCACTACGTTTCCGCGACCAGAACATCCATTTTATTTTATCATTTCAAATCTCCATTCAATCGTTTCGTAATTCATACTACGCATTCTTAATTCATCCAAACGATATCTCGTTTGAGACTGTCGAAGTCAAAACCAACTAAGCGTTACTCGTTCTAATCCTTTGCGCGATGTCATCACTTGCCGACATACTCATTCTATCCGTAAATCCTCTAGTTTTGCTCGAATAATTTTTATAACGTCCATACACCACTCAGGGTTCGGGCCACTCGACTAGTCGTCGACACTCATTCTTATTCTTTTTCGAAGCTATCACATACACCACTCGGGGTCAAGTCATTCTACAAATCCTCTAAAGGTCATTCGACTCACAATCGACATGTTCGAAGGTGCGTTCGTCCGTTTCCCCAAACTCTAAGAATCATTCTCGTGTTCGCTTTAGCGTTGGTCAAGTAGCATCTCTATCGACATACCTTCTAAGTCTCACTTATTCCCGTCCGAGCGATAGTCGATCTCGCTCGCAAACTCGTTCGCACCAGAAGGTCTAGGTGCGCGATACTTGACACATCTTAGCCAAAATGCTACGTGAATAATTATCCCGTTCGAACTATACTCCGGTCTCGTGTACTCGTTCGCCATTGTCAGCGTAAGGTTATTCAAGCATGCCTTGCGTTTGCTAACTTTTAGCATTTTGGTTTCTTCCAACTCAAGTCCGTCGTAGTTTGGCACAAAGGCCTTCGCCTATCGATCCCGTTCAACCGAGTACTCGTACGAGCTTTTGAAAAAATTAGGCTTATTGTATGGAACATCCTAAGGCACAATGAGAGAGAGCATACACTTCTTCTGTTTCAAAACGAGCTTTTAAAACTGAAAAAATTGAAATGAAGTCCAAGGACGTAAAGCCGTGCTCTGATACAAATCTGTCACGCCCCGCTCCCGTAGGAACGATCGTCCTCGCTAAGGCGTGATGCCGCACGGGCCTAGGTTGCGCCCGTGCAAGGCTAAGTCCAGAAACAGCCGATTTGATCTAGGACACAGAATCGCACAAAGTGTCCTCATTTGCAGCGGAAAGTAAATGAACACAAGTTGAAGCGAATTCAAACTCTTTATTGATTTTCAAAAAGTTTACAAGCGGCGCTAGGCCGAGTTTACAAGTCTCTTATGCTCTCTCTCTCTCTCTGAAACATAAAAGGCGTGCCAAGTGGCTTACAAGATGGAATAATTCATGTCGATGTTCCGATACATTATGTCTTGTATATGGTACTTCAGCTCCTTGTAACGTTCCAAGGCTCCAGAGTTAGCTCCGCGCCTTAGCACATTCGAGAAAAGCTCCGCACCCGACAACGTCTCTTGCGTCCTGCAAGCAATCTGTGGGGTTATCAGTACATTGTTATGCACGGGTGGAGAGGCTAGCTCGCCCACAATGCTATCATTACCAAACACGTTCTATTTACTTTTGTGCACCGTCTATCATTCATTGTCTTTCTAATCTTGCCTTAGGATCAGTTTTATGGCATATTTCATAACCTATCTCGTGTTATCAATTTCAATGTGTTGTATGGAAATACATGCACGTCTTACCCGTACTTACTGTCCGGCCTTTTCTGTCCAAAGTAAACCAAGTTAGTCAACAATTCATATGTAATAACTTAACGTGATTCTCGTAAACATTCAGTATCGAGGGCGTGTCCTTGCTTCGAAATCTAGTACGTCGTAGGCGTGTTTTCTAACTCATTTACATGAAGTACTCTTTATCATTTGGTGTGTTATATTTTAAGCATGTTCAGAAGGTGCTTCATTCAGTTAACTTAGACTACTTTGTTTCAATGCAAGGACTTGCACGTGGATTGCCACCAGCAAAGCCCACGTAATCTACATGCACCGGTCGCTGGCATCATAAGCCATTTTGGACATATACACCTTTGGTATTCTTACCTATCATAGCGTGCGGGTGCACCTTGATAGTCTTTTAAAATACCCCTTTGGTATTCTCACCTATCATAGCGTGATGGCTGGTACACCTTGATAGTCTTTTGAAATACCCGGTCTTACGTCTCTTTGAGTGTCCGAGCCTCCACCTAAACAGCCCGTAATCCATGATTCCGCCTAGGCCGACCATGATGACTCGTTGACCGTTGCCTTGGAATCCCCTTCTTGATTCTTTCCTCCGTATATGAGAGGGTTGTCCACGACCATTTCTTATTGTCTTGTCATTTTAACTTAAAAGGTGTCATTGAGCCATAGGTTGTCTGTGAGCCATAATGCATTATCGGCCAGGTTGGCGGCGGCGTCCGTACAGCACGGGTAGCGAGCCCCGATGCACGTCCACGTCATACATGTCGCTAACTATTCCTTTCTTTTTATCTTTTATTCATTCTTTTTTTTTCTTTCTTTCACTTGTTCGTTCGTTCATTGATTCATTCACACTTCATTCATTCATTCGTTGATTCATTCATTCACTTATTCGTTCATTCTTTCATTCATACATTATGCAACTCCCCGTACGGGAGTCGCCTTAGCGACCCATCGGTCCTGAAGTCTTTCAATGTTGCTATACTCTATTCGGAACGACTATGTCGATAGTCTTCCGTTTCATTGTTGTAAACCATTCATTATTTTATTGTTGAACGCATAAGAAACTCAAAATATAAACTTGTGCCTTAGCACGAGCGTGGAGTGCGGTGCGAGAGTTCTCTGATTTTTTAAGTTTTTTTCCACGTTCTAAACAAGCATACAAGATGGGATTATTCCCTTAGCTAGGTGCGTTGAGTCATTTATTAGCATGCACGGTGTTATCGTCTAGCGATTCTAGCATTAATGTTCGTATTGTTATGTGTCTAGGCTAAGCAAAGACGGGTTCATCGGTGCCACCCACCTTAGCGATGTTTGCATCGGCCGAGCGATTCTTCGAGCGCGCCTATGAAAGTCTAAGTCTGGATTCATTTTCGATGGGCCAATATAAGCCTTGCATCGATTCTTCATCAGGTCGATGCCAACTCTTCGGGTCGTCGGTGTTTTCCATAAATAAATTCACTTTATTTATTTTGTATCTGAGAAAATTACAACTGTAGGAATCTAATCTAGAAGACGATTACTTTATCCCTTGGACGATGCGATGAAGAAAATTCGAACTTTGAAGAACTTGGACAGCAACTGGGCAATCTCTCTATTCTCTCTGAAATTGACTGTAGTCTCTGATGAAGATGAAGAAACTCTCTTTTATAGAGTTCAGGATAACTGTCCTTAAGCATACGCTCAGGTAGTTACTTGACGTGTGCATAACTGCAAGGACGCGTGGCAAATTCTGATGGAGACACATTAGCGTGCGGTTGAAAGTAGTGGAGCATATTTCGGAGAGATTGATGGCATGAATGCCACGTTACATAACTTCTGAAGAAGTGGATAACTGAGTGCAGGACACGTGAGAACGTGTGTTAACTGCACGTTGAAAATCATTCTGGACACAACTGCTGTGATACGCTGCCTTAGAGGAAGAGTCATACGCTAGCTTTTGAAGGCACATGTCTTGCATACACTGACTTGGACAGCGTAGAACCATATAAAGCTGATACGCTCACATTATTGACAGGGAGTCGTATGGAAACTATACGCTCACTTGTCAAGGAGTCGTATGGAATCCATACGCTCACTTGGTTGGGAAGGAGTCGTATGAGATCCATACGCTCACTTGGTTGGGAAGGAGTCGTATGAAATCCATACGCTCACTTAGTTGGAAGGAGTCGTATGGGGTCCATATGCTCACTTAATTGGGAAGGAGTCGTATGAGATCCATACGCTCACTTAATTGGGAATGAGTCGTATGAGATCCATACGCTCACTTAATTGGGAAGGAGTCGTATGAGATCCATACGCTCACTTAATTTGGAAGGAGTCGTATGTTTGAATAAGTAGACACGTGGCATGTTTGAATAAGTAGACACGTGGCCATCATCAATCTTCTTTGATACGCCATATCTTCCAATAACTGACAAAATTTTCTCGAGCGTCGTGATTGCGGATATGATGGCTGACAGACTGTCAAAACTGACAGTAATGATGGCTTTTACATTTATGAGAGATGCTGAGCTGTCCTCGTAAAAGACAAAACTGACTCTTCGAAAACCTATACGACGGCTAGTCTTCATTAGACAGCTGTCTTTGCACGAAAGACGAAGTGTCAGATTCATCCTTTATTAAATACATGCTGTGCTGTCATCTCAGAAAATAATAAAATATTCACTGAGCGTACGGCCTTTAGATGAGCGTATGGCTTTGACTGAGCGTATGGCCTTGAGCGTATGGCCTTGACTGAGCGTATGGCTTTGAGCGTATGGCTTGGACTGAGCGTATGGCTTTGAGCGTATGACTTGGACTGAGTCTTTATGTCAGCGTGTCATAATTTTCACACCCTACAAGACCCCCTTCAAAGTTTTCGAACTTTATGAATTTCAAAAGTTCGAAATTACTTTGAACTTTAAAGTGAGAATAAGTCCTGACACGCTGGCATGAGTTTGTTATCTTCCTCAATATCAGTGCAAATCTTTAGGGATTTTGTTTAAAGAATATCCGTCGTTTGAACTTCTTCCTTTCTTCTATAAATAGGTCTTCCAAAACCTATTTTATTTCTTTACCACAGCTTTTGCTTTCGAGAGAGAAAAGTGCTTTCAGAAACTCAAAAACCTTCTTCCCCTTCTTCATCTTCGACTCAACCTCCATTAATGGCGCCCAAAGCTGATGCTTCTGAGAAAGAAAAGGGGAAAGCCCCTGAGGAGTCGTCTCATCCTGCCATCGACACTGCCACCACCAAGAAGACGGCCAGTCAGCGTATTTCACGCAGTGAACGGCCATTGAAACCTCTTTATGGTAAGGACGAAGATGATGAACAAATAACTATTCCCTTTTTAGGGCTCTGGTTAGAACAAAACTCAGAAAACGTATCCCTCTTTAGGGTCAATACGTCAGCAAATACGCTTCCCTCTTTAGGGTTTAGCCGTATTCCATGTTTTTCATTTTTACGAAAAATATGTTTGGAGCGTATATCTGTAAGATACGCGTATTTTTGATAGAGATATCAAAATACGCTATCTTAAAAGAATATGCTATGGCAAATTGTCTCATTGAAATACGCTAACTCCTGTGTTAACGTAATTTTTGATGATCATCTTGTCAACCATACGCTGATACGCTCAAACTGATCATAAACTGAACTTTTAAAATCATTCACTTAAGATAAACTGAGCATATACTGAACCTTGAGTCTGCCATACGCTTAAGGAAAACTGAGCATATGCTGAACCTTGAGTCTGCCATACGCTTAGTAAAAATTGAGCGTAAGTTGAACTGTACGTTTAGTAAAACTGAGCGTATGTGGAGCTATACGCTTAGTAAAACTGAGCGTATGTTGAGCTGTACGCTTAGTAAAAACTGAGCGTATGTTGAGCTTTATCCTCTCTTGACGTTGAAGATTTCTAATACTTTATTCTTCATTTGCAGTGGATATTCTAGCTCAGGAGGTAGAATTTGAAGGAAGTGTAGGAAATAACTATAGAAGTGATCTATCACATGTTCGTTTTCCCCAATTCGACGGACCTTCTACAAGAATAGCTCTTTTGACAAATCAGGAAGATGATACTTTGCTGAACTTGATGAGTGGACTGCCGTTACAGAGTGTGGATGGTGTTACCCATTTGAAGCCAGCATTCCTTTTTGGAGATGCTATTGACATGAACCCCAGCCTGCTCTGGACAAAGTAGCATATTCTTATCATAGGGATGGTAATGTGAATCAGCCCATATATCTAACTGGCTTGACAAAAAGCATCAATATAGCTCGTTTATTCCACTCGGGTAAACAAAGACAGATGAAGTGGGATACCACTCCATCCCGACAAGCAAAGGCTGGGTGGATCGGATATCGTCAAGGAAGATTCCGCAGTGGTACCGAACCACATGTCACATCTCTGCGAGGACTGCTACCTGCCACCATCCCTCCTGAGGACTCGGCACTGCTGAAGCCAGTAAGAGTCCCAATTTTTGCAAACGAATTTGCTCAACTGAAAAATGCCATATACCCAAAACAGTCTATGAGACTTACCGGCCTGGTGAACCCGAAAAATACTAGATGGACTGCTCTAGTGAGATGGATTCTGCAGAACTTTGGTACACAGTTAAAGGCGATAGGCCTATATGATGCCATTAAGTATACTGCTTATGGTTTTAAGCCAAACCCGGATCTGTTCTTGGCGTTAGCGGAGAGATATAACTATCGTACTGGCACCTTCATGACCCCAAGGGGCGAGATGGGATTCGCCCTTCATGAAATGGCATATATTTCTCAGCTACCAACAGCAGATTTACCATATGAAGAGTATATCCCTTTTGTTGATGAAATAAATAAGATTTCTGAAGCCAACCCACTGATTCTTCATGTCTTTGAAGAATTGATGTGCCATTACAGTATATATAAGGCATTTTATAAAGGACAGGGTGGAGAAGGAGACTCCAACTGTTACTCTTCCAAATGGATGGCCTATTTATTTCAAGGCCGTACTGATGAAGTTCAAAAGAAGAAGAAATCTGAGCAGTATGTCGGTGAATTTAAACCTTTGAGTCAAGCCGAGATTAACAGATTAATCCAGGAGACAAATCATGACGACATTATCGTCGAAGAAGATGTAGACACCTACAAAGCCGGTGGTAGGTTAGAGACCTATATTAAGCAGGGTGGCCGAGAATTATCTGCTGAAGGTAATCTGGCCGGTTTTATATCTCTCTGGCTAAGAAAGTTTGTAGTACCTGGCACCTGTTCAGCAGACAGGATGCACAGAGGAGTTGTCTTCGCAGCAGTCCGTCTGGTTTTTGGGTATAAGATGGATTTACTGACAGCAATGACCTGTCGTCTGAATGCTGGATTAAGGGCATACACAGACAGAATGTTCGAATTGGCAAGGAAGAGCCTTACATCCTTTCCTCGGGTAGAAATGCCCTTTACCTATTTATTTGGATGGCTGCTTCTGCATTTCGAATCTCTGATGAGTGCTGGGATGGCTAGACCAGATGATACATTTCTGGAAAGGTACAAGCACATACCGAAGTGGAGATATGACACTTTGACCGATTGCAGAACTATATTAAACAGGGGAGAACTATGGAGCTTCACTTGTGTTCCTCCACCTGTTGGTTATGAGAGCATGCCTGGAAGATTGATTGACGGCGTTGGTGCTAATGAGTTGGATGATATCCAACATGAATGGCTAAAGAGAATCAGGCCATCTCATTTAATCTGCCGCCGTGACAACATTACTTATCTAGAGCCATATCTCCCGAGCAGATTTGCTCGGCAATTTGGTTACGATCAGTTGCATGTAGGCAATGCAACGACGTGTTTTGGTTATCAAGGAGGGTTGATTGATGGTGCCAGAGCTTGGCTATATTACATTGCCAAAGGTACAGGAGCTACCTTTTCTATGCCAGATCCGGTCAGCTATCGGAGAGGAGCTAGAATATTGGCGTCCTATGCCAGATTCTATGTA
Organism: Iris pallida; assembly: GCA_029216955.1. Lineage (NCBI taxonomy): Eukaryota > Viridiplantae > Streptophyta > Magnoliopsida > Asparagales > Iridaceae > Iris > Iris pallida. The sequence goes on from JANAVB010043618.1 coordinate 7,654,087, forward strand.
TCAGCCAATACTTTTGATGAAAAATTTAGCATCTTAGGCAGAAGCTTTATTCATGTTGAAAAGAAATCAACCAAATCAGCCTTGCCTAGAGATTGTCATGACAAAGAAGATCCTCTGGCCACTGATGAAGTTGATGATGATGTTTCGGAGACTTTCTTCTCTGATGACCTTCATCAACCATTGCATGTACCCATCGGGAGTGCTGAAGAAAGTATATCTGCTGATAATACCCCGAAGAGGAAGCGAGGTAAAAGTGCTGCTGGTCCTGCTGCAAAAAGAGCTACTCGAGCAGAGACTCGAAGTCGTGGAGGAATTACTATCCCAGGGAATTCTCCTGTGTCTAATCAAGTCAGAGATGTTGATGAAGCAGGTAGTGATCCAATAGACCATTATCCTACTGTTCCATTAACTAAAAGAATAGGAAGGAAAGTGATAGTTTCAAAAACTAAATCCATGATTTGTCTGGATGCAGAGAGTCCTACCGATCTTGCTATGCGATTGGCTTCAGAAAAACAAGCTGCATTTGATTTTTCTGTAAAGACAGAACCTGTTGAAGAAGAGATTCCTGAACCTGCTGGGTCTTCCATGCCTTCAGATATAGGCTTAGTTCCACCAATGGCCGATGATACGCAGGAAATTAGTCAGCCTGTGGTAGAGGTCGAGCATCAGACTGAAACGGCTAATGACTTACTGATTTCGGGAGAATCAGTGAAGGAAGCCACTCCTCTCAATCCAATTGTTGAAGCTTCAGAGAGCGAACAAGTTGACTATGAACCGTCGTCTCATTCTTCTGGAGAAGAAGACATGGAGATAGACGATGAATCACCGTCAAAAACACCAATCGATGCACTGAAGACCATTGGTCAACACTCAGGGTTGACACCAGAGCCGGAGAGGCATATAGAAGTTCAAATTCCTAGTACGTCTGGGGCGGGAAGCAGTGAAATAAATCCCGTGTCAGAAAGTACCTTGAACAGACTAAGAGCCGGGCTGAATGATCCGAAGGAAACTGAATATGAACCAGCTCCAGGTAATATTTTATTCATCAAAATTTTGTCTTGTCTCTGCTTTTTTGTCTTTTGATCATGCTTCTTTCATTCCAACAGCTGTAGGAACTGCACCGGCTATGAGTTCTACTCAAGCCCCACTTGTTTAAACTGATGTGGGTGAGGGGAGTTCACATCTGCCGCGTTCTCCAAAAGCACTAACTTCAGCTCCAAGAATAGAGGCTCCTCCTGCTCCTTCCCCTACTATTGCAGTGACTCCCGGTTTTGATACAGGGATAGCAAAGATCATGGGGATGTATTCAGATATTATTTATTCGTATCTGGATACATTCTCAAGACGACTTATGAAGGATGAGACTATGCCCTTTTCGAGTCTTCGAGAAGCGACTAGTTTTCCACTTTCAGCTTTGAGACAAGCTGGTTATGAGGCTCAATGTGTCTTCTCTGAACATCTCCTGAGTGAATTAGAAGCAAACATCCATAAATATTGGGAGATTAAAAAGGAGGACATTAATTCTCTGACTGCAGCTGAGATTGCTCAATTGGAGAATGAAGCTCAAGCTCAGCACATTGCTCTGACAGAATTCCTCGCTCAGTCTTCCAAAGAGCTAATGGCGAAAGACGAAGAAATAATAAGTACTCGTCAGAATATGGAACGCCTAGAGAAAGATGAAGCGTCAAAAGCTGAAGAGCTTAGAAAGTTGAGGGAAGAGCTAGCTCGTATTCAGGAGCAAATTGCCTCTGTGGAAACAGAACAATCAAAGATTGCTACTGATCGTAAATCTTCAGCTGAACGCTGTCAAGTTTTACAGCAGGAGCGAGAATTGATACAAACCAATCAGATTGAAGAGACCAATCACCGTAGCTCTATTATTGTAGAATATGACCAACGGATGATTGGAGCTAAAACAGCAGAGCGAATCAAGAAAGCTCATGAAGAAAAGATGAATAATGTAATCATTCGTATTCAGGAGATCACTACTCCTCCTAAATAATTCTTTTACATTTATCATGTATTGAAGTTTTGATACCCATTTGTAATCATTGTTCTGATTTTGATTGAAATGAATATCTTGGCTTGATTTCAATTTTGTGGATAATATTTTTGTAGAAAACATGTTCAGAGGTAAATAATACATGACATATTTCAATAGAATAGAATATACAAATAAACTTTGCAACTCTATCATGATATTAAACCAAAGATTTTTAGTTTAATACTGATTAGAGAAAACAGAATTCAGATATAAAGATATCTTTAGATTCTATATTCCATGATCTTTGGATTCGGAAATCAAAAGACGAGATATCATTTTCATAGAATAGAAAATATGATACATACTGAGATAGAAAATTCAGAGGTAATATGGACATGATTTTCTATTCAAGATCTTTATTAAAACCACTGGGGATCTAATAAAACAAAATATCAAATTCTCTGGGAAGATGATACATGGTGGAATATCAGTTTCCTTTGGGGATAACGATATCGAGATAACTTTTGTAAAGAAGAATTAACTTTGATTTCATATTTGCTGGGGAATGATGAAAATATTATACATAATATTTTTTTAAGAATTTGCCATTGATAGGCATCATCATGACTTTCCCATCCATAGAGGCAAGCTGGTATGCTCCGTTAGAGAAGACTTTGTTTACTACGAATGGGCCTTCCCATTTTGCATCAAATTTGCCTTTGCTCATATGTGTCATGGTCATAGGACGTCTGACAGTAAGGACCAGTTCTCCCTTCTGATATGCTCTGACTTTGACTTTTCGGTTAAAAGCCTTTGAGATTCGGGCCTGATACAGCTCGATATTTTGTTGGGCATACAATCGTTTTTCATCTAGAGCTTCCAATTCTTGAAGTCGAAGACGATCATTGATTTCTGTTGTAAGTTCATTGGAGATTGCAATTCTCAGAGAAGGAATCTGGATCTCAAGGGGAAGAACAGCTTCACACCCATATACTAAAGAGAAAGGCGTACATCCGGTCGCATTGCGAACTGTGGTGCGGTAGGCCCATAAACATTCACTAAGCTTCTCACTCCAGTTGCGTTTGTTGGAAGAAACGAATTTTTTCAAGAGTTTGATGATTGTTTTATTGAAAGCTTCTGCCAATCCATTAGCTGCTGGATTATATGCTGTAGAAGCTAAATTATTAATCCGATGATCGTCACAGAATCGAGTAAATTTCTGACTGAGGAACTGCGGTCCATTATCATGAATAATACGCCGAGGAACACCAAATCGATAGATAACATGATGTTTGATGAAGTTGATAACACTAGAAGTTTTGACTTCAGATAACGGGATTGCTTCAGCCCATTTGGAAAAGTAATCGGTTATTGCTAGAATAAACCGATGTCCTCTTGATGATGGTGGGTTGATGGGACCAATGACGTCCATGCCCCAAGCTTCAAAGGGCCATGATGCCGCTGTTGGGTGTAAGAATTCTGACGGTTGATGAATAAAGTCTGCATGAATTTGACAGGCTTTACATTTTCGAGCATATTGAATAGCGCCAACCACCATCGTGGGCCAATAATAACCCATACGTCGGATACGATCTTGAAGTTTAGGACCTGGTTGATGAGCTCCGCAAACACCATCATGTGCTTCACGGATTATCTGTTGTGCTTCTTCACCAGCAATGCATCGGAGGAGAAGGCCGTCGTAAGACCGACGATATAATGTCTTCGTCGTATGATTATAATAGAATCTGAGAGATCGACGCCGGATAGACGCTGCTTCACTCAGATTATCAGGAAGTATGTCATACGAAACAAAGTCTAGAAACGGGCGTCTCCAGTCTTCAGTTATGGCTTCTGTTTCATTAGAAAAGACATATTCCATAGTAGAATCAGAGGAAGACGATGACATTTTGTCAAACTTTAATCCAGCATCAAGGTTGAGAGAATTTTTGTCTGGTTTATAGGGAAAAGCCAAGGCCAAATTATTCTTAACACATAATAGTTCTCGGTTATAAACCACTATTACTTGCTGACGTCTGATTGGTATAGCTAATACAGCAGCAAAATTAGCTAAAGCATCAGCTTCTGTATTATAGGCTCGTCGAACATGTTCAATAAAGAAACCTTCAAAAGATGAGGCTATAGAGAGTGCTGCTCGATGATAAGGTATCAAATCCTGATGACGAACTTCATACGTTCCTCTGATCTGATTGATGATAAGCTTGGAGTCTCCATAAACTTCCAAATATTGAATATCTAGATGTTTAGCAAGTTGAAGGCCGATGAGCAATGCATTGTATTCGGCTACATTGTTTGAACATGATTGATCCAGAGAATAAGCCCTCTGAATAGTTAGACCTTCTGGGGATACAAGAACAATCCCAACTCCAGCGACAATATCGTCGTTAGGACCTATTCTAGATGCTCCATCAAAGAATAGACGCCAGGTAGGAATTTCTTCAGAAATCAGATTTGAATCCAAGACTTCATCTGGGATCTCATCATATAATTTAGAATCTTCTGGAATCGCATGAGCAGCCAGAAAATCAGCAAGAGCCTGTCCTTTAACTGACTTCTGAGGAATATAATGCATATCGTATTGAGCTAACAAGATTCCCCAATTAGCTAGTCGAGAGTTGAGAATACCAGGTTTCTTCATCATAATCCTGATGGGATTCACTCTGGAAATGACGTGAATCGTTTGACCGATAATATAATGTCGTATTTTCTGAACAGCAAACATTAATGCTAAGCATTCTTTCTCGATTGGAGAATAACGCGGTTCAGCACCTGTCATTGTGTGACTGAGATAATAAATAGCCTGTTCATGGCCATCTTTATTTTTCTGGGCAAGTAATGCACCAAGAGAATGATCCATGGCTCGAACATATAGAAGGAATGGTATTCCCGAGACGGGAGGTACCAAAACTGGAGGGTTCATGAGATACTGTTTAATATCGTCAAATGCTTTTTGACATTCTTCGTTCCAAACGAAAGATACACCTTTCTTCAGAAGTTTGTTGAATGGTCTGCAGCGTCCTGATAAGTTGGAAATGAATCTCCTGATATAAGCAATTTTTCCTTGAAATTCTCGTAGCTCTTTTAAGATGCGTGGAGGACGCATCTCTTGAATGGCTTTGATCTTCTCGTGATCCACGTGTATACCTTTAGCGGTAATGACGAAGCCGAGAAATTTACCACTAGAGACGCCCAGGAAGGACTTAGTAGGGTTCTTTTTAAGTTGATGCTGACGTATTAAATCAAAGATAGTCTTCAAATCTTGGATATGATCCTCCTTTTGTCGACTTTTGACTGTAATATCATCAACATAGCATTCGACTATTTTCCGGAGATGTTCGCGGAATATAGTGCTCATTGCTCGCTGATATGTTGCCCCTGCATTCTTGAGACCAAACGGCATCACTGTATAACAGTATGTACCGATCAGCGTTCTGAAGGAAGTGTGTTTTTCATCATCTGGAAACATTTTGATCTGGTTGTATCCTGAATACCCATCCATAAATGACATTCGTTCGAAACCACATGTATTGTCGATCATGACATCTGTAATTGGAAGAGGAAACTCGTCTTTAGGACAAGCTGCATTGAGATCGCGAAAGTCTATACAGACTCGGATCTTGCCAGTCTTTTTAAGGACATGAACGATGTTAGCCACCCATTCAGGATGTTGTTCCTCTCGAATAAATCCAGAAACCATAAGCTTGTTGACTTCAGCTTCAATTGCATCCATGATGTCCGGACGAAATCGTCGCTGTTGTTGTTTGACCGGTTTAGCATTTGGCATGATATTGAGTTTGTGCTTTGCAATCTTTGGATCTAGTCCTGGCATATCCTCATAACTCCAGGCAAAGACATCGATATAATCACGAATAAGTTTAATCATGTCTTGTTTATCTGTTTCTGAAAGACTTTCACTGATGAATATTGGTTTAGGAGACCCTTCTTCACCAACATCAATTTGGATCAGTTTATCTTAAGTAGGAGGTTCCCTCTGCTCGAACCTGAATTCCCATTGATTATCTAATCTTCGAGCCCATTGTTCCGATTCGGGTGATATTTCAAAATCATCCTCATCTTCATCATTTTCTTACGGGCCACCAACGGAGACCATATTGATGGATAAAATAGAGCGATGGAGATCGCCAATACTCGTGTCAGAATCCCAAGAGAGAGAATCAGAAGACTCAGATCGTTCGTCCTCATCGGATTTTGAATCTTCATGGACGATGTTGATAAAGGAGGTAGGAGCAATATAACCTAACCCACATTTTGTCCTTTCGTATTTTAATGGAGGAATTCGAACAGGCATTCTTCTTCCTTTTCCATTATTGAGACTGGTTCTAAAGTCATAACCCATATTCTTGATAATATTTTTGGATTGCTGACTGTAGCGACGTAGTTTTAACCTTCCAGTATCGTCGTTTATGTCATCTTTTTCCAAGTTAGGAGGATTCTGGGGTCCTTTATAAAAGAAGATCGGATTTTCTCCCTTCTTTCTAGCAGGGACCACGAAGTATGATTTTTGTATGGATTCCAATGATACGTCTGTATGAAGAGTTTGAACAACCCCTATAGTTAGTGACTCTAAGCTATCTAGCAATTGTAAATAACTTTGTACATGATTACAGACATCAATATACTGCAAAGGAGATGCTTCATTAATATTAGATACTGTATTTACAACAGAAGGCTGAGCCTTATCAGACTTAGTCAAATTAATGACAAAAGGGGGAGAGGAAGAGCGATCAGAAGTTTTGTTTCGATTAAGATCGATAATAAAAGGCTCAGAAGAGGTGAGCTCCCTTGATGAAGATCGTGGATAAGTCGTACGCCCATTGACTGGAATGACTAGAGTATCTGGTCTAGCCTGAGAAGGTAGAGGGGGAGTGGTACGTCCACTGACAGGAATTATCAGTGAGCCTTGTGGAGCCTGGGCAGGTGATGAAGTAGTACGTCCACTGACAGGAATTATCAGTGAGCCTTCTTCAGATGATTTAACAGACTGCGGAGGAGTGATACGCCCTTTTACAGGAATAACAAAAGTGCCAACTTTTGCTATCTCATCATCATTATCCATAGCTTGTAAGACTTTTGAGTATTCATCTTTGTACATGCGAGCGTCATTGAAGTAAGCTTCAACTCCTTTGAATGGATAGAGATCTGCAACCTCCTTTTGAACTTCTCCATTATCATCAACATATTTGAAGCACTGATGAAGAGTCGAAGGAACGACATTATGTTCATGCAAGAATGGTCTCCCCAATAGAGCATTGTATGAGCAACCATGATTGTCGATGATGTAAAAAGTAACTTTAGTGCGAAGATCGCCTATTTGAAATTTGAGGCGAATCTTGCCCAAAGGCTCGCTTTTTTCTTGATTGAATCCCAAGATGGTAGTAATAGTGCTGGAAAGACTATGCACAGGTATCTTCAGTGCATCTAACATAGCTTTTGGCATAATATTGAGAGCAGATCCTGGATCAATCAGGAGACGATCAACCTTCATAGAATCAATATATCCTGTATGATATAAAGGACGGTCATGTCGATTATCCTCTAGCAGCATATCGTCCTGCGTAAAGGTAATATTTGGAATAAATTCCAATACATTATGGCAATGAGAAACAGATTCTATTTCCAACTTCTAGAGAAGAGTTAAGCAGGTTTCTGCTTGCAGCAGTGCTTCACTTAGAGTTTCTCGAGTCTCTTTAGAGAGGCGTAAGAGCTCGAAGATTGATAATTTAGCTGGTGTATTGGCTAGTTGAGCCAATATATCAAAATTATAAGGCTTTTCAAGTCCTGTAGGAGATGACTTCTTCAATGGTTTGTCGAAGCAGACTTGTTGTTTGCCTTTGTCAGCTGCTGTTGGTTTAGAAGGAACTGTCTCAACAGGAACATTTAAAGGCTCTTCAGTAGAGACTGGTGTTGGAGCTGTAACCGGAAGGACATCAGAAGTTTCATCAGGAATTTCAGCATAATCTTTCAGATATATTTTTTCTGACCAATTCCAGCATGGACTTCAACTTCAGATTCTGGTTCAGGGTCTATGAAAACCATGTTGTAATTCTTTATCTTGCTCTTGGTTCTTTTATGTTTGATGAGAGCTTCATTCCAGAAACCAAGGCCAACACGAGATTGATTATGCCTCATAGTGATGGCTAAAGGTGCTCGGAGTCCCTTGCCTGAGTTCAAACCAGGAGCAGTGGCTAGATCATAACCCATCTTCGCCATCAATTCACGAGATTGTGAACTGTATAGATTAAAAGCAGGCTTGTATCTATCTTCAGATTGAGGTACAGATTTTATCTCCGTAGGGAGTGAATTTCCTGCCAAGATGAAAGTAGAGGTTAGGTAAAAATCGGGTGTGAAACTAGAAGTCACATTGCATGACTTAGTCTTCCTGTCACGCCCCAGAACCAGAATACTGGAGAGCGGGGGCGGACATAGCCAGCTACGTATGATGAAATAGAATCCATCTCACCATACGGTCACGGCTGTCTAGATATGTGAGGGTTTATCTACAAGCCATCAGTCTCTTAAGGTCATAAAATAGCCTATTGTCTCAATCTCAACCAACTAGTAATAATCACAAGATGTCAGAGCATCAAATACATAAATATAAGGCGTCCCAAATATTACATATCAGATGATCATGAAGCTAGTCGTACAAAATGTAAGGACTAGCAAGAGTTCAGTCATACATGATCAACCCCCGGGACTTGTCAATCATGTTACAGCCCGTAGGCAGACGGTAAGTAAGTACAATCGAGCTAACACTTGCTCGTCGGCTAAACGCCTCAAAAGAATAATTTACAATATTACAGTGGGAGAACAAAAAGAAATCCACTCGTTGCCAGGGTTCCGCCTAGTGGCCACCATCTGGCTGGAAATCCGGTAGATCCTTTGGTGCTGCTCCGGTATCTGGCCATACAAAACCAGCTGGGTCAGACCCCAGGAAGAGCAAGTGCCACAAAGGAGGCTTCACTTAAGGACTAAAACCAGCAAATCATTAGCATTCAACATGTAAGAAAACGATAAGTAACACAGATTGGGGTTCGCGCACTACCAATGCACTTGTCCCAATCAGAAAAAATAATTAAGAGAAGCATCATGTTAAATAAAATATAGCTGGACAATATATATAAAAAGAAGACAATGATGAAAGTGACAATGAAGGGTACAATCAGGATAGTACAACCTGGAGTGACAATAGTGTTCAAGCATTATAGTGACAATCTGGAGTGACAATCATTCAATCATGCTGGTACAATCTTGCAATCGATCACTTCTAGACAATACTAAACTGGACTAGACTCCATCCAATCAATCACGGCCAATCATTGCCTACGGCTTTCTACATTAACTAACTAGGGTTATCACAATCCTAGTTACTAGCAAGATGCAATGAGATGCTCCAAGTAGTCACAGGCCCTGCAGCTACCCAGGTTATCCAGGCAATCATTATAGTGACAATCCAGAGAGTTCAATCATTAAAGTGTCAATGGAGGGAGAGTGCAAGACAATAGAGTTCAATCATTAAAGTGACAATCGAGAGTGCCCCACATGACAGTGGGCTGGAAATGTGCCCTACTCGTCGGCAGGCTACAAGTCCAAACATTTGCGACCGGAATAACGGGGTCGCCTGTAACTGGGGAACATCTCTTCATGACTAGTAGATTATTCTAGTTATTAACCTTAGTTTATTTCAATATGTACCCCTGACCGTGGTACTCAGGGGTACATGCCCTAGAAATGATGCGAGACAAGACTGGTTCATTTATACAAGCACAATCGCCCACGGTGTCAAGTCATTATACAGGTCATGTCATGTCAAGTAGCCGCCGCAACGGATTATCGAGATATAACATGTCAGGTTATCCGGTCAAGTATACTAGTCAGGAGGGCGCCACGATGGGCCACTATCATGTCATATCAGGTTACTGGTCGAGAGCGCACCACTACGGGTCATCATCAAGTCAGGTTGTCATATCAAGTCTATCATGTCAAGCCAATCATGTCAAGTTATCATTCCAAACATATTAAATAAATTCGTGATTATCAAGTTCATGACAAAAGGCGTAAGGATATAAAATGGGCGTAAAATATCTAATAAAATATCAATATACAGGGCTTATAGAAGAGCCAAGCTTAAAGAATTAAAACCAAATCCCCAAGAGCCAATAGATTGCGCAAGGGGTCAGGGGGTTGGATTGTGCAGGGTGTCAACTGCGCAGGGGTGGAGTGCGCAGGGTCCAAGCGCGCAGGGTTGGATTGCGCTGGAAGGGGCAAGCTGGACTGCGCCAGGCTAGATTGCGCAGGGCTGAACTGCGCAAAGAATAGACTGCGCAACAATGGATTGCGCAGCAATAGGTTGCGCAGCGATGGGTTGCGCAGTCGGTGAACTGCGCAGCAATAGATTGCGCCAGCACTGGACTGCGCAGCGATGGGTTGCGCCAGCACCAAGATGCACTGGACTAGCTGGATGAATTGCCCCAGCGCTAAAGAGCGCTGGGCTGGGAAGCTAGATTGCGCCAGCGCTAAGGAGCGCTGGGCTGACTGGATTGCGCCCGGGACAGAAGGTCATCTTCCCCAAAGCTGAGAGCAAATGGCCATGGAAATTCAAAACTTCAAAAGACCATAACTAGGTCAAATCTCAACGAAAATCCACTTTGCAAAGGTCTAAATTGTGTAAAATTAAATTCTCTTCAACATGGAACAATCAAAACATGAAAATGAACAAGTTTTATAGATCAAAACCACCAATTTTCGAAAATACTTCAATCCTAGATCTACAAATTTCCAAGCTCCAAATAGAGAAAACCCAAGTTCTAATGTTGCTTAAAATGAGCTAATAAAACTAATAGACAAATAAAATGTAGCCCTCAAGTGATAGCAAGATGCACTTGCCTAGGTTGGTGGAGAGGAAAGAGTAGTGAGGAAGAAGAAGAAGAAAATAAAATGAGGAGAGAGAGAGGGAGTTTGATATTTATGGGAGAGGGTGGTTCACTATGTCAAACCAAAATAAACCGAACCAAGCCAAGCCAAGTCATGTTGAACCAAGTCAAGGCCAATAAACTCTTTCTAGCAATTTAAACCATAAAATAAACCCAGCCTCACTAATCCAAAATAAACCAATGAACCATTAAAACCAATTGAACTATCCATGCCAATAAAACCAAGCCAATGCAAAATAAACCAAGATAACTAATCATGACTAAAATAAAATATGGGTCCAAAATACGCATACGTACTCTAAATACGTATCACGAATTTGGGACATTACACTTCCCGAGCTTCTTTTTAGATGATGGAGTCTTCCGAGAAGAAGAAGAAGATGTCTCAAACTCCGTCATTAAATCCGGGTGAATCCACATGATCTCTCCCTTCTTAGTTGTGACAGGAACAAGTTCGTCATTCTGCGCTGGTGGGATGTTTACAACTTCGAGAGTTGCTTTGGGGATAGGAACAATCCCACTTTCTACCATTAAGGGAGGGAAGTCACCGAACTGCATTGAAATTACATTTGCTGTGACTGTTTTGTCTTTGGGTGTTAGTGTCACAGCTCCTGATTTAATCATCTCTTGAATCTTCCCTTTTAATACATAGCAAGACCGGATTGTATGACCCAGCATTCTATGATATGGACAATATTTTGGATGATCTGTCTTATTGGCTTCATCAGGCTTTTTAATTTCTGGCAATTGAATCTTATTACTTTTGAACAAGCATTCAAAGATACCCTGAACATCGTCATCGTCGAAAGAATATTCTTCCTTCGGTCGAGGAGGTCTCTGTTGTTGATTTGTTGGAGCTGGAGTAGCTTGGGTAGTCTTTACCTCTTGACTACTGCTTTGGAGATTGACTTCAAGAGCTGCTTTCCCTTTGCGATTGTTGGGTCGAGTACTATTGCTAGCACTCTGATTTGATTCCTTGGGAGCCATTTGTACCCCCAGACCCTTGAAGGTCTCAGCACTGACCTCGGCAGCCTTGGCACTGACAATGAAAGAAGGCCAATCTTGGAATTGAGTGGAACCTATCCACATGCTGATAATTGGTAAGAGATTCGACTTGCAAGTGTCGATAGTAACAGCATCGGGAGTTCCGAGAGACATTTTGAGGGCTTCTCTTCTGAATCTTTCAATGAAGTCCTCGGTGGTTTCGTTATTTTTCTGTTTAATTCTTATGAGGGCTGACATGGTCATGTCATTAAGCCCTTCATAGAACCGTTCAAGAAACATTTGCTTGAAACTGGCAATTGAAGTAATGCACCCATCAGGGAGACTTCTATACCATTCATAAGCCGTTCCTTTGAGACACCCAACAAACACCCGAGTAAGGAGGGCGTCACTTGGTTGCAGTTGATCAGTCATTACTTCAAAGTGATTAATGAACTGACTTGGAGAGATTGTCCAATCAAAGAAAGAGATGGTTGGAGGTTTGTATTTTGGTGGATACGATACCTGCTTCCATTCTATTGGGTAAGGTTGCTTGATACCTAACCTTTGCAAACCATCCTTCTGTTTCAATGCCTCGAATTGAGTTCGGAGATTCCTTAACTCTTCAGTAACAATTCCAGAAGATTGGGGAGTTGTAACTTGTTGAGTGTAATTGGGAGGAGGGACTGCAGCATATGTACCACCCCCAGCTCCAGACTGACTTGGAGTGGGTTGTACAGGAACATTAGATTGTACTCCCGGAATAGTAGAAGGTTCCGGGTTTGGAACAACAGGAGTATTTAATACAACTGGAGGGGCTGTATGTTGGACTTGCTGAGTTTGATGCTGAGCTTGCATAAGAGTGTGCATAGCATTCAATGTATCTGCCATAGCTCGCAACTGTTGTTCTAAGGAAGAAATCCTTTGTTCATGAGCTTCGGTGCTAGTTGAAGGTTCATGATTGCCCTCTGCCATGTAAGTAGTAATCATTCGAGGAATAGATGATGAAACAGTCTGTTCTGAATCATCACTGTGTGTGTCACGTCCCAGAACCAGAATACTGGAGAACGGGGGCGGACACAGCCAGCTACGTATAATGAAATGGCAACCATTCCACTATACGGTCACGGCTGTCTAGATAGGTGAGGGTTTCACTACAATCCATCAGTCTCTTAAGGTCATAAACTAGCCTATTGTTTCAATCTCAACCAACTAACAATAATCACAAGATATCAGATCACCAAATATACAATTGTAAGGCGTCCCAAACATTACATATCCAGATGATCATGAAGCTAGTCATACAAAATATAAGGACTAGCAAGAGTTTAAGTCATACATGATCAACCTCGAGTTGCCAATCATGCTTACAGCCCGTAGGCAGACAGTAAGTAAAATGCATCGAGCTAACCGGTGCTCGTCGGCTAAACGTCTCAAAAGAATAATTTATAATTTTAATGAGAGGACAAAAGAAACCCACTCGTTGCCCAGATTATGCCTGGCGGTCACCATCGGGCTGGAAAGCAGGTGGATCCTTTGCTGCTGCTCCAGAATCTGGCCATACAAAACCAGCTGGGTCAGACCCCAGAAAGAGCAAGTGCCACAAAGGAGGCTTCACTTAAGAACTAAAACCAGCAATTAGCACAAAAGTATAATTACATAATAAGAGATAGTAATTTAAGAAAAAGCATGATGGGTAATTATAAAAGACAATCTTGCATAGAATCACTAAAAGACAGGACATATGGAGAAGCATGTCAGGATGATATACGACGAGATAACCATGTGACTATTCAGATAGCTAGGTTACAACCCGTAAACCAAACAAGGACCGGGGTTGCAACCCTTCGTCTGAACGGAACTTGGTTTCTCTCATCATTTATCGGCAAGATAAATATAAGAAATCAGGTCAAGTAACAATCTGGAGTGGCAATCATTATAGTGACAATCTGGAGTGACAATCATTATAGTGACAATCTGGAGTGACAATCATTATAGTGACAATCTGGAGTGACAATCATTATAGTGACAATCATTCCATCATTCTGGTACAATCCTATAATCAATCAATTCTAGACAATACTATACTGGACCAGACTCCATCCAAGCAATCACGGCCAATCATTGCCTACGGCTTTCTACATTAACTAACTAGGGTTATCACAATCCTAGTTACTAGCAAGATGCAATGAGATTGATCCACAGCCACAAGCCCTGCAGACCATCCAGGCTACCCAGGACGAAAGATTAGGGTTGAATTCAGGTAGGTACATCGCCCAGGAGACAAATGTATCCTTAGGTGACTTAGAGGGTGCAACACTCGACGGTGCGCTGGAAATGTGCCCTACTCGACGGCAGACTACAGATCCCAAGAGCGCCCAAGGTAACAGGATTGCCTGTAGCTGTGTCATCTCTTCATGACTACTGTGTTATTCTAGTTATTAACCTTAATCCATTTTAGTAGGTACTCCTGACCGTGGTACTCAGGAGTCCCATCCTAGACATGATGCAAGACTGGACAAGTGGATTAACAAGCAAGCAAGAAAGAACCTCCCACGGTGTCAAGACAGGTCAAGTTAAGTTATCAAGTCATGTCAAGTCAGGAGTGCGCCGCCACGGGCCACTATCAAGTCATGTTGGTCATGTCAGGAGTGCACCACTACGGGTCACTGTCGTGTTATGATAGTTCTTGTCATATCATGCCATGTACAATAGTCATTCCAAACATATTAAGTAAAATCAAGTTCATGACAAAAGGCGTAAGGATATAAAATGGGCGTAAAATATCTAATAAAATATCAATATACAGAGCCATAGAAAAACTAAGCTAAAAGAATTAAGACCAAAACTCCAAGAACCAATGGGTCAAGCAAGGGGTCAGGGGGGCAGCGTACGTAAAAGTCACGCACGCTCAAGGAAGCAGCGTACATAAAAGTCATGCACGCTCAGAGAGCAGCGTACATGAAAGTCACACACGCTCAGAGAGCAACGTACGTAAAAGTCACGCACGCTACAGGAGCAGCATAGGTGAAAAGTCACGCACGCTGAGAGAGCAGCGTGGGTGAAAAGTCACGCATGCTACAGGAGCAGCATAGGTGAAAAGTCACGCACGCTGAGAGAGCAGCATGGGTGAAAAGTCACGCACGCTACAGGGGAGCAGCTGCGTGAAAAGTCACGCACACTGAAGGGAGCGGCTGCGTAAAAAGTCACGCACGCTCAAGGAAGACACGCTTCCAACAGGAAGCGTACCCAAGGCTGCGTGGCATAAGCTAAGAAGCTCTGCCACTGCTCACTGTCTTCTCCAAAGAGCAAGAACAGCAAGAACAGCAAGGATAAACCCAAACTTCAAATGCTCATAACTTGGTCAAAACAAGTCCGAATCCAAGTTTTCAAAGGTCGAAATTGGGTAGAAGGAAATTCCCAACCACATGGAACCATCAGAACTTGCAAATGAAGAAGTTATCTAGATCAAAACTTCAAAATTCCAAGAAAGTATTTCCTAGATCTACAAAAACTCATGCACCAAAATGAAAATCTTCAAGTTCTAAAGTGGTTTAGAATCCTGCTAGGAAGCCATCAGAACCATCAAAATGAGTTCTCAAGTGAGAGCAAGATGCACTTGCCTATGGTGGTGTCGGTGGAAGAAGGAGAGGAAGGAAGAAGAAGAAGAAATAAATGAGAGTTAGGGAGGAGAGAGAAGGTTGGTGGCTGCTATTAAAGGAGAAGAGGGTGGTAGGTAGGAGTGGTTCATGCTAACCCAAACCAAGCCAAACCAATCCAAGCCCAACCCGAACCAAGCTAGGCCAAACCGAGCTAATGCAATGCCAGGATGGACCAGAAAATACTCAATAAACCAAGCTCCATTAATCAGAATTAATTCATGAATAATAAATGACAATTAAACCACAATGTTAAATATGAAATAAACCATAATTAACTAATCAAGAAAAATGAAAAATACAGGTCAGAAATACGAATACGTATAAAATACGTATTACGAATTTCGGGGCTCTACAGTGTGAGTCGGTATCTTTCCCGGGACTATTTACGGGAGTCAATACTGGAAAGTTGGATTCTCCAAGGAAGTCCTCTGTGATCTCCGGATTACCACTTGGATGAGAAGAAGAAGAGACTCTGGCCAAGGCTCCGGTCCTGGATCGGGTGCCGAGGTAAACACTATCTTCAGAGTCTGATATAGCATCAGACCGTATGCTACCCCCAATATTTCTGGAGGTCATATTGACAGAAGCATAAAGAGGTTCATCTTCATCCAACATTGGTTCATATTGAATCCGTTCGAAAACAGATTGTCTTTTTGGTGAACAACAACACTGAATCACAACTCGAGGTTGGAAGTTGCAACCATGCTTTTCATGGCAAATATGAGCAATATCATAGCCTGATGGAGTGTCAATTCTCCGTTTATTTTGTAAATACTCCCGGAGATCTGTAGAAACAGATTGGGAAGTACTTGAAGATAGTTTCTGTGTAGAAACTTGTCTTTTGTTCTTCTGTCTTCTCGGTTCTTGAGTGTATAAAGACTGATTAATTTGAGCCACATAGTTCTTGGCATATTCTGCATCAGGGTCTAATATACTTGTCTCAGTGGAATCGAGACGATTCTGATTAAGCTTGTCACGAAGATCCGTAGGAGATCTGACTTTGGTATCAGTCTTGGATACTTGTAATTTACCTTTCTCAGATCGAGAAATTTGGAGAGAAGGAAGATGGGTATTATTCCGACTGAGAGTCGGTAATAATCCATCTTTGGAGGAATTAACCAAAAGGCATTTTCCTTTGTTTGATCTAGTAAGAGTACTAGTCAAATTAACTCCAGAGGTAAAGACCTTAAGAGTAGAGGAGTTGACTAAAGAGTCTTTCTCCTTGATTGGCACAAGATGTGCAAGTTGAGGGAGAATCATTTGTATGTTCTGTGGAAGAGAACCCCCAGCTTGATTTTGAGAAACAGTCAAAGGACTGTAGCTGTTAGCATACGCTGACTTCAGTTTGGACTTCTGGTCATACGCTGCCTTTTTATTAGCATACGCTGGCTTTGGCTTAGCGTACGCTGCCTGATATTGGCTTTTGTACGCTGCCTTTGCCGTACGCTGCCCTTTAAATGCCATACGCTCAGAGTCATCAATGGCTAAAGAGCCGACTGCTGTCGTAAGAATAGAGGGAGAAGGGACTTTGACATGTCCAGAGATAGTTTTCCTTGTACACGCTGACTTGGTTAAAGAACCAACTTTGTCAGCGTGACTAGGAGAAGCCACTGTTGCCGTGTTCAGAGAAGCCGAAGTGTGCTTAGTTGAAATTGAAGACGTGTTCTTGTCAGCGTGAGAAGTGACAGAAACGTCTCGGTCTGTTGAAGAAGACTTAGGGACATAGACAGAGCGTCCCTTCTTCTTGGCAGCAGGAAAAGCGGAGGAAGCAGTGCGGCCCTCCTTCGCCTTGAGCATTTCTTCATAAGCAGATTGGTCGAATTGTACGACCATCGTCTTCTTCGTCGAGCCGATCGACGAAGTATCGCATTGAGTTGTTGCTATCTCGTTGGAGGAGACAGCTTTTCCCAGCAGAGTCGCCAATTTATTTTCCATAAATAAATTCACTTTATTTATTTTGTATCTGAGAAAATTACAACTGTAGGAATCTAATCTAGAAGACGATTACTTTATCCCTTGGACGATGCGATGAAGAAAACTCGAACTTTGAAGAACTTGGACAGCAACTGGGCAATCTCTCTGTTCTCTCTGAAATTGACTGTAGTCTCTGATAAAGATGAAGAAACTCTCTTTTATAGAGTTCAGGATAACTGTCCTTAAGCATACGCTCAGGTAGTTACTTGATGTGTGCATAACTGCAAGGACGCGTGGTAAATTCTGATGGAGACACATTAGCGTGCGGTTGAAAGTAGTGGAGCATATTCCGGAGAGATTGATGGCATGAATGCCACATTGCATAACTTCTGAAGAAGTGGATAACTGAGTGCAGGACACGTGAGAACGTGTGTTAACTGCACGTTGAAAATCATTCTGGACACAACTGCTGTGATACGCTGCCTTAGAGGAAGAGTCATACGCTAGCTTTTGAAGGCACATGTCTTGCAGACACTGACTTGGATAGCGTAGAACCATATAAAGCTGATACGCTCACATTATTGACAGGGAGTCGTATGAAAACTATACGCTCACTTGTCAAGGAGTCGTATGGAATCCATACGCTCACTTGGTTGGAAAGGAGTCGTATGAGATCCATACGCTCACTTGGTTGGGAAGGAGTCGCATGAAATCCATATGCTCACTTAGTTGGAAGGAGTCGTATGGGGTCCATATGCTCACTTAATTGGGAAGGAGTCGTATGAGATCCATACGCTCACTTAATTGGGAAGGAGTCGTATGAGATCCATACGCTCACTTAATTGGGAAGGAGTCGTATGAGATCCATACGCTCACTTAATTTGGAAGGAGTCGTATGTTTGAATAAGTAGACACGTGGCATGTTTGAATAAGTAGACACATAGCCATCATCAATCTTCTTTGATACGCCATATCTTCCAATAACTGACAAAATCTTCTCGAGCGTCGTGACTGCGGATATGATGGCTGACAGACTGTCAAAACTGACAGTAATGATGGCTTTTACATTTATGAGAGATGCTGAGCTGTCCTCGTAAAAGACAAAACCGACTCTTCGAAAACCTATACGACGGCTAGTCTTCATTGGACAGCTGTCTTTGCACGAAAGACGAAGTGTCAGATTCATCCTTTATTAAATACATGCTGTGCTGTCATCTCAGAAGATAATAAAATATCCACTGAGCGTACGGCCTTTAGATGAGCGTATGGCCTTGACTAAGCGTATGGCCTTGAGCGTATGGCCTTGACTGAGCGTATGGCTTTGAGCGTATGGCTTGGACTGAGCGTATGGCTTTGAGCGTATGACTTGGACTGAGTCTTTATGTCAGCGTGTCATAATTTTCACACCCTACAGTCGGCTCGTTTGAGTCGTTGCACCTGCCGTTTGAATCGACGTTCTGCTAGGGCGGAGCGGGTCAATATAGCTGCCGTCGCCACTGCTGCTGTAGTGCCCCGTCCCTACATCGTGTCCCGTACTCCGTCTACGGGGTGCGCAAGAAAAGAACACTGTCGCTATCGATTCGGTCGGGACCGATAGGTCAGGATCGATCGAATCGATCGAACAGGAACGGTTGAATTAAGATCCATTCCCCGTTATGGAATGGCTTCTTCGGAACCAAAGTCCCATATTCAGCGGGTTGCGCCTCAAGGATTGACTCTGCGGCTGAGTCAGGAGAGACCTCCCGTTGCTCTGCTTTTCACGCCGCTTGCGTTGGTTTTGGCTTTGTTTTTTGAATGCGTTTTCGTGAATGTTTTCGATGGTTTTTATGGCTTGCATTTCGAACTCGCATTTCCTATCGAACTTCTTGAATAATGCAGTGTTCTAATCGATTGCTTGTACGATTTCAGGTAATCGCGTAGGCGACGTCTAGCGCGACCAACAAGTTCTCTCGTCTGAAGTAAACTCAAGGTGAGTGGCTGACCCTTCTCTTCTCGACCCCTTCTTAGGTAAATCGATAGTGTTGTTGCAGATGAAGGAATGAATGCAAGGGCACGGACGCGGTAAAATGATCAAGTTTCAAAGGGAATGTATGTAGTATCCCGTCCTGCAAAGTCAATCGGAGGAATCGAAACGCTGACGGCGTTCGGACTTAGCCTTAGAACGGCGACTCGAAGACATTGTTCCGTCAAGCGACCGCTCGCTCAGGTGGGGTAGTTTCAGTGAACTCGACTCGTCTTTGCCTTTACCTAATAACTCGCATGTTTTCAACTTGTACAAGTTAGGCTTGATAATAAAAGTGACGCACCCATATAGCTAAGGAAATAATTTCGACCCGTCGGAATGTCTTAGAACATGGAAATTGGTCCCACGGTCTGCTTAGAAGTCGGCTCAGCGTGTTTCAAAATGACACTAGATCCTTCGTCCCGTGGCTTGGAAGAAGGACGTTGGCCTAAAGATGCTAAGTTGCCTCAACACTTGAAATAGCCCAAGTCACAAGCGTCGCCTGCGTAAACGCTTGATAAAGCATGCACGGTCCGTCGTTTGTTCCTACACTCGAACTTGCCTAAGTCATAGGCCTCGCCCACGTAAATGCTCGATAAAGCATGCACGCCTCCGTAATGCAAGGCTTGGCATAGCCTTTGCTCATCCCTCAGGTTAAGTTGTAGGCTTGAGTAATGCTAGGCAAAGTTATGCCGGTCGACCTAAGTAAATCTAAGTGTTGTCCCGCCCTATCTGCGGTTGTCAAGTTAAATAGTCCCACGATCCCAAGGCCCGTCATATAAAATATGACTTGGGCGATAGCGTCGCATAGAACGTAAGTCGGTTTAAGGCACGATGCTCGGACTTAGCGTTAAGGCATGAACTACGGTCGACTTCATGAGTTTTGGAGAAAGGACTATCGAATAGGTATTTCTGAGTTGAATGAAATGATACGGTAACAAGGAAAGAATGCTCGCGACCGTGGGTCGTCGAGGGGTCTCAAATGATGAAGTCTGGAATGTGGAACTCAAAAGATAGTAAAACAATAAAAGTAAAGACAATGAAACGGTCCTGAAATGAGGAAGTGGGTCGAGTCTGCATGGTCATTGGACAACTAGTGTACCGGTGCACAAGGATTTGATTTGTCCTCAGACGGTTGCCGCGACCACGGGAGCGATCTGGCCTAGGAGGAACCACGGGCCTACAGGACCCTTGCATGGTATGCGACCTGACCCAAGGGGTGCACCGTAGGACGTGTATTAGGGGAAATTCGGCGAGATCGTGCCTCGTTATATACGAACGTACCCTAATATTCTAATGGAGGTCCAAGATAGCTTGTCGTGCTAGTGACCAAGTTCATATAGATGTCGGCATGACGACGGCAATCCGCGAGTGTGCCTTTGGATTTAGTCGAGTATTGAGTGCGTATATCAAGGAGTCGAGTTGAAGGTGTGTGTACAAGTTAAAAACATAATGTTGGGCCTAAGATTTGGTTTCAACGTAGGCGTCGTGCTTCGGTACGAGTCGTGGCGTCGAGTCTTAAGATGTTGGCATAGAGTTGCATAAGTTTGATTGAGTCGTCGCGGGTTTAAGTCAGGAATCACCGCAAGGCAAGTTGGTTGAGTGACACTAAGTACATAAATCTCGATTGGGTCAGTTGGTGATCAAAGTAGCAAGGGCCGCTAGGCGGCATGGGCCGCGATGCGGCGATATGGTTAAGTCTAACTGAATTGCGAGGCACGGCCTCAGCAAGGGTTTGTAGCATGGTCACACGGAAATGAAGCCTCATCGCGCAGTTGCGTCTCTGATTTTGGCCGAAAGGCAAGCACGACTTGATAGGTTAACGTTGTTGGCACGAAAAGGGGGTCTAGAGGTAAAGTATGAGTTAACGTTGTGGTACAAGCACGGGATGGTCCTCAGACACAAATATGCCAAGGCGTCCGTAGTCTTAAAATTGATCCTAAGACAAGACTAGAAAGACAATAAAAAGGGATTTAAGCTGCACAAAGTAAATGAACGTGTAGGTTTTGTATGGGTGGGCGAGGAGCTCACTCCACCAGTACAGTTGAGTACTGACACCCACACAGTATTTCATGTGCAGGCACAGGTAGAAGCTTGTGGTGCGAAGCTCGCTTGGATGCGTCAAGGCACGGAGTTCCTTGACGATTCGAAGCGTGCGGCCGCGTGGATTGAAGACTTATACAGGACATAATGTATGGACATCGCCTTCCGAAGCTTCCGCTGGCTCAAGCATTGTAATCGAGAGATGAAAGAGAGCAGAGTGACATGTAAATGAGAGAAAAGTGAGCACGAGAGACTTATAATTCGGCCGTGCGCCCACAAATATAATCTTGTATTCAATATCAATAAAGAGCTTCTTTTGAATGACTTGTATTCATGTGTGCTTGTTCTAAATTTTTGCTGCATGTTTTAATATTTTTGCTTGGGACTTCTGTGCGACGACCCCGTCGCCGCCGATAAAATTAATCGTTATGAAACTGCCTTGCACGAGCGTAATTTAGGCTTGTGCGACATCACGCCTTAGCGAGGACGATCGCTCCTATGGGAGCGGGGCGTGACATAATGGTATCAGAGCACAGCTTTACGTCCTTGGACTTCACGTCAATTTTTTTTCCAGTTTTGAAAGCTCGTCGTTGGAAAATGAGTGTGTGCTCTCTCTCGAATGTCCCTCGGCATGACCATACAATAAGTCTAAATATTTTTAAGCTCGTACAAGTGTTCAATCGAACGCATCGATAGGCGACGGCCTTTGTGCCGAATGGTGTCAAACTTGACTCGTTAGAGGACACGTGCTAAAGTTAGAAAGTCACGTACGTGTCCAACTAGTCCTACGTCGACATTAGCATATGAGCGTGCAAACTCGAATAAATTTCGTATGGGATAGCTATGCACACGGCCTTTTGGCTAAGTTGTTCCCCGTGTCGTGCACCTCGACTTTTGGTGCAAGCGAATCGCGAGTAATATCAAGTATCGCTCGGTCTGGAACGGAGATACACTTAGAGTGTACATCGATAGGAATGCTATCAAACTAACGCTTAGGCGTGCACGGAAGATTGATTTGGATTTTAAGGAATAGTACGAACGACTTAGTGCGTCGATATGACGTTAGCGATTAAGCTAGAGATTCATCGAACGAATCTGAAATATGTCTTAGCAAATGATGCGAATGTGATTGTGGATTAAATAGGAGGGCTTGCATCCGAGTGGTGTATGTGATAGCTTCGAGGAAGAATAAGAATGAGTGTCGACGACTAGTCGAGTGGCTCGAACCCTAAGTGGTGTATGGACATCATAGAAGTTATTCGAGCGAGACTAAAGGATATACGGATAGAACGAGTATGTCGGCGAAGCGATGCGATCGCGCAAAGCCTTAGAACGCGTCACCCTTAGTTGGTCGTGACCTCGAATGTCCCGAACGAGATGTCGTTCGAAAAACTTGTCAATGGACAACGCAAGTTTGAAAACGACTCGAAATGATGAATAAAAAGATGTATGTCTTGATCGAGGAAGCTAGAGGATAGCACTTGTGATTTTGGATTGGGTCAAGTGAAATATGACTTGAGTTTTAGAGAACGATATTGAAACTAGCTTAAGGAAAAGCGATCAAACTTGATCTTGGATTGAATCGAATGGAATTGTGGTTTATCCAGTTCGGACAATAGCATCAGTCGCACGACTCGAAATTGGTTGCAAAGGAAGATCGTCAGGTTACGCATATCATCGATGGTATTGAGGCGTATCAAAGATCGATATGCGATAACTCGGGGGTACTCTGACTCGGCGAATGACGATCATGCAAATGTCATTGTTCCGATGGATGCTATACTCGGGATATTGAAACGTGTCGAGAAAAATATAGACGTGGCTCGAGGATTTTCTGGTTCAATGAATGACGGTCGGACTATCAAATAGAGATCTCGACTTGGATGAAAATAAAATGTTTGGATTGCTTCGACGATAACCCCAACGTCGAAATTCTTGTCTTATGCGAGCGCAACTCCAGCCTCGTACATGTGTCGTGCCGATTAGGGCGATCACTCCGCGTGAGCGCTGGTATGGCAATTCATACAGCGGGGGTGATTGAACTTGCATAGCGTGGCAATTTGTGTGCTTCGACTTGTGGTGACGCGAAGGTGAACTTGAGAATGACTTGGTGTGCTTGAGGATTGCGTAGGTCCAATCCGCGTATCGAGAATGAATTATCTAGACGTAAGCAAGAGTTACGCCCCGATGAGAATAATTATTCTGCGGGAGCGTTGCATGGTGATTCATGAACCACCGTAGATAATCAGACTCGCGTGAGATTGGGGTGCAATGTATTGTCAAAAGCTAGACGATCTCGTGATCGAATACATAAATTGGTTAGAATTGGTGAATTGAATGGAATCGAATATATGCAACGATGTCTTGATACGAATTAGGTGATCATGCTCGATGTTTAAAAATCTGAGAGACGCGAGCTTAGGTAGAAAACCCCGTGCTATCGACCTTGGTTTGACCCTAGGATTGGGGGTCGGTATTGGCATTATTGTTGGAAACTATGATTCCAATCCTGATATTGACTTAGCCTTAAAAAATGGCCTAGCGGTTAGGCGAGATGCCATGTTTCAAGTGTTAGCAATCGAAAGATTAATCTTGAGGATGGCATGGATGGATAGCGTGAATCACGAATATAGGAAACCCTGCTCACGATACTCGACTGACATGCATATATTTTAGGGACGCCTGAGTATGTGAACGATACGACTCGAGTGAGAATGACGAATTCTCTATCATGCGGCTGGGTTGAGTGCATGTATTTTGGGGACGCTTGGAATGCGTGCACGATCTAGCCAAGTGATACGTTGAGTTCAAGCACGACCTGAGGAATGGAAGAGTGTCGAGATCTTGATATCATGTTAACGAAAAGATTGAATATCATGCGAGCGTGGCTCGAAATTTAAGAAACGCGTAGGCGAAGTGTGTACGATAGTCCCGTGTCTAGGCACGATTAAGTCTTGGCCATAGAAATGGTAGGATGGCTTGCCTTCAGGAAAGTCTCTAGGATGAGACTTGTTCTGAGCGGTGTATGTTGTAGTGCCCCGTCCCGCAAAGTCAATCGGTGGAATCGAAATGCTGACGGCGTTCGGACTTAGCCTTAGAACGACGACTCGAAGATATTGCTCGGTCAAGCGACCGCTCGCTCAGGTGGGGTAGTTTCGGTGAACTCGCCTCGTCTTTGCCTTCACCTAATAACTCACATGTTTTCAAATTACACAAGTTAGGCTTGATAATAAAAGAGACGCACCCATATAGCTAAGGGAATAATCCCGACCCGTCAGAATGTCTTAGAACATAGAAATTGGTCCCATGGTCTAATTAGAAGTCGGCTCAGCATGTTTCAAAATGACACTCGATCCTTCGTCCCGTGGCTTGGAAGAAGGACGTTGGCCTAAAGATGCTAAGTTGCCTCAATACTTGAAATAGCCCAAGTCATAGGCGTCGCCTACGTAAACGCTTGATAAAGCATGCACGGTCCCGTCGTTTGTTCCGACACTCGAACTTGCCTAAGTCATAGGCATCGCCCGCGTAAATGCTCGATAAAGCATGCACGCCTCCGTAACGCAAGGCTTGGCGTAGCCTTTGCTCGTCCCTCGGGTTAAGTTGTAGGCTTGAGTAATGCTAGGCAAAGTTATGCCGGTCGACCTAAGTAAATCTAAGTGTTGTCCCGCCCTATCTGCGGTTGTCAAGTTAAATAGTCCCACGATCCCAAGGCCCGTCATATAAAATATGACTTGGGCGATAGCGTCGCGTAGAACGTAAGTCGGTTTGAGGCACGATGCTCGGACTTAGCGTTAAGACATGAACTACGGTCGACTTAATGAGTTTTGGAGAAAGGACTATCGAATAGGCATTCCTGAGTTGAATGAAATGATACGGTAACAGAAAAAGAATGCTCGCGACCGTGGGTCGTCGAGGGGTCTCAAATGATGAAGTCTGGAATGTGGAACTCAAAAGATAGTAAAACAATAAAAGTAAAGACAATAAAACGGTCCTGAAATGAGAAAGTGGGCCGAGTCTACATGGTCATTGGACAACTTGTGTACCGATGCACAAGGATTTGATTTGTCCTCAGACGGTTGCCGCGACCACGGGACCGATCTGGCCTAGGAGGAACCACGGGCGGACCCTTGCATGGTGTGCGACCTGACCCAAGGGGTGCGCCGTAGGACGGGTATTAGGGGAAATTCGGCGAGATCGCGTCTCGTTATATACGAACATACCCTAATATTCCAATGGAGGTCCAAGATAGCTTGTCGTGCTAGTGACCAAGTTCATATAGATGTCGGCATAACGACGGCAATCCGCGAGTGTGCCTTTGGATTTAGTCGAGTATTGAGTGCGCTATATCAAGGAGTCGAGTTGAATGTGTGTGTGCAAGTTAAAAACACAATGTTGGGCCTAAGATTTGGTTTCAACGTAGGTGTCGTGCTTCGGCACGAGTCGTGGCGTCGAGTCTTAAGATGTTGGTATAGAGTTGCACAAGTTTGATTGAGTCATCGCAGGTTTAAGTCAGGAATCGCCGTAAGGCAAGTTGGTTGAGTGACACTAAGTACACAAGTCTCGATTGGGTCAGTTGGTGATCAAAGTAGCAAGGGCCGCTAGGCGGCAAGGGCCACGATGCGGCGATATGGTTAAGTCTTACTGAATTACGAGGCACGGCCTCAGCAAGGATTTGTAGCACGGTCACACGAAAATGAAGCCTCATCGCACAGTTGCGTCTCTGATTTTGGCCGAAAGACAAGCACGACTTGATAGGTTAACGTTGTTGGCACGAAAAGGGGGTCTAGAGGTAAAGTATGAGTTAACGTTGTGGTACAAGCACGGGATGGTCCTCAGACACAAATATGCCAAGGCGTCCGTAGTCTTAAAATTGATCCTAAGACAAGACTAGAAAGACAATAGAAAGGGATTTAAGCTGCACAAAGTAAATGAACGTGTAGGTTTTGTATGGGTAGGCGAGGAGCTCACTCCACCAGTATAGTTGAGTACTGACACCCACACAGTGTTTCATGTGCAGACACAGGTAGAAGCTTGTGGCGCGAAGCTTGCTTGGATGCGTCGAGGCATGGAGTTCCTTGGCGATTCGAAGCATGCGGCCGCGAGGATTAAAGACTTACACAGGACATAATGTATGGACATCGCCTTCCGAAGCTTCCGCTGGCTCAAGCATTATAATCGAGAGATGAGAGAGCAGAGTGACATGTAAATGAGAGAAAAGTGAGCACGAGAGACTTATAATTTGGTCGTGCGCCCACAAATGTAATCTTGTATTCAATATCAATAAAGAGCTTCTTTTGAATGACTAGTATTCATGTGTGCTTGTTCTAAATTTTTGCTGCATGTTTCAATATTTTTGCTTGGGACTTCTGTGCGACGACCCCGTCGTCGCTGATGAAATCGGCCGTTATGAAACTTCCTTGCACGAGCGCAATTTAGGCTCGTGCGGCATCACGCCTTAGCGAGGACGATCGCTCCTACGGGAGCGGGGCGTGACAATGTAGGCTAGACCTTAATAACTAAATATTGTCTTAACTCGATCATTGGACAACTTGTCGACAAGAAGAGAGTTTCCTCGAGCGACAACCCGGGGCCACGGGACCGACTCGGCCTAGGAGAAAACACGGTATAGTTGTGCTGTATGATAGCACGGGTTAAGCGGGGACTTGCTGCGGAGCTCGCTACTTGCGCTGCAAGGGCTCCGGCTAACAAAGCTATAGTCCAGGATGGCTTGTGATGTCAGTGACCGAACACACGTAATGTTGCACTTGGAATGTAAATGATGACAATTGACAGGGAAGAACATGGTAAGTTTCATAAGGCGCGGCGCGGTCCGTCGTGGGTAAGTTCCAACGTAATTTATATTATGCTTGTCATTGCTCGTTTGAAATTCATTAGGATCGTTAGAAACATTCATGAACTAAGTCATATAAACTCTTCAACCAAATGAGAGCTTGGAACTTAAATTGCCACGCACCAGTACAAAGTGTAATGTACTGATCCTCGCTCTCCACGCAGGTACCCCGAACCACGAAGGGCGTGCCACATAAAGCTCAAGGCGACGTGAACCCTTTTGAAGTCTCGTCCACATGTGAAGGCTTATGTTCTGAAATCCTTTTGAAGACTCGACACTCAGTACAAAGAAGAATAGATGGCGACTCGGCTTTCCTCGATCGCAGGTGGAAAGTGTAACTATTTTGCTTGTAAAAAGGGATGTAATGTATAGAACGACTATCTCATTAGCGTTCGTTTTGTAAGTTGAGTCATTTTGTAGCCCGTACGGTAATGATTGTATTGGAGTCAGTGTAAATGTAGTTTTATTATTAATGAAAAAGTCTACTTCTATTTCAAATGTGTCGAACAATTTCTCTGCGTACTCTAACTTGATGTTGTGTTTCGGATAACCTTATGACTACGTCTTGTACGATCGCAACTTAGGTTCGCACGACATCACGTCCGGGGAGACGACTATCGATTTTACGGAATTTTGGGTGACATAACAGAATGTAAACTCAATCACAACTAAGGAAGAAGAAGCACAATGTGATATAGAACTCAAAGAAATACAGATGATCAGAAGAGTCTAAGTGTCTAAGACAACATCTCAGCAACATCCAGAAATACAAGTCTCAACTACTGAATATGAAAGAATATATACAATCCATATCTCAAATGACAGAAATAGTAAAACCTAGACTAGTCCCAAGACACAACATAAGTAAGATAAAGCCTAACTATAGAAGGTGTCAACACCAGCCTCATCCTCGTCCTCTGTAAACATTCAACGGTGCCCAATCAGGACGAAGCAAGCACAATACATCTCAACAGTTCATAGCAGGTTAGAAAATATAATCATGCAGTAAAGTAAGATACAGGAACTGAAAGAAAGTACAGAATGTAAACAGAGAGAGAACTGTAATAGAAATATATACTATAAGTAAAGAACTAACAGTGGCTAGTGAGTCAGAGTACAATATAAACATGTGAATGGCATAGGAGATTCTGATGAGACACTACGGAGGTGATCAGATGAGATACTACTTGGGTATTATTCACATGTCTACTTCTACTCCCCCGTACCCCTAATCAATACACAAGGATCCAGCCAGGTTATGTTATGATCCATGCAATGGCCCACAAGGGGTGATACATGGTAGGCCCAAAAATGGGTGATTCTAGGAATGTCCATAAATGGGTGATTCAAGGAAGACTCTGTGATCATGAGAGTACATGTCACAAGTGATCAATGAACCATAAAGCATAGTGATACACAATATAAGTGAAACGCACAGAATATATAGTATCCGATGCTCCTTGAGGGGATAACATCTCAAGAAGGGATCCATATAGTACTAATCCGTGTGATCAACGTGACTGTATCAAGTAAAGTAATTTAAAGCATGAGAAAAATTCTAACAGGATATAAAATGATCAGAGAATGTACTCGCCTGGTATCCTGAATGTCCGAAGAAAATATACTGTCCGAGGAGTGGTGTCTGTCTCCTATAGAACAGTACAAGTCACAACATGTCTAAAATAATAATAAGATGCAATTCAATGCATTCTATATGAATCTAGATCAATCTAGACCAAAGTCAACTCTTGGTCAACTCTGGTCAAACCTAGAAGTCAACTAGGTCAACTAAGTCAAACCTAAGTCAAACAAGTCTATTCTAGGTCTAATCAAGGCTATACAAGTCAACTAGACAGTCACTAGGCAAACAGACACACCCATAGGCTATGAGCCCTAGGCTATGTCATCTAGGTTATTGGCCATAGGCCCAATCCTCTAGGCAATAGCCATACACTATGCCATATACCTATGTAGAATCACAACCATATGTAGGCCATGAGCTAATTACAAGCCACTACACTATAGGCCAACACCATATATATATATATATATATATATATATATATATATATATATATATATATATATATATATATATATATATATATATATATATATATATGTATATAACATAGGAATCTCAACTCACACATTACATTCACATATTTATACACACTATCTATGTAGGCTATACCTACATTAAATTACAATTCACATTGGTTGTATGTATATTATTACATATATATATATACATGTATACACATAGAAAGTTAGAGAGGGGAGAGCATGCCTTATGTGAGTGTGTGTCTTAATGTGCCAGTGTGCACCAATCCAGATTTTCATTTCCAGTCTAAACAGTGAAGTATAGGCATGAATATTAGGTCCTCTTGTATGTGTAACATTGCATATACATGTATTCCCCAAATTTCAGATTGTGGTGTGAAAGTGTGACTGGAAATATAAGAGATTGTGTGTGTGTGTAGAAGAACCTAGGTGACAGTGTTCAGGTGTTCAGGATGTGAGGACAGTGCATGTGTGAACATGTGAGATTGTGAGTGTGTGTGGGTGATGAGCTAAGGGTGGCCTGTGCTCAGGTTTAACAACCCAAAGACAGTGCATACAAAGTCATTCCAGGTTCAGTCGTGTCTCAGTATTCTCAGGTTTTGAGAACCATGGAATCAAAACAGTTGTAAATGGGAAGGAAAAAAGACAGTTTTAATATGAATTAAAATACAGTTGAAAGGAAGGAACAAGGACAGTTAACACCCAATCCATTGAACCCATTCTCAGATTTGAAACTGAGATAAAATCACAGTTCAATGAGGGAATCATACGACAGTGAGCAATAAACCAATCCCAAATTCGAATTCCTATCATGCAACCACACCAATCAACAGTTAACTCAAAACATGTAGAATTAAACAAAGTGGGGAATTAAGCTTGTAAAGTACCCTTCATTCAGTTTATACAATGACAGTGAACTAGTCCAATGTATAGGAGTTAACATGCAATTCATCATTCAACAGTTTTAGGAAAGGAATGGAAATCGATTCTCAGGTTTTAAGTATCCAGGAATTGAGAACTTAATGACAGTAAACTATAAACCATAGTGATCTATCACACTTTATTGAATCAACATTGAACCCCATATTGACAGTATATAATAACAATAGTGAATAAATTTGAATTTTCCATTCCCTTTGAAAACCATGTATCTCATTTGAAACCAAAACCTCAATGTAAACTTAACACAATGTAAACTGTCATTTGAACAACTAACAGCCTATCGATGAACTAACAAATTACTTGAGAATTTATCGTGGCAATGAATCATTCAAACTCAATTGAAAATCTGGAATGAAAAGTTCAGGAAAAATAGAATATCATGACTGTGTAGCAGTCCAACCTTAATAGTCCAAACCATAAGTCGAATTCCCATAATCTCAATGCAAAACAAACCTTAACTTGAAAATCAAACTAACATAAACTAATACATATGATCAGGAATTAATGGAAATTTAATCATTAATTTAACAGTTAAATAATGGCATTAAACAAGGCTACAATAACATTCAAAATCAGTTTTTAAACAGGAAATGAAAGTTTCAGTCCACATTAACCTACATCGACCAACAATCAACATTGTAGCAATCAATCACACATGTATATGAATCTACATGATAATTAACATCAAGGAAATCAGTGAAATTACACTTTAAAAGATCAGAAAAATGGGAATCAATATGAGAATTCAGAACTGTGCACAGGACTGCCTCATGCACGCGTGCACACCATTCGTGGACACGACACGACACGAACTAGGACACGTACTCGTGCCTATAGGTTCGCCTAGGATAGGACTAGGGTTCCACCACCCTGAATCATGTCTAAACCGTGTCCTCGTGTGACACGAAGGCAGTGTCAGCAGCCCCGTGGCCGTCTGTGCACGACAGTGTCCAATCCGTGCGGGCAAGATTTCTCACAATCCACAAATTAAAATCCCCTAAAAATTTATACACTTCATGTCAGTCACATAGTGATTGTTTACACAAAAATTTGTGTCCAGACGTGTCGTGTCCGTGGAGAACTGGGACACGGGCAGCAGGGGAAGCCCTAGCCACGTGCGGGACTGCGTCCACGAGTCCAGTGTGACTCGGACACGACTCGAAATCACCTCAGTCGTGTAGAATCTCACAAGCAACCTGAAAAACTAAATTCCTATTCAAATACTTTCTAAAAACTCGATCGAAATGCACACTGTGGCATTTTGTCGAACACCTACGAATGCACACTGATACGTGTCCGATACGGACACGTAAAGGACACAAAACCTAGCAAAACCTATTCCTACAGTTAGAGGACACGTAGGGCTTCCTATCCATGCCTAGAAACTGAAATTTCATGGAGAGAATGAAAAGTTACCTATTGGTGTTCTTCTCCAAAGAAAGCTTCAAAATGGGGGATCCTTCTCGCTAGCCCCAAAGCTCCAAATTGTCCCAAATTTGAGAATGGCCTCCATGAACAGTAGGGAAATGAAATTTAGATTACTATGGAAGAAGTTTGAATGAAAAAGGAATTATATTGATCAAAATAGGGAAGGGTTTCTAAAGGGACAAACCTTGTTCTTGCCAATGGAGAGAATGAACAAAAGAGGCAATATTTTTGGGAGGGATTTTATAGGGGTGGATCCCTAGGTGGCAATCCAAGGGCTCACATCACATCTAATCTATTCAATGGCTAGAAATCTAGGTTTTTCCTTCTAGTCAAGTTGTAACCTATTCCTTTCTAACAAATCATGACTTAATCCAACTAACCCATACTAAATAATACTAACCATGGTAAACTAGACTAGCTATGACTAATCTAGGTTACGTCCAATCTAGGTTAGGGCTAAACACAACACAAAACAATTAATTAAATA
Source organism: Iris pallida (assembly GCA_029216955.1). Classification (NCBI taxonomy): domain Eukaryota; kingdom Viridiplantae; phylum Streptophyta; class Magnoliopsida; order Asparagales; family Iridaceae; genus Iris; species Iris pallida. The sequence goes on from JANAVB010043618.1 coordinate 7,686,417, forward strand.
ATATTTAAATCACACCATTCTAAATAATTATTTTAAATTCCAAATAATATATATTAAATTCAAATAATTCAAAAATGACAAAAATATCCTCAAACTAAAAATGATAAATGAAATACCCTAATCACATGGCTAGGCTCTAGGTCACTATCTCTAGGGTTACACTAGCAAAACACCAAATCACAAGTCATGATTTTAAATAGTTTTAAAATGATTAAAAATCACCAAAAATTATAATATGAAATAAATATCAATAAATAATAATTGTAATTACAAAATTTTAAAATTATTCTCATCTGGAAAATTGGGTGTTACAATCCTACCCACCTTAGAAAAATTGTCCTCGAAATTAAGATGATCGTACCCCCTTCTAGGTCAAACATAGTCAAGGGTCAATCACTAGTCAGTTTTCTCAACATCCTAGTACTTGGTCAACAGCTGGTCAACTTCTTAGGATTTTACCTAAGCTACCTACCTAAGTGTTGGCAACCAGAATTTACACTACCAGAATAAGTCGTTTTAGCGACGCATAAAGACGTCGCTAAAACGACAAATTTCGTCGCTAAAGAGATTTAGCGACGGAATTACCGACGTTAGGCGATAGTCGCTGAAATGTAAGTCGCTAATCTTCTAAACGTCGCCAAACGTCGCAATTATCGACGTTTGCCGACGTATATATACGTCGGTATATTATCGACGTCTACCGTCGTGACGTCGGTGGATTAGCGACGTATTAATGCGTATCGCTATGCGTCGGTCAATTACCGACGTATTACCGATGAATCGTCGGTGATTTAGTAACATGTACAAAGTCGCAAAGCGTCGGTAAATCCTGGGAATTCCTGGGGATAATTACCAACGTTCACCGACGTTTACCGACGTCCTCCGACATATATTGACGTCGCTAAACGTCGGTAGCCTGGATAATATTAATTATCTACCGACGTTTACCGACGCAAAATTACGTCGGAAGGCATCGGTAAACGTCGCTAAATCTGCAAAAAAAATAAAAATAAAATAAAATACAGAATGTCCATTTCTCCCTGCAGTTTAAAAAGCCCATTTTTCACTGTAGAATAGGATCCAAACAATCACAGAATGTCCATTTCTCGCTGTACACAGGTTTCAGTCCCTATAACCAAGTCTACAAGAATCACACAAAATATGGGAACGAATGGCTCAGAACACAATCCAAAATTCATTCTAGCATACATTAGTGTGAATCATCTATGTTCTGTACATATGGTGTAGTATATGTTCTTATCGTATCTAGTATCTGAAGAATGTAACAGAATTAAGATGAACTCACATAATGTAATAGTAAGACGTCATCATACTACTATATAAGATATAGTGATAGGTTGTCGTATCATCATTGCCGAGGAATGAGAGTCGGAGGACAGTCAACTTTATCTACGGCTACATAGTTTCTGCCTCACCAGTCGAATGGCTGCATGGACTATGTCCCGATCCCCATGTCGTACCGTAAATTAATGCAAATGGAGATGGAGCCAAAATACAAAAACCAAAATATGATATCCACCTCAAGTGTAGAGTCGGGGGAGAAGATCTTTTCCACCCTCTCTCTCTCTCACGCTATCAACGTCACAACTTTTCCACCTCAAGTTCTGATCAAGCATTTTCCTTATCCTCTCCTCCACCATGGCTCTGAACCTATCTGCTCCTCCCTACTTCCCTTCTTCTTATTTGACTCTCTCAGCTACATATGATATCCAGCTTAAGTGTAGAGTCGGGGGAGAAGAAGTGGACATGAAAAGGAGGGGGAAGCAGCACAGCCGGCGGCATGACTCGGAGGAAGTACAGAGGTTTTCTTCAACATACGTAGAAGAACTATAAGGATATATCTTTTCACAACATATCACCTTGTCAAAGACCCTTAATGTGACAACCATGTTACCGCAGTGTCGGAAGACTAACATGTCATAATTTTATAAGCCGTTTGTTTTGACACAATCCTCCAGCCGAATTTTATTTCTATGTAATAATGTAAGATTACGACATAGGAGGAAAGAGTTGGGAGGATTATGTCAAAATACACGGCTTAGAAAATTATGACATGTTAGTCTTCCGACACCGCGGTAATATGGTTGTCACATTAAGGGTCTTTGACAAGATAAAATATTGTGAAAAGATATATCCTTATAGTTCTCCTACGTATGTTAAAAAAAACCTCTGTACTTCCTCCGGGTCATACCGCCGGCTGTGCTGCTTCCCCCTCCTCTTCCTGTCCACTTCTTCTCCTCCGACTCTACACTTGAGCTGGATATCGTATGTGCCTGAGAGAGTCAAATAAGAAGAATGGAAGTAGGGAGGAGCAGATGGGTCCATAGCCATGGTGGAGGAGAGGAGAAGGCAAAACCGAATCAGCATTGTCTTCCGGATCGTCCTCATCAAGGCATAACGGGCTGCTCAGCGTGCCCAGCTTCTTCAACTTCCTGCTGGCTGCAGAGTCAAAATGGAAACGGGTCCTCTTTGCCGGCCCGGAGCTCTGACTCGCACTCGTCGCCGCGCTACCGGTTTCCTCTCCTCCTCTGACGCGGGTCATAAGAAAAGAAATTTCGTACCTCTTCTTTACATAAACATCATTGTCGCCTTGTACTCGAGCCTAGCCTCCTCGTCTGTGACGCTATCCAACTTCTCGGAGTCATCGGAGAAGGAGTCGAATGAGTCGGCGGTAATAGCAGATGATTGCAAGACAGGGAGCAAAAAGACAGGCGAAGAAGAGGACGATACGAGTCGAACTGGAGATTCGAATGACAATGTAGGCACGGAGAAGTCGGATAGCGTCACAGACGAGGAGGCTCGAGTACAAGGCGACAATGATGTTTATGTGAAGAAGAGGTACGAAATTTCTTTTCTTATGACCCGCGTCAGAGGAGGAGAGGAAACCAGTAGCACGGCGACGAGTGCGAGTCAGAGCTCCGGGCCGGCAAAGAGGACCCGTTCCCATTTCGACTCTGCAGCAAACGAGAAGTTGAAGAAGTTGGGCACGCTGAGCAGCCCGTTATGCCTTGATGAGGACGATCCGGAAGACAATGCTGATTCAGTTTTGCCTTCCTTGGATGCTATTGATTCTGTAGATCCGTGTATAAAAGAGGAAGAGATTGGGAGTAGAGTGGACCCGGAAGGAAATGAGAGATTGGAAGCTGGGTCAATATCCAAGAAGCGAAAGAGAGTCGAGGATTCTGATAGGTTGTCGTATCATCATTGCCGAGGTATGAGGGTTGGAGGACAGTCAACTTTATCTACGGCTACATAGTTTCTGTCTCGCTAGTCGAATGGCTGCAGGGACTATGTCCTGATCACCATGTCGTACCGTAGATTAATGTAAATAGAGCTGGAGCCAAAATACAGAAACCAAAATACAAAATACAGAAACCAAAATACAAAATACAGAAACCAAAATACAAAATACAGAAACCAAAATACAAAATAAAGAAACCAAAATACAAAATATAGAATTCAAAGTAGGACCCTCTGTGAGAACGGATGGCTCAGAACACAACCCAACCGGAAAGGATACTCTGAGAGATCCACCTTAGAGGGATGAGCACGGATACTTTGACAAAGGAGGCCACCATGCTGTCAGGAACCTCTCACTCGAACTCTACACCAAAGATGTCCACTTGATCTCTGGGACAAAGTTTTGGCTCGGAGCAAGAATCTGTGGACGGAGCACATCCACCATGCTGTCAGAAAAAAATAGTAACGGTGAGAGACCTATCTGAGTAGGACGTATACTTTGATAATATCTCCTCCAACACTCGATCCCACTACTGATATAATTCTTGTAAAGGTGATCTCTCAGAGTATACGTCCCTCTCAGATGGATCTCTCAGAGTATCCTCTCTGGTTGGATTGTCGTATCATCATTGCCGAGGGATGAGGGTCGGAGGACAGTCGACTTTATCTACGGATACATAGTTTCTGCCTCGCCAGTCGAATGGCTGCAGGAACTATGTCCTGATCACCATGTCGTAGTCCAATATAATCCAGAGATTGACACAGTTCTAATTCATATATGTAGTCCAATACAAATAGTCTAATACAAAAATAACCCAATATAAATAGTCCAATACAAATAAGTACTAATAGCTAATGAGAACCACGCTGCTCACGCAAACGCTCAGTGATACATTTACGCAACCACCTCGAAAAAGCGAGATTTTTGGCACGAGGAGAGATGTCGTCCCTTGCAAGGACTGCATGAAGAGAACTCTCGGTCTCACTAGCTACCGGTGCTGGATGAATAGAACTCCCGGTCTCACTAGCAACCGGTGCCACTTCCTCCTCAACTGTAGGAGGAGCCACCTCAGCATTCACTGTTTTCTTCAAACGACGTGCCGCTCCTCGGGTCATGGGTGCCATCTGGTAAGATCGATAGTCACAAATAATATAATTGTAATACTAAGACATCATCTACTACTATATAAGATATAGTGATAGGTTGTCGTATCATCATTGCCGAGGGATGAGGGTCGGAGGACAGTCAACTTTATCTACGGCTACATAGTTTCTGTCTCGCCAGTCGAATGGCTGCAGGGACTATGCCCTTGAGATAGTGAACATATACACCATGAATCCAAATCCCATATTAACATTTACTAATCCAAATGGATGCAGGGACTATGTCCTTGCCTCTCCGGTTGGTTGTCGTATCATCATTGCCGAGGGATGAGGGTCGGATGACAGTCAACTTTATCTATGACTACATAGTTTCTTCCTCGCCAGTCGAATGGCTGCAGGGACTATAATAAGACATAATTCACCAAAGAGAACCATACTATAACTCACACTTTAAGACAATAGATGAAGGAAGACTTGTATGGAGGATCGATAGGGTTGAGCGATATCATTTTATTCTACAAAGAGAACCATACCGTAGAACTCATACTGTAGAACTCACACTTTAACACAATTCTACAAAGAGTTGTCATAGGGTGTTGAGCGATGTCATTTTATTCTTTTCTTCTTCTTCTTCTTCTTAGGATTTTTGAGTATTGGATCTTGAGAGACATATATAGCCAGAACTTACGAAGAATGGAGTACCATACTTCAACAAATAGATGTTGACTAATTGGTTCATATACTTGTTGTCTAAAATAAGTATAGGAATGTTGCAAGGTGAAACAATGTATCAAAAACTATATCGAAACCCAAACCCAATATGCAAATCCAAATTAATACGAAAATACACAAGTGTATGTAGGGGATTAAGTGTACAGAGGTGAAATACATATATATGCAAGCTTGGGGGTGTCCACGTGTCCAACAAATGGACACAAAGTATCCAAAATCTCACGAACACACTGTATCAGTGAACACATGGTCGTAACGTGTCTCCGTGTCCATTTTGGACACAAAAAACACCTCAATTAGGGTTAGGGTTTACCTTCAGTCTCCTCACGGTGGTGGAAGAGGAGGAGGAGGACAAGTTCGGTGGTGGAGGAGGAGGGGATTAAGTGTACAGAGGTGAAATACATATATATGCATGCTTGCGGGTGTCCACGTGTCCAACAAATGGACACAAAGTGTCCAAAACCTCACGAACACACTGTATCTGTGAACACATGGTCGTAATGTGTCTCCGTGTCCATTTTAGACACGAAAAATACCTCAATTAGGGTTAGGGTTTACCTCCAGTCTTCTCGCGGTGGTGGAGGAGGAGGAGGAGGAGGATCTCGCGGTGGAGAAGGAGAAGGGGCTCGCGGTGGAGGAGGAGGAGAACGGGCTCGCTGGAGGGAGGAGAAGGGGCTCGCGGTGGAGGAGGAGGATGAGTGGCGCCGGAGGGAAGGGGGTGGCTGTCATCGAGGTCGGGGAAGAGGGGCGGGAACAAAAAATTTGGGGAGAGGGAGAAATGAAAAGTCGAACCAAGGAAACCCTTTTTATCAGAAATTAGCGACGTCCGAAAATACGTCGCCAAGCGTCGGTAATCGTTTAATATTCGGCGACTTAATAATCGTTGCGACGCTAAACGTCGCTGAACTAATAAAACTAGCGACGTTTTCCGACAAATCAGCGACGTTGGTTTTTATTACACTAAATGTAGTCGCAATATGTCGCTGTTTGTCGCTACCAGCGACGTATTGTGACGCATATTTTAGGAGTCGCTAAATCCAAAAATATTAGCGACGTTTTAAGTTTGCGTCGCTAATTACGTCGCTGATATGACTTATTTTGGTAGTGTTAGCAAAAAAAGAAACTCTATAATAGGCTAGCTCTCAACTTCCCAATCCTATCAAATCACCCATAACTAAGTACCTACAAGCTGAGCACACCAATCCCAAATACCACATATATATATATGCTCAAGAACAACAACCACCACATATATCCTAAGTATATCATCTATATATATATGACTGATCAACCAAGGGTTAAAGTAAACTAAACTTATAAGGGACTGAAACAAAAGCTTAGAATTTAGGCTAAGGATGAATGGTCTGAAACATTAATATAGGCAAAAGGGAATGATGCTAAGAAGACTGAAATATAAGCTAAAGGATAGGACATTTGGGTCCACTTGTATAGTCAAAGTGAGAGGAACCTACATAGTGACTGAAACATGCCTCTAGATCAACCTGGCCTCTTCTTTATATCTGGCTAAACTAACTATATGCAGGACAGTGGTTTGAAGAAGTGAACCAGACTGGTGTACAGGGAATACAATAGGTAGTATACTACAATTGAGTGTAGGCTACGTACCAATCAAATTATATTACACATATATACAAACTATATATATATTAACCCTCATCACCTCAACTCTACTCGGGGTCAAATAACACACACTCCTACCAATCAAATTACATTCCAGGTTTACCACCAGTGAGAGATGTGGAGTTTTGCATTGAGCTGAATCCTGGGACGGAGCCTAAAGTCGGCAGGGTCTATAGGATGTCGTAGTCAGAGTTGGACAAGTTGTACCAGCATGAAGAAGAGTTGAAGGTGAAGCAGTTTATCCGAGACAGTAAATCACCCTGGGCAGCACCGGTGATTTGGGTACCCAAGAAGGATGGATCGACGCGAATGTGCATTGATTACCGGCAGTTGAATGCAGTAACCGTGAAGAACAAGTATCCGTTAGCAAGGATTGATGATTTGTTTGATCAATTGAGTAAGGCTTGCATCTTCTCTAAGATTGATCTTCGATCTGGATATTATCAAGTGAGGGACCGGGAGCAGGACATACCCAAGACAATATTTAGATCCCGGTATGGGCATTATGAGTTTCTGGTGATGCCATTTGGACTGACTAATGCCCCAGCAGTATTCATGGATTTGATGAACCGCATCTTTCTGCCATATTTGGATAAGTTTGTAGTAGAGTTTATAGATGATATCCTCGTCTATTCCAGTAGTGAAGAGGAACATGAGAAACTTCTTCGGACAGTGTTGCAGACCTTGAGGGAGCATCAACTTTATGTGAAGCTTAATAAATATGAGTTTTGGTTGGACCATATTTCATTCCTGGGATACATTATTTCTGGAGCCGGAGTGTCAGTAGATCCGAAGAAGATAGAGGCAGTAGAGAATTGGCCAGTTCCGATGACGATGGCAGAAGTACGTAGTTTCTTGGGATTGGCAGGTTACTACAGGAGGTTCGTGGCAGACTTCGCCCGAATTTTGACACCCTTGACGCGTTTGACGCATAAGGATGTAGAGTTTGTTTGGTCAGCAGAGTGTCAGACATCATTTGAAGAGTTGAATAATAGATTAATCTCAGCCCCGATCTTAACACTTCCAGTATGATCGGGAGGGTTTACAGTGTATTGTGACACATCCGGGAAGGAAATTGGATGTGTATTGATGCAACATGGTAAGGTGATAGCATATGCATCTCGACAGCTTCGAGATCATGAGAAGAACTACCCAACTCACGACCTGGAATTAGCAGCAGTAGTATTTTCACTCAAGTTATGGAGGCACTATTTATATGGGGATCGAGTGGAGATTTACACTGATCATAAGAGCTTAAAGTATGTGTTTACCCAGAGGGACCTGAATATGAGACAGAGAAGATAGTTGGAATTACTGAAGGTCTTTGATGTAAATCTTCAGTATCATCTAGGCAAGGCGAATGTGGTAGCAGATGCCTTGAGCAGGAGAGGTGGTGCATTTGTTTTAACCTCGCAGAGACATATTTTGGAAGACCTTCAGGAAATGGGAATTGAAGTGATCTTGCCTCAAGATACGGGAGTTATGGCCAGTTTGCAGATTCAGTCTACTTTAGTAGAGAGGATCAGAGCAACCCTGGCAGAGGATCCGCGGATCCAGAAGCTTCGATCGGAATGTGAGTCAGGTCTAAGGAAGAAGTTAGTAATCCATGAGGATGGTACACTTAGGTTCGGAAACCGTTTTTGTGTACCAGGAGGAGACCTTCGACAAGAAGTTATATCAGAAGCTCATAGTTTCCCTTATTCCATTCATCCCGGAGGCACTAAGATGTACCAGGATATGAAGCAGCACTTTTGGTGGAATGACATGAAGAGAAAGATAGCGAGGTTTGTATCCCGATGTTTAATATGTCAGCAAGTGAAGACAGAGCAGCAGAGACCAGCAGGATTGTTGCAGCCGCTTCCTATTCCGGAGTGGAAGTAGGAGCACATCAGGATGGACTTTGTAACCGGTTTCCCTAGATCTCCGACCGGCCGAAACGCAGTTTGGGTAATTGTGGATCGGCTCACGAAGGTTGCATATTTTCTTCCTTTCAGAGTAGGGCAGACTACTGAGCAGCTGGCAGAAATGTATATGAAGCAGATGAGGCTGCATGGTGTTTCGGTCAGCATAGTATCCGATAGAGACACCCGGTTCACCTCTCACTTTTGGCGGAGTTTGCACCAGAGTTTGGGTACCAAGTTGAGGTTCAGTACAGACTATCATCCGCAGACGGATGGACAATCAGAGAGAACCATTCAGACCTTGAAAGATATGTTACGGGCTTGTACTTTAGACTTCGATGAAACCTGGAAAGATCACCTTCATTTAGTAGAGTTCTCCTACAATAATAGTTATCAGGCAAGTATATAGATGGCGCCTTTTGAAGCATTATATGGAAGGAAGTGCAGGTCCCCTCTGGCATGGGACGATATGGGAGAACGACAATTGTTGGTACCAGAAATGATCACGCAGACTGTAGAGACAATCAAGATGATCAGAGAACGGTTTCGAGTCGTACAAGATAGACACTGCCACTGGACAGATCAACATCGAAGGCCTCTGGAGTTTGGTGTCGGTGACCAAGTGTTTCTACGGATATTGTCTTCTCGGGGTGTCATTAGATTTGGAGCCCGAGGAAAGCTTAGTCTGAGATTCGTTGGTCCTTTTGAGATTCTCGCTCGGGTAGGCGATGTTGCTTATCGGCTTGCCCTTCCTCCCTCGCTATCTGGCGTACATGATGTATTTCATGTATCTCAGTTACGTGATATGTCCCAGATCTGAGTCATGTCCTCGACCATTCAGAGTTAGTCGTTGGTACCGACCTAACTTACGAGGAACAACCCGTGTCTATTTTGGACCGGTGAGAGAAGTTGCTCAAGAACCGGACTATTCGTCTTGTCCATGTCGCTTGGGGCCATCACCCTCCGGGAGAGTCAACCTGGGAGTGCGAGGATGAGATTAGATCTCGGTATCCGCACTTGTTCGAAGCGGAAGGTATGTTTCTCCTCATGCCTTGGTAAGTTTTAAAATGTATGATCGATGAGTGCTAAAGATAGGTTGATTGCGTAGATTGTAATTGCACCTTGCTTGCCTGGATACCTCTATCTTTGTCTTGGTTAAAATTCCGAGGACGAAATTTTTCTAAGAAGGATAGAGATTTCACTCCCCAATCCCGATATACATATTCTTCATGGATTCTGTATACGGCCTCTGTATTTAGCATATGCATAAATTTTGTTTATTATTTATTAAATGGTGGCATGTAGCTTTTTAGCATTATCATTAGTGGAGTAATTAGGAAATTAGGGTTTTCTTAAACCAACCCCTATTTAATATCCTCTTCCTCACTCTCTCTCTCTCCTCATTCACTCTTCCATTTATTTTTCCCAACCACCACTCCACAGGCAAGTACACCTTGCTCAAAAGTGGAGAATAGCAAATTTTCCATTCTTGATTTATTCTTGATATTATTTATTTATATAATTCTTCTTTTCATTTTCTACATGTTTAGTTCTTGGAGATTCTAATTTTTATGGCCAAATTTGTATAGATCTAAGTTCCTAAAATCTAGGGTTTCATGGGTTTACATGGTTTTGATCTATCAAACTTGGCTATTTTCGAAAACCAATGGTCCTATGTTGTAGAAAATTTGATTCTACACAATTTTGACCTTTGAAAAGTTAGATTTCGATTTGTTTGGAGGAAGTGGTGGCCGAAACAATATTTGAGCATCCCCTAGGTTCGCCTGTGCTGGCTCTGGTAGGGATGATGAACAGTCCCCTGCGGCCGCATGAGTATTTTGCAGCCGCATAAGCAATGGCAGCCGCATGAGCATTTCAACCGCATGGCGCCGGACAGTTTTCAGCCGCATAAGCTTCTTCGGCCGCATAAACCAGTTTGCAGCCGCATAAGCTTTCCAGCCGCATAAGCTTTTTCAGCCGCTTGCGCCCTGACCTTTTCCCAGCCGCATGGTGCTGGACAGTTTTCAGCCGCATAAACCATAATTTTTGAGCCGCATATGCATCTCCTTTCCTGGCCGCATAAGGCCCAGTGATTTACTTGCCGCATAGGATATAGCTCTTTGAGCCGCATGCGCCCTTTCTTTCTGGCCGCATATGCATGATTTATCCCTGGCCGCATGAGCATCTTTTTTCCTTGCCGCATAGGCCATAGCCGCGAGTTTATTGTCGCATATGCTTGACTGGTTCTTAAGCCGTATAAGACTCAATCTTACAGCCGCATAGGTCCGCTTCCCTAGCCGCATGAGCGTTGACCACATGAGCCTCAGCCGCCTGTTCTTTTGAGTCTCAGTCCTCATTTCTAATCCGACTACCTATGTGATGGCTGGATGGCCCTATGTGTGTACTGAGGTGCAATCTATGTGAGCACCGAGGTGCAATCCTAAGCGCTAAGTGTTCCTATGTGATACCCGCCAGTACATTCCAGAGCCCAGCATTTACATAACCAATGGTCGGTGGCAATGATGTGGTATGTGTTATGTGTTGCATTACACCAAGAAGGGGTACATACGTATGACTCCATGAGCCACTACGAATTCCTTCTTGGGGTACTCGTATAATGTACGACATCTAGAGGAGCGAACATGGGACCACGACATGTGAGCTCCGAGGATAAGTTAGGGATTAATTAGGCAACTAACTTGGTAGATGCATTGGGTGGGAAGAATCCCGAGATCGTGCCATACTGGCCACCCGAGGTATGTAGAACCCTAGGGGGGGTGAATAGGGTAATTAAAAACTAAATATAACAATTGATGCAATAAAGACAATTGAAAGTAAAGAGTAGAAAGATCAAACGCAAGGATGTATCCTGGTATCCTCTTTTGATGCAGTCAAGTCCCGGAACTCTCTCCGGCTTTAATCCACTATTTAACCAAATAGTACACACGAGTTTGGATCCGAAGAACTCGCCAACTTCAACACGAGTTTGGATCCGAAAACTCGCCAACTTCTACACACGAGTTTTCTTACGAAGGCTCGCCAACTTCAAACAGAAGAGAATGAGAACTTGTTGATCTTCTAAACACGTGAAGATCGAAATGTACAACTCTTTAATACTCTAGCACTTTGGGAGAGGATGACAATGAAAAGCTTGGAAGAGTATTAATGGTGGAGCTCTTGGTTGTTGAAAAATTTATGGTAAGAGTTGGTGAGAAAGCTCAAGAAAGAGAGAGCTTTTTTTTATAGAAGAACCAAGAGTTGGTGGCATTTAATGCTCTGAATACAGATAGACCGGCATGCCGTCGGTATGCAGCGACATACCGTCGGTATACCGGTCAAATAGTAACGGTCATATTAATGACCGATTGAGAGCATTAAATGCTGCCATTAATGTTAGTCAGGGCAATTCAAAAACCAAACATTTGAAACTCGGTATACCGCCGGTATGCCGGAGCATGCCGCCGATATGCCGACAAAAGGTCACAGCAAGTTTTGGTTTGCTAAAACCGGTATACCGCCGGTATGCCGGAGCAAGCCGTCGGTATGCCGACATTTTGTCACAGCAACTTTTGGGTTGCTAAAAACGGTATACCGCCGGTATGCCGGAGCATGCCATCAGTATGCCGACAATTTGTCACAGCAACTTTCTGGACATAAAAATCGGTATACCGCCGGTATGCCAGAGCATGCCGCCGGTATGCCGACAATTTATCACATCAACTTTCTGAGCTCCAAAAATGGTATACCGCCGGTATGCCGGAGCATGCCGCCGGTATGCCGCTCTGTATGTATTTTATTTTTGACTTGTTCTTTTTACTTGTCATCCGTCCTTAGGTGTTTACAAATATACCTAGACTTGTACAGACATAGAGACTCTAAGCAGGAAGACGCCGTCTTATGCAGGGAACGCCGGTAACTGCTTCAGTCTTCAATGTAAAAGAGATTGCGCTTGAACGGAAGAACTCCATGTAGTAGATCTTCTGAGAAAATATGAATCTGAAGAATAGAAGACTAAACTACGAAGATGTTGTTAATAATCAAAATAAAATGTGCCAACAAACTCCCCCATTTTGATAATTGACAAAATAGAGAGATAGCATTTTCAGGGAGTAGCTCCCCCGTAGGTAGACAGCTCCCCCTCAATACGATTTCTCCCCCTTTGTCAGTTAGTCAAGGATGGGGATAATAATAGAAAAAGTACATAATGATAATGACAAGAGTATATAAAGAAAAGCATGTATTAATAATTTGAAGTAAAACTGAATACATGCCCGACACATACATAGCATAAGGTAAAAAATATAAAGACGCGCCACAACGAGAGCCAGATACTAGAGATAACCACAGATAAAGTCCCTGAAGGACTGATAACTGGTACCAACCACACACCGGTCCCCGAAGGACCACAAAAGACAACATAAAAACAAACACATAAAACTAAAACACGCATAACACGAGACCATCATCCAAACGGGAATCCATCCCTACTCATCGGCCGGATCGTCACCATCACCCTGAGCCTGCTGGAAGGTGCCAAAAGGATCAATGTCGTCAGGGTACATAAACCTATAGGCATTGGAATCTGAGAAGCGCGGTGCCCGGTACATAGGATCCTGAAGATTAAGATCCAGAAAAGCATCCCAGTCCTGGAGAGTGCGCTGAATAAAGTACCCCTGGTCGTGGAAACGGGACTGGATCAGGGCGCCAAGGCCACGAGTGTTGGCCCGCATCTGCTCCTCTGCTTGGGCCATCCGTATATCAAAGTGCTGCTGAGTCAGTGGCATATAACGACCCGAAGCGGAAGGAGTAGGTGTGGGGGCAGCAGGAGAGGATGCCGGTGGCTCTTGGGAAGACGAGGCACGAGATGTAGATGCGCCAGTAAGGGAACGGAAGACAGCAAGATAGGAGGGGACGCCATCCGAGGAACAAAGAGATAGGTCAACTTTGCGGGCTTCCAGAAGCAAAGTGATAAAGGAGCCGTAGTAGAGGTTCTGCTTTCCCGCGGGCATGATACGTCGGAAGAGCAGAAGGAGAGTCTTCGGGAATGAGAGGGGCTTCCGGGCATAGAGATAATACATGCAGACGAGGGCATCGCCAGTAATGGCGTCGTAGTTCCCGCCCTTAGGAAATAGTGTATGGCACCCTATCCTATGGAGCTCGTAGTAAAACGGCTCCAGCTGTGCAGAGAGGGCTGGGATGGTAGGAGGGTTGGGGCCCTTGCAGATGATACGGCAGAACTCGTCGAATGGTGACGCTGCCGAGGAATGAAGAGCAGCCAAGGATGGCAAGGCTTCCCTTTTGTCCGGGATGCCGAGGATGTGCCCGATGTCCCGAGAAGTGAGACGGAAGTGACGGTCATTGACCATAGACTGAATGGCAGGGTGATCGTCGTCCCCGACCAAGTTGTAATAGAATAGTCGGACAGCAGCGGGGTAGACGGGTATTTGGCGCCGAAGTAGAGAGGAGAGTCCGGCCTCGTCAAACAAGAAGACGTGACCGGAGAAGAGGTTCCAATTTATCGCCCGTCCTTTGAAGACACTGTGATGCACGAAGTGCTGGAACCATAGCTCGGCCGCCAAAGAGTTGGAAAAGATCCGTTGGTCGTACCCGTGAGGTTGGGCCACCGGGATGAAGGGATTGAACAAGGAGGAGGAGGAGGAGCGGAGACGCTTAGGGTTTGCCATGAGGAGAGACTAGAGTTTTGGAGCGGATGAAGGAGGAGTAGGAAAAGTAATGGAGGAAGGAGGTTTTTAAAGAGGAGGAGGAAGATGAAGAGATGGAGTTTGAAAGGGTGGAGAGGGTGGGAACGGTTGTAGAGGAGGTTTAAAGAGGGGAGTTGAAAAGAAAGTGGGTTGGAATTTATAAGGGTGGAGTAAAAAGGGGAGTGAAAGGTGGGATGTGAGAGGAGAGTAATAAATGAGATGGGAGGTGAAGAGATGGGTAGTTAAGATAGATTTGATGGATGAGAGGGAATAAAAGTAGTTTAATAAAGAATAAAGGAAGAGAAGAAGAAAGGTGGGCCCGGACCCTGATTTGATGTCCTGTCCACCTCGGACCGACATACCGTCGGTATGCCGGCGTATACCGACGGAATGTCGAGTTTCGAGACAGAACCAAATTCTGAAACGAAAAACGGCATGCCGTCGGTATACCGCCGTATACCGTCGGTGTGCCGATCAAAGAACAGTTTTAAGGATCAAAGGATAAGATGCCTAATTCTTGGCAAAGAAAGGAGAAGCGATCTTCAGGGAGTGGTTTGGTAAAGATATCGGCTAATTGAGAATTGGTCTCAATAAACTCAAGACAGATGTCTCCCTTTTGTTGATGGTCACGAAGAAAATGGTGTCTAATTTTAATGTGCTTCGTGCGTGAGTGACAAACCGGATTTTTCGTGAGATTAATAGAGCTAGTGTTATCACATTTAATAGGGGTGCAAGAATGAGATATGCCATAATCTAAAAGTGTTTGTGACATCCAAAGAATTTGTGCACAACAACAACCAGCCGCAATATATTCTGCCTCAGTGGTTGAAAGAGCAACAGAATTTTGCTTCTTACTAAACCATGATACCAAAGACTTTCCGAGGAATTGACATGTGCCACTAGTGCTTTTTCGGTCTATCTTGCATCCGGCAAAATCCGCATCCGAAAAGTCGTGAAGCTCAAAGGATGAGGATGTCAGATACCAAAGGCCCATGTTAATGGTGCCTTTGAGATAACGAAAAATGCGCTTAACGGCACTCAAATGTGATTTCTTTGGATTGGCTTGATATCGTGCACACAAGCAAACACTAAACATGATATCAGGACGGCTAGCAGTTAAATAAAGTAAGCTACTGATCATACCTCTATACTTACGAATGTCAACCGAGGTGCCATCTTCATCATTTTCAAGCTTTGTCGTTGTGGCCATAGGAGTCCTCATTGATTTGGATGAGTCAAGGTTAAAACGCTTGAGGAGGTCCTTTGTATATTTTGCTTGATTGATGAAGGTTCCTTTGGGTCCTTGCTTGATTTGTAACCCCAAGAAGAAGGAAAGTTCACCCATCATACTCATTTCAAACTCTTCCTGTATAACTTGAGCAAATTCTACACAAAGTGTGTTGTTAGTAGAACCAAAAATAATATCATCGACATAAATTTGAACCAACAAGAGAGTCCCATCATGGGATTTAATGAAAAGTCTTGTGTCAACTTTTTCCTTTGAAAAATTGTGAGAAACAAGAAAAGAGCTAAGACGCTCATACAAAGCACGGGGAGCTTGTTTGAGGCCATAAAGGGCTTTATGGAGTTTGAACACGTGATTAGAAAAATGAAAAGCTTCAAAGCCATGAGGTTGTTTAACATAAACTTCCTCTTTAATAATACCATTTAGAAAAGCACTCTTAACATCCATTTGAAATAGCTTAAAGTCATTAAAACAAGCAAAAGCACAAAGCATACGAATGGATTCAAGACGTACAATCGGAGCATAGGTTTCGTCGTAGTCAATTCCTTTCTCTTGGTTATAGCCTTGAGCAACCAATCGGGCTTTGTTACGAGTCACTAACCCATCTTCATTAAGCTTGTTATGAAACACCCATTTTGTTCCAATAATGGGATGATTGCTAGGTTTTGGGACAAGTTCCCAAACCCTGCTTCGCTCAAATTGATTAAGCTCCGCTTGCATAGCTATCATCCAAAACTCATCAAGGAAAGCATCATTAACATTTTTAGGCTCTATTTGAGAGATAAAAGCCACATTTGTACAAAGATCACAAGTGGCGGATCTTGTGCTAACACTGAAGGAAGGATCCCCAATGATAAGCTCCTTATGATGATTGGTGACAAATCTCCATTCTTTTGGGAGATCATTTTGAGGAGCCTCGAGAGGAGGAGACTCTTTTGATGGGGTCACAACTTCATTGTTAGATGAAGAGGGACGATCCTCAATAGAGGAGTTCTCCAACCCAAACGAGATGTCATCAATATCTTCGGAAGAGGAGAATGTAGAAGAGTTGAGTTCATTAAAAGAGACATTGATTGACTCTTCGACAACAAGACTTCTTTTGTTAAAAACACGAAAACCTTTACTATGAGTAGAGTATCCAAGGAATATTCCTTCATAGGCTTTTTTTCAAACTTGCCTAGGTTATCCTTGGTATTCAAAATAAAACAATTGCAACCAAAAACTTTGAAATAGTCAATTGAGGGAATTTTGTCAAACCAAAGCTCGTAAGGAGTCTTCTCAGAAATAGGTCTAATTAAGACTCTATTTATAACATGACAAGCCATATTAACGACTTCCGTCCAAAAATATTGGGGGAGCTTATATTGGTTTAACATAACCCGGGCCATATCGCCAAGGGTTCTATTCTTTCTCTCCACAACACCTTTTGTTGAGGAGTACGTGGGCAAGCAAAATCAAGTCCAAAACTATTCTTTTCACAAAATCTTTTGAAATTGGCATTATCAAATTCCCCTCCATGATCACTCCTAATTTTGTTGATAGAAAAACCTTTCTCATTTTGAACACGTTTACAAAAAGCAACAAATTCACGAAAAGTATCACTTTTACAAGCAAGAAAAATAACCCAAGTAAATCTCGAAAAATCATCAACTAAAACAAAAGCATAAAGCTTGTCTACTCTACTAGGCCCAAAAAGATCCATATGAATAAGTTGAAGGGGTCTAGAAGTACTCACAGAGTTGATTGATTTGAAGGATGACTTGGTTAACTTACTTTTCTCGCATTCTTCACATACCATATCCTTTTAGAATGGGATACTTGGGAGTCCTCGTACAAGCTTCTTGGAGGCGAGACGAGAGATGATATCCATGTTGGCGTATCCAAGCCTCATGTGCCAAAGCCAACTCTCATCGATCTTTGCAACTAGGCATCTGTCATTGTTAGTACCTTCAACAAGATAAAGAACATAAATGTTGTTTTCTCTAATGCCTTCATAAACAATAGTTCCATTAGAACTATCGGTAATGTAGCATTTGAGTTTAACAAACTTGATATCATAGCCATTATCGGTAAGATGGCTAATACTAAGGAGGTTATGCTTGAGATTAGTAACAAGACATACATTATTAATACAAGGATAAGGAGGAGAACCGATATTACCATTTCCAATAATATAACCTTTAAGATTGTTACCGAAGGAGACGTATCCTTCCTTCTTCATCGATAGTGTTGTAAAAAGTGAAGCATCACCGGTCATGTGCTGTGAACAACCGCTATCGAGAATCCACTTGCTTCTAGCATGAGAAGGATTCGTCACCTACAACATAAGTTGAAGATGAACGTTTCGGTACCCATGAGTATTTGGGTCCTTGATTGTTAGTTCTAGGAACCCATTTAAGAACTTTCATGTCAACTTGTTTCCTTGTATAACAAAAATTTGAAGTATGTTCGAGCAAACCACAATAATTGCACATCAAAAAAGATGTAGAAGAAGAAGTGTGAGTGTTGTGCATATGTGAGTTTCTAGTGTGAGAAGTTCTACCATGAGTGTTATGATGATAGTAAAATGCATGATGTGAGGTGTTCTTCTTAACAAAAGGTCCTTTTCTTGTGTTAGAAAAGGAGTTGTGTGTAGTGTTCATGTAAGGGTTATGCCTAGCATTGTGATGAGTGTGGGGGTGTCTTGGAGCATGCATGTGAGTGGTATTCTGATTACCTAAATTCTTACTTCGTGTAAGAAGATCATTATACTTAATAGAAGTGTCATATTCTTTTCTATTAGCATCTTGACATTTGCGCATAGCAAATTCATAAGAACTTCTCATGGATAGAATCTCATCATCCTTTTTTTTGATGGTGTCAAGAGATTCTTGAAAGTTGAGTCGCAAAGACTCTATTTCATCCGTGTCAGAAATATGAGATTTTCCCTTCACATCAATAATGATGCTTGAGAGCCTCTCTACTTCAAGTTGAAGAGCCTCAACCTCTTTAAGAGATTTCTTGTATTTATTTCGAACACCTTTGTGTTCTTCATGTAATTCAAGAATGGCATTCTCCAAATCATCATAGGTAAGAGTGTTTAAGGAAAGATCATCAAGTACCTCATTGGTTGCCATGAGACAGACGTTGGCATTGTGTTTGCACTCCTTGTCGTTGTCGGAGTCGCTCGCATCACTTTCACACCAAATGTTTGTGTTGGCAAACTTTCTGGAGGATGAGCTTCCCTTGCTAGGCTTCTCGCACTTGCTTGAGTCTTTTCTTATCATCGGACAATCCCTCTTGATGTGTCCGGGTCTTCTGCATTGATAGCACGCCAGATCTTCTTCATTGTCCCATCTAGAGCGGTTGGCTTTGTTGAATTTTAGGAACTTCCGGAAGTGCTTAGCTGTGAGAGCTATTTCTTCATCGTCGTCCGACTCATTGTCGTCGGAGCTATCCTTGGAGTAGGACCTTGTTGCTTTGAGAGCAAGAGTCTTCTCCTTCTCTTTGGTCTTCTCTTTCTCCTTCTCTTGTATGGAGGATTCCTCTTGATCCTTCATATCGAGCTCGTGAGTCATTAGCTTGCCCATGAGAGTCTCAAGGTTCACGACAGTCAAGTCGTTCCCCTCAATGATTGCGGTAGCTTTAGGACTCCAAACTTTCGTCAATCCTCTAAGGATTTTTCTGATCTTTTCATGAGCCGGATATTCCTTACCATGAGAGGAGAGAGGATTAATAATATCACCAAATCGAGTAAACATAGAAGTAATAGATTCATCATGCTTTATTTTAAAAGACTCATATTCTTGCTTGAGTCTACTAATCTTAGACTTCTTCACTTGTGAAGTTCCTTCGTGTGTGACTTCAAGTAATTTCTAAATCTCATTGGAAGTCTTACAAGTAGAGATTCGGTTGAATTCACTACTGTCGAGAGCACAATAAAGAGCATTTATTGCCTTGGCATCTCGACTTGCAAGCTTCTTGATGTTTTCAGAAAGAGTGTCCCGAAGGGTGTCAGAAGCAATATCCTCAATAGCTCTGGAAGGAGTAGGAAGACCATTTATCACGCAATCACATAAGTCAAAATCTATGGACTTTAGATAAATGCTCATCCTAATCTTCCAGTAGTTGTAGTTGGTACCATCAAATAGGGGAGGCCTATTTGTGGAGTACCCCTCATTGTGAAACGTGTTGATACTAGGGTTAGAGGCCATGGATCACTCAAGGGTGTAAATCCAAATCAAGAGAACAAAGCTCTGATACCAATTATAGAACCCTAGAGGGGGGATGTGTTGGCACATTTTATTTTGAGTAATTAACAGCATCTTCGTAGTTTAGTCTTCTGTTCTTCAGGTTCATATATTCTCAGAAGATCTACTACATGGAGTTCTTCCGTTCAAGAGCTTTCTACTTCTTCCTTGAAGACTGGAGCAGTTACCGACGTTCCCTGCATAAGACGGCGTCTTCCTGCTTAGAGTCTTCGAGTCTGTACTGGTCTAGGTATATCTGTAAACACCTAAGAACGGATGACAGTAAAAAAAACAAGTCAAAAATCAAATAGCTACAGAGCGACATACCGACGGTATGCTCCGGCATACCGACGGTATACCGTTTTTGGAATACAGAAAGTTGTTGTGACAAATAGTCGGCATACCGGCGGCATGCTCCGACATACCGGCGGTATACCGCTTTTCTTGTACAGAAAGTTGCTGTGACAAATTGTCGGCATACCGACGGCATGCTCCGGCATACCGACGGTATACCATTTTTTAGCAACCCAAAAGTTGCTGTGACTAATTGTCGGCATACCGACGGCATGCTCCGGCATACCGGCGGTATACCGTTTTAAGCAACTCAAAACTTGCTGTGACAAATTATCGGCATATCGGCGACATGCTCCGGCATACCAGCGGTATACCAAATTTCAAATATTTAGCTTTCGAATTACTCTGACTAGCATTAATGGCCGCATTTAATGGTCTCAAACGGTCATTAATATGACCGTTACTATTTGGCCGGTATACCGACGGTATGCCGCTGCATACCGACGGCATGCCGGTCTGTCTGCTTTTTGAGCATTAAATGCCACCAACTCTTGGTTCTCTTATAAAAGGAAGCTCTCTCTCTCTCTTGAGCTTTCTTACCAACTCTTCCATAAATTTTCCAACAACCAAGAGCTCCACCATTAATACTCTTCCAAGCTTTTCATTGTCATCCTCTCCCAAAGTGCTAGAGTATTAAAGAGTTGTACATTTCGATCTTCACGTGTTAGAAGATCAACAAGTTCTCATTCTCTTTTGTTTGAAGTTGGCGAGCCTTCGTAAGAAAACTCGTATGTAGAAGTTGGCGAGTCTTCGGATCCAAACTCGTGTTGAAGTTGGCGAGTTCTTCGGATCCAAACTCGTGTGTACTATTTGGATAAATAGTGGATTAAAGCCGGAGAGAGTTTCGGGACTGGACTGCCTCAAAAGAGGATACCAGGATACATCCTTGTATTTGTGTTTGATCTTTCTACTCATTACTTTCAATTGTCTTTATTGCATCAATTGTTGTAGTTAATTTTTAATTACCCTATTCACCCCCCCTCTAGGGTTCTACAATTGGTATCAGAGCTTCATTCTCTTGATTTGGATTTACACCCTTGAGTGATCCATGGCCTCTAACCCTAGCATCAACACGTTTCACAATGAAGGACACTCCACAAATAGGCCTCCCCTATTTGATGGTACCAACTATAACTACTGGAAGATTAGGATGGGCATTTATCTAAAGTCCATAGATTTCGATTTATGGGATTGCGTGATAAATGGCCTTCCTACTCCTTCTAGAGCTATTGAGGATATTGCTTCTGACACCCTTCGGGAAACACTTGCTGAAAACATGAAGAAGCTTGCTTGTCGAGATGCCAAGGCAATGAATGCTCTTTACTGTGCTCTCGACAGTAGTGAATTCAACCGAATCTCTGCTTGCAAGACTTCCAATGAGATTTGGAAGTTATTTGAAGTCACACACGAGGGAACTTCACAAGTGAAGGAATCCAAGATCAGTAGACTCACGCAAGAATATGAGTCTTTTAAAATGAAGCATGATGAATCTATTGCTAGCATGTTTACTCGTTTTGGTGACATCATTAACCCTCTCTCTTCTCTTGGAAAGGAATATCCCGCTCATGAAAAGATAAGAAAGATTCTTAGAGGATTGACGAAAGCTTGGAGTCCTAAAGCTACCGCAATCATTGAGGGAAACGATCTAACTGTCATGAACCTAGAGACCCTCATGGGTAAGCTAATGACTCACGAGCTTGACACGAAGGACCAAGAGGAATCCTCCATTCAAGAGAAGGAGAAGGAGAAGACCAAAGAAAAGGAGAAGACTCTTGCTCTCAAAGCATCAAGGTCCTACTCCAAGGATAGCTCCGACGACAATGAGTCGGACGACGATGAAGAAATAGCTCTCACAGCTAAGCACTTCCGGAAGTTCCTAAAGTTCAACAAGGCCAACCGCTCCAGACGGGACAATGAAGAAGACCCGCCATGCTATCAATGCAGAAGACCCTGACACATCAAGAGGGATTGTCCGATGATACGAAAAGACTCAAGCATGTACGAGAAGCCTAGCAAGGGAAGCTCATCCTCCAGAAAGTTCGCCCACACTAGCATTTGGTGTGAAAGCGACGCGAGCGACTCCGACAACGACAAGGAGTGCAAACACAATACCAACGTCTATCTCATGGCAACCGATGAGGTACTTGATGATTTTTTCTTAAATACTCTTACCTATGATGATTTGGAGAAAGCCATTCTTGAGTTACATGAAGAACACAAAGGTGTTCGAAATAAATACAAGAAATCTCTTAAGGAGGTTGAGGCTCTTAAACTTGAAATAGAGAGGCTCTCAAGCATCATTATTGATGTGAAGGGAAAATCTCCTATTTCTGACACGGATGAAATAGAGTCTTTGCGACTCTAGTTTCAAGAATCTCTTGACACCATCAAGAAAAGGGATGATGAGATTCTATCCATGAGAAGTGCTTATGAATTTGCTATGCGCAAATGTCAAAATGCTAATAAGAGAGAATACACCACTTCTATTAAGTATAATGATCTTCTTACACGGAGTAAGAATTTAGGTAATAAGAACACCACTCACATGCATGCTCCTAGACACCCAAACACTCATCAAAATGCTAGGCATAACCCTTACATGAACACTACACACAACTCCTTTTCTAACACAAGAAAAGGACCTTCTGTTAAGAAGAACACCTCTCATCATGCTTTTTACTATCATCATAACACTCATGGTAGAACTTCTCACACTAGAAACTCACCTATGCACAATACTCACACTTCTTCTTCTAAATCTTCTTTGATGTGCAATTATTGTGGTTCGGTCGGTCACACTTCAAACTTTTGTTATACAAGAAAACAAGTTGACATGAGAGTTCTTAAGTGGGTTCCTAAGACTAACACTCATGGACCCATAAGATCATGGGTACCAAAATGTTCATCTTCAACTTATGTTGTAGGTGACGAATCCTTCTCATGCTAGAAGCAAGTGGATTCTCGATAGCGGTTGTTCACGGCACATGACCGGTGATGCTTCACTTTTTACAACGCTATCGATGAAGAAAGAAGGACACGTCTCCTTCGGTAACAATCTTAAAGGTTATATTATTGGAAATGGTAATATCGGTTCTCCTCCTTATCCTTGTATTAATAATGTATGTCTTGTTACTAATCTCAAGCATAATCTCCTTAGTATTAGCCATCTTACCGATAATGGCTATGATATCAAGTTTGTTAAACTCAAATGCTACATTACCGATAGCTCCAATGGAACTATTGTGTATGAAGGCATTAGAGAAAACAATATTTATGTTCTTTATCTTGTTGAAGGTACTAACAATGACAGGTGCCTAGTTGCAAAGAACGATGAGAGTTGGCTTTGGCACATGAGGCTTGGACACGCCAACATGGATACCATCTCTCGCCTCGCCTCCAAGAAGCTTGTACGAGGACTTCCTAGTATCCCCTTCAAAAAGGATATGGTTTGTGAAGAATGCGAGAAAAGTAAGTTGACCAAGTCATCCTTCAAATCCATCAACTCTGTGAGTACCACTAGACCCCTTCAACTTATTCATATGGATCTTTTCGGGCCTAGTAGAGTAGCTAGCCTTGGTGGCAAACTTTATGCTTTTGTTTTAGTTGATGATTTTTCGAGATTTATTTGGGTTATTTTTCTTGCTTGCAAAAGTGATACTTTTCGTGAATTTGTTGCTTTTTGTAAACGTGTTCAAAATGAGAAAGGTTTTTCTATCAACAAAATTAGGAGTGATCATGGAGGAGAATTTGATAATGTTGATTTCAAAAGATTTTGTGAAAAGAAAGGTTTTGGACATGATTTTGCTTGTCCTCGTACTCCTCAACAAAATGGTGTTGTGGAGAGAAAGAATAGAACCCTTGGCGACATGGCCCGGGTTATGTTAAACTAATATAAGCTCCCCCAATATTTTTGGGCGGAAGCCGTTAATACGGCGTGTCATGTTATTAATAGAGTCTTGATTAGACCTATTACTAAGAAGACTCCTTATGAGCTTTGGTTCAACAAAATTCTTTCTATTGAATATTTCAAAGTTTTTGGTTGCAATTGTTTTATTTTGAATACCAAGGATAACCTAGGCAAGTTTGAAGAAAAAGCCTATGAAGGAATATTTCTTGGATACTCTACTCATAGTAAAGGTTTTCGTGTTTTTAACAAAAGAAGTCTTGTTGTAGAAGAGTCAATCAATATCTCTTTTGATGAACTCAACTCTTCTACATTCTCCTCTTCCGAGGATATTGATGACATCTCGTTTGGGTTGGAGAACTCCTCTATTGAGGATCGTCCTTCTTCATCTAACAATGAAGTTGTGACCCCATCTAAAGAGTCTCCTCCTCTCGAGCCTCCTTCAAAGGATCTCCCAAGAGAATGGAGATTTGTCACCAATCATCCTAAGGAGCTTATCATTGGGGATCCTTCCTCAAGTGTTAGCACAAGATCCGCCACTCGTGATCTTTGTGCCAATGTGGCTTTTATCTCTCAAATAGAGCCTAAAAATGTTAATGATACTTTTCTTGATGAATTTTGGATGATAGCTATGCAAGAGGAGCTAAATCAATCTGAGCGAAGCAAGGTTTGGGAACTTGTCCCAAAACCTAGCAATCACCCCATTATTGGAACTAAATGGGTGTTTCGCAACAACAAACTTAATGAAGACGGGTTAGTGACTCGTAACAAAGCCCGATTGGTTGCTCAAGGCTATAACCAAGAGGAAGGCATTGACTACGACGAAACCTATGCTCCGGTTGCACGTCTTGAATCCATTCGTATGCTTTGTGCCTTTGCTTGTTTTAATGACTTTAAGCTATTTCAAATGGATGTTAAAAGTGCTTTTCTAAATGGTATTATTAAAGAGGAAGTTTATGTTAAACAACCTCCCGGTTTTGAAGATTTTCAATTTCCTAATCACGTCTTCGAACTCCATAAAGCCCTTTATGGCCTCAAACAAGCTCCACGTGCTTGGTATGAGCGTCTTAGCTCTTTTCTTGTTTCTCACAATTTTTCAAAGGGCAAAGTTGACACCACACTTTTTATTAAATCCCATGATGGGACTCTCTTATTGGTTCAAATTTATGTTGATGATATTATTTTTGGTTCTACTAAAAACACACTTTGTGTAGAATTTGCCAAAGTTATGCAGGAAGAATTTGAAATGAGTATGATGGGTGAACTCTCCTTCTTCTTGGGATTATAAATCAAACAAGGACCTAAAGGGACCTTCATCAATCAAGCAAAATATACAAAGGACCTCCTCAAGCGTTTCGACCTTGACTCATCCAAATCAATGAGGACTCCTATGGCCACAACGACAAAGCTTGACGGTGATGAAAATGGCACATCGGTCGACATTCGTAAGTATAGAGGTATGATCGGTAGCTTACTCTATTTAACTGCTAGCCGTCCGGATATCATGTTTAGTGTTTGCTTGTGTGAACGATATCAAGCCAATCCAAAGGAATCACATTTGAGTGCCGTTAAGCGCATTTTTTGTTATCTCAAAGGCACCATTAACATGGGTCTTTGGTATCCGAAATCCTCATCCTTTGAGCTTCACGGCTTTTCGGATGCAGATTTTGTCGGATGCAAGATTGACCGAAAAAGCACTAGTGGCACATGTCAATTCCTCGGGAAGTCCTTGATATCGTGGTTTAGTAAGAAGCAAAACTCTGTTGCTCTTTCAACCACTGAGGCAGAGTATATTGCGGCTGGTTGTTGTTGTGCACAAATTCTTTGGATGTCACAAACACTTTTAGATTATGGCATTTCTCATTCTTGCACCCCTATTAAATGTGATAACACTAGCTCTATCAATCTCACGAAAAATTCGATTTGTCACTCACGCACGAAGCACATTGAAATTAGACACCATTTTCTTCGTGACCATCAGCAAAAAGGAGATATCCATCTTGAATTTATTGATACTACCTATCAATTAGCCGATATATTTACTAAGCCTCTCCCGAAAGATCGCTTCTCTTTCCTTTGCCGTGAACTAGGCATTTTAACTTTTGATCCTTAGTCCCATTCGGCCGGCACACCGACGGTATACTACGGTATACCGGCGGCATGCCGTTTTTCCAAGCAGAATTATGTTCTGTTTCAAAACTCGGCATACCGTCGGTATATGTTGGCATACCGCCGGTATGCCGAATGGCGGCGGACAGGAATACTTCTATGAGATCGGGGCCCACTTTTTTCTCTCTCTTCCTTTATTCTTTCTATCCTTTCTTTATTCCCTCTCATCCATCCCATCCCTCTTAACTACCCATCTCCTCAACTCCCTTTCCTATTTATTACTCTTCAAATCACCTTCCCCCTTTCTCTCCTCTTTTTACTCCATCATTATTTCATCCCATCACCTTTTCATCTTCCCATTTTACTCCTCCTCTATAACCGTTCCCTCCCTACCCCCCCTTTTTCAAACTCATCTCTTCATCTTCCTCCTCTACTTTAAAAACCCTCCTTCTTCCATCTCCTCTCTACTACTTCTTCTTCCACAACAAAGCACAAAAATCCTCTACATGGTAAACCCTAAGTGCCTCCGATCCTCCTCCTCCTCCATGTTCAACCCCTTCGTCCCGGTGGCGCTACCTACCGGCTATGACCCACGCGTCTTCTCCACCTCTCGGGCGACCGACCTTTGGTTCCAGCACTTCATCCATCACAACGTGTTCAAGGGAAGGGCGATCAACTGGAATCTCTTCCCCGGTCACGTCCCCTTGTTTGACGACGCCGGTCTCTCCTCTCTTCTTCGGCGCCAAATTCCTGTCTACCCCGCTGCTGTCCGACTTTTCTATTGCAACATGCGGGGGGATGACGACGATCCATCCGCCATTCAATCTATGGTCAATGACCGCCACTTCCGTCTTACTTTTCGGGAAGTGGAGAACATCTTAGGCATCCCGGACAAAGGGGAAGCGTTACCAACTTTGGGTGCTCTCAACTCCTCGGCGGCGTCCCCTTTCGACGAATTCTGCCGAATCATATGCAAGGGTCCCAACCCTCCTGCTATCCCGGCCCTCTCTGTCCAGCTGGAGCCGTTTTACTACGAGCTCCATCGGCTCGTGTGCCACACTCTGTTTTCTAAGGACGGGAATTATGACGCAATCACCGGTGATGCCCTCGTCTGCATGTATCATCTCTATGCCCGAAAGCGATTCTCCTTCCCGAAGACTCTTCTTCTGCAATTCCGGCGTGTCTTGCCTTCTGGGAAACAGAATCTCTACTATGGCTCTTTTATCACTCTGCTTCTGGAGGCCAAACATGTTGATCTGTCTCTCTCCTCCTCGGATGGCGTCCCCTCATATCTTGCTGTCTCCCGTTCCCTTGGTGGCGCCTCTACTTCCCGTGCCTCATCTTCCCAAGAGTAACCGACATCCACGCCTGCTGCTCCCACATCTACCCCTCCTACTTCGGGCCGTTATATGCCGCTCACTCAGCAGCATTTTGATATGCGGATGGCCCAGGCGGAGGAGCAGATGCGGGCCCACACTCGTGGACTTGGCGCCCTGATCCAGACTCGTTTCCACGATCAGGGGTACTTTATTCAGCGCACTCTTCAAGACCGTGATGCTTTTCTGGATCTCAATCTTCAGGATCCCATGTACACGGGCCCGTGCTTCTCTGACCCCAATGCCTATGGGTTTATGTACCCTGACGGCATTGATCCTTTTGGCGCCTTCCAGCAAGCTCAGGGTGATGATGATGATGATCCGGCCGAGGATTAGGGATGGACTTCCTTTGGTGATGGTTTCGGCTTTTGAGTGTTTCTAGTTTTTATGTGTTTGTCTTTATGTTGCCTTTTGTGGTCCTTCGGGGACCGGTGTGTGGTTTTTCCTTGTTGTTTGCTGTCCTTCGGGGACTTACTCTTTGGGTTTCTCTAGTGTTTGGCTCTCATGGTGGAGAGTCTTTTATGTTCTCAGTATGCAATGTTTGTGTCCCGCATGTATTCACTTCCAACTTCATATATTAATGCATGCTTCTCTCTTTTTATACTCGTGTTTGCTTTATTATGCACTGTTTCTATTGTTTATCCCCATCTTTGACTAAGTGATAAAGGAGGAGAAATCGTATTAAGGGGGAGCTGTCTACCTACGGGGGAGCTACTCCCTGAAGATGCTATCTCTCTATTTTG
This sequence comes from Iris pallida, assembly GCA_029216955.1. NCBI lineage: Eukaryota > Viridiplantae > Streptophyta > Magnoliopsida > Asparagales > Iridaceae > Iris > Iris pallida. The sequence goes on from JANAVB010043618.1 coordinate 7,714,719, forward strand.
TCAATTATCAAAATGGGGGAGTTTGTTGGCACATTTTATTTTGAGTAATTAACAGCATCTTCGTAGTTTAGTCTTCTGTTCTTCAGGTTCATATATTCTCAGAAGATCTACTACATGGAGTTCTTCCGTTCAAGAGCTTTCTACTTCTTCCTTGAAGACTGGAGCAGTTACCGGCGTTCCCTGCATAAGACGGCGTCTTCCTGCTTAGAGTTTTCGAGTCTGTACTGGTCTAGGTATATCTGTAAACACCTAAGGACGGATGACAGTAAAAAGAACAAGTCAAAAATCAAATAGCTACAGAGCGACATACCGGCGGTATGCTCCGGCATACCGACGGTATACCGTTTTTGGAATACAGAAAGTTGTTGTGACAAATAGTCGGCATACCGGCGGCATGCTCCGGCATACCGGCGGTATACCGCTTTTCTTGTACAGAAAGTTGCTGTGACAAATTATCGGCATACCGACGGCATGCTCCGGCATACCGACGGTATACCATTTTTTAGCAACCCAAAAGTTGCTGTGACTAATTGTCGGCATACCGACGGCATGCTCCGGCATACCGGAGGTATACCGTTTTAAGCAACTCAAAACTTGCTGTGACAAATTATCGGCATACCGGCGGCATGCTCCGGCATACCGGCGGTATACCGAATTTCAAATATTTGGTTTTCGAATTGCTCTGACTAGCATTAATGGCCGTATTTAATGCTCTCAAACGGTCATTAATATGACCGTTACTATTTGGCCGGTATACCGACGGTATGCCGCTGCATACCGACGGCATGTCGGTCTGTCTGCTTTCTGAGCATTAAATGCCACCAACTCTTGGTTCTCTTATAAAAGGAAGCTCTCTCTCTCTTGAGCTTTCTTACCAACTCTTCCATAAATTTTCCAACAACCAAGAGCTCCACCATTAATACTCTTCCAAGCTTTTCATTGTCATCCTCTCCCAAAGTGCTAGAGTATTAAAGAGTTGTACATTTCGATCTTCACGTGTTAGAAGATCAACAAGTTCTCATTCTCTTTTGTTTGAAGTTGGCGAGCCTTCGTAAGAAAACTCGTGTGTAGAAGTTGGCGAGTCTTCGGATCCAAACTCGTGTTGAAGTTGGCGAGTTCTTCGGATCCAAACTCGTGTGTACTATTTGGATAAATAGTGGATTAAAGCCGGAGAGAGTTCCGGGACTGGATTGCCTCAAAAGAGGATACCAGGATACATCCTTGTGTTTGCGTTTGATCTTTCTACTCATTACTTTCAATTGTCTTTATTGCATCAATTATTGTAGTTAATTTTTAATTACCCTATTCACCCCCCTCTAGGGTTCTACAGGATGAATAGGGTAATTAAAAATTAACTACAACAATTGATACAATAAAGACAATTGAAAGTAAAGAGTAGAAAGATCAAACGCAAAGATGTATCCTGGTATCCTCTTTTGAGGCAGTCCAGTTCCGGAACTCTCTCCGGCTTTAATCCACTATTTAACCAAATAGTACACACGAGTTTGGATCCGAAGAACTCGCCAACTTCAACACGAGTTTGGATCCAAAGACTCGCCAACTTCTACACATGAGTTTTCTTACGAAGGCTCGCCAACTTCAAACAAAAGAGAATGAGAACTTGTTGATCTTCTAAACACGTGAAGATCGAAATGTACAACTCTTTAATACTCTAGCACTTTGGGAGAGGATGACAATGAAAAGCTTGGAAGAGTATTAATGGTGGAGCTCTTGGTTGTTGAAAAATTTATGGTAAGAGTTGGTGAGAAAGCTCAAGAGAGAGAGAGCTTTCTTTTATAGAAGAACCAAGAGTTGGCGACATTTAATGCTCTGAATACAGACAGACCGGCATACCGTCGGTATGCAGCGGCATACCGTCGGTATACCGGTCAAATAGTAACGGTCATATTAATGACCGTTTGAGAGCATTAAATGCTGCCATTAATGCTAGTCAGGGCAATTCAAAAACCAAACATTTGAAACTCGGTATACCGCCGGTATGCCGGAGCATGCCGCCGGTATGCCGGAGCATGTCGCCGGTATGCCGACAAAAGGTCACAACAAGTTTTGGTTTGCTAAAACCGGTATACCGCCGGTATGCCGGAGCATGCCGTCGGTATGCCGACAATTTGTCACAGCAAATTTTGGGTTGCTAAAAATGGTATACCGTCGGTATGCCGGATCATGCCGTCGGTATGCCGACAATTTGTCACAGCAACTTTCTGGACATAAAAATCGGTATACCGTCGGTATGCCGGAGCATGCCGCCGGTATGCCGACAATTTGTCACAGCAACTTTCTGAGCTCCAAAAATGGTATACCGCCGGTATGCCGGAGCATGCCGCCGGTATTCCGCTCTGTATGTATTTGATTTTTGACTTGTTCTTTTTACTTGTCATCCGTCCTTAGGTGTTTACAAATATACCTAGACTTGTACAGATACAGAGACTCTAAGCAAGAAGACGCCGTCTTATGCAGGGAACGCCGGTAACTGCTTCAGTCTTCAATGTAAAAGAGATTGCGCTTGAACGGAAGAACTCCATGTAGTAGATCTTCTGAGAAAATATGAATCTGAAGAACAGAAGACTAAACTACGAAGATGCTGTTAATAATCAAAATAAAATGTGCCAACAAGGTACAGTCCTGACGTGTCGGGTTGGCTGCCATGGATATGGCTTTGTTCGTCTATAGCGGAAGGCTATATCCGACCTCTACGAGCAATGTGTTATATGTGTTAGCGCGGTAGCCCTCCGGAGGACTGGTGCACATTCAATGTGTTATATGTCTTATAGTTTGGCTAGCCCTGCTGGGTTGACACGATCTGAGGATTCCTTTTTCAGTATATCGGAGATAACTCCGCCAAATATAGGAAGCCGCAGGATTGAATGGCCGCTTGAAAAACGACTTGACTGTGCTTGAGTCTTCCGTTAGTAGCCGAGGGACATGGACTGTCTTGATGCGTGGTCCAACCCATGTCCTTATTTGGTTGTTGGGTTGGTCTATCGTGCTAGGACAGGCTGTGGACCGAGGTTACGACCGAAAGCTTATTATTATTATTAATATTAACTTGTGTCTGGGTTTTATCTCACTCTTTTGTGCTTCCTTGTGGTACTTGCTATTCGAGGTTGACCCCGCTGGTTTTGTTTAGCCAGATCTCGTAGCAGCGCCTGAGGATCCAAACTTCCTTCCCGAAGTCAATGGTGCATACTAGGAGCATGGCTGGTGGGGGACTCGAGTGGGTTTTTTCTCCACCACTCTAGTATCTTACTTATGTTCTGGCGTTTAGCGACCGGCACCTGTTTAGCTGGCTAATCTGGATATTTTATCTTTGCATAATTTATAATTAAATCAGACTGCAGCTGAATACAATTATGTACCTATGACTCTCTGGGCTAGCTAACTTATAAAGCTAGATCCCCATGATCATTTTGATGATGCGTCGGGGATGCCTTACTGTTTTATCTTATATGATCATTATTTACTGCTTCTTGTTTGATTGATTGAGACCTATATGCTCTGTGAGACCATAGGAGACTTGATTGTAGCATGCACCCCTTGTCTCTTGACAGCCACGATCGCCGTATGACGTTTATATACCTCATATGGAGTAGCTGGCCTAGTCTGTCTCCGTATTTCGGCACTGGGGCATGACAAAGAGCTACGTCGACACCCATCGAAGACCGCTTGAATTCCAGGTGGGCGATCACGTGTTCCTGAAGGTGTCGTCCATGCGAAGAGTTACTCGATTCGGTGCGAAGGAAAAGTTGAGTCCGAGATTCGTTGGGCCGTTTGAAATACTCGAGCGGGTCGCCCCAGTGGCCTATAAAATTGCCCTACCGCCGGCGCTTGAAGGTGTGCACAATATCTTCCACGTCTCTCAATTGCAAAAGTACGTGCACGACCCTGGCCACGTGGTAGATTTTGGCCAGCTGGAGCTGAAATCTGACTTATCCTACATTGAAGAGCCAGTTCAAATCTTAGAACGCAAGGATAAGCTGCTGCGGAATCGAACGATCCCTCTTGTTCGCGTCCTCTGGAGAAACCATTCGGTCGAGGAGTCGACGTGGGAGCTTGAGCCAGAAATGAAGGGGAAGTTTCCTTCATTGTTCTCGTAGAGGTAGGTTCTATTCTTAAGTTTCGAGGACGAAACTTGTTCTTAGTTGGTTATGGTGTAGTGCCCCGTCCCTACATCGTGCCCCGTACTACGTCCACAGGGTGCACGAGAAAGGAACACTGTCGCTATCGATTCGGTCGGGACCGATAGGTCGGAATCGATCGAACGGGAACGGTTGAAATAAGATCCATTCTCCGTTATGGAATGGCTTCTTCGGAACAAAGTCCCATATTCAGTGGGTTGTGCCTCAAGGATTGACTCTACGGCTGAGTCGGGAGAGACCTCCCGTTGCTCTGCTTTTCATGCCGCTTGCGTTGGTTTTGGCTTTGTTTTCTGAGTGCATTTTCTTGAATATTTTTGATGGTTTTCAAGGCTTGCATTTTGAACTCGTATTTCCTATCGAACTTCTTGAATAATGCAGTATTCTAATCGGTTGCTTGTGCAATTTTACGTAATCGCGTAGGCGACGTCTAGCGCGACTAACAAGTTCTCTCGTCTAAAGTAAACTCAAGTTGAGTGGCTGACCCTTCTCTTCTCGACCCCTTCTTAGGTAAATCGATAGTGTTGTTGCGGATGAAGGAATGAATGCAAGGGTACGGACGCGGTAAAATGATCAAGTTTCAAGGGGAATGTAGGCTAGATCTTAATAACTAAATATTGTCTTAACTCGGTCATTGGACAACTTGTCGACAAGGAGAGAGTTTCCTCGAGCGACAACCCGGGGCCACGGGACCGACTCGGCCTAGGAGGAAACACGGTATAGCTGTGCTGTATGATAGCACGGGTTAAACGGGGACTTGCAGCGGAGCTCGCTACTTGCGCTGCAAGGGCTCCGGCTAACAAAGCTATAGTCCAGGATGGCTTGTGATGTCAGTGACCAAACACACGTAATGTTGTACTTGGAATGTAAATGATAACAATTGACAGGGAAGAACATGGTAAGCTTCATAAGGCGCGGCGCGGTCCGTCGTGGGTAAGTTCCAACGTAATTTATATTATGCTTGTCATTGCTCGTTTGAAATTCATTAGGATCGTTAGAAACATTCATGAACTAAGTCATATAAACTCTTCAACCAAATGAGAGCTTGGAACTTAAATTGCCACGCACCAGTACAAAGTGTAATGTACTGATCCTCGCTCTCCACGCAGGTACCCCGAACCACGAAGGGCGTGCCACATAAAGCTCAAGACGACGTGAACCCTTTTGAAGCCTCGTCCACATGTGAAGGCTTGTGTTCTGAAATCCTTTTGAAGACTCGACACTCAGTACAAAGAAGAATAGATGGCGACTCGGCTTCCCTCGATCGCAGGTGGAAAGTGTAACTATTTTGCTTGTAAAAAGGGATGTAATGTATGGAACGACTATCTCATCAGCGTTCGTTTTGTAAGTCGAGTCATTTTGTAGCCCGTACGGCAATGATTGTATTGGAGTCAGTGTAAATGTAGTTTTATTATTAATGAAAAAGTCTACTTCTATTTCAAATGTGTCGAACAATTTCTCTGCGTACTCTAACTTGATGTTGTGTTTCGGATAACCTTATGACTACGTCTTGTGCGATCGCAACTTAGGTTCGCACGACATCACGTCCGGGGGGACGACTATCGATTTTACGGAATCCGGGCATGACAGCTGCTGCCGCCGCCGCTGCTGCTGGACGGGGGAGGGGCGGCAGCAGGGGGAGCGCGGTGGGCGGGGGCGTAGGTGAGCGAGGTCGGGGCGGGGACGGGGCGAGGTCGGGGAGGGAGGGGGCGGGGGGGCGAGGTCGGGGAGGGGGAGGGGAGGTCAGGGAGGGGGCGGGGCGAGGTCAGGGAGGGGGCGGAGGGGGGCGAGATCGGGGAGTTCGGGGAGGGGGCGAGGTCGGGGAGGGGGCGGGCCGAGGTCGTGAGGGTGGGGGGGTCGAATGTCGGGGAAGGGGGAGGGGCTGTGATCGGGGAGGTGGCGAGCCGAGGTCGGGGAGGGGGGCGAGGTCAGTGAGGAGGCGGGCCGAGGTCGGGTGGGGGGGGGGGGGGGGGGAGGGCGAACGTCGGGAAGGCAGGGGGGTTGGGGGGCGAACGTCGGGGAAGGGGGGCTGTGATGTCAGGGAAGAAGACAATGGAAGGAGGGTTATTTTGGTCCCTTTTTTTTAGTGAAGAGTCCATCCGTCAGAACTGACGAAAAACGTTCAAAGTGAGATAACTTATACATATAGCAAATCTAAAGTAGCATAACTTATACATATTACAAATAATATGGTGTGTATTGCACAAATGGACCATCCAAGTGAGATGTCACTCAAAATTTTTCAAAAGAAAAACGAGAAGCAGAATTTTCTTTTTCTTTTTTCAATAGACACTTTCATCAAGTTTCACTCAACAAATCAATAATTTAATGCCATAATACTCGTTAGACTATATCTATACACACATACATAATTAGATCCGACAAAAAGTAGTAAAGTGGCTTGTCAATCTTGACTTAAGCGATTTGTTGGGTCAAAGATTTGATATATCTTGTTGATGGCCTTTGAAAATATGGATGGACAAACTAAAATTTTGGGCTAAAATTTAAGAATCATACATTGATATAATATATTGTCCAGATCACATATCACAATAGTTTTTTACATCTTGAACTTTGCCTTGTCAATTTTTTTTGAGTGCCTGACCTTTTGGACGCTCTTCTTTTAAGAAAGTTCAAATCTACATGGGTAGAAAGTTGCCGAGTATGTACAATTTTCGAACAATTTTTTTTTATTTCATACATATGGCTAGTTGATATAAATTTGTGGTTGCATTTGGATCCCCCAATTTAAATATATGGTAATGTTTTCTAATGTCATTCAAATTTGAAAATGTACAAGATCTTGATATATTTATATGCCATATTGACCACAAATAGTAATATTATCTCAGGTATTGGTCCGATTGTTGGAGTTTATTTGACTTGGCCATTAGTACATGTGCCTATCATTTTATTTTGAGACAAATTTCAAGTATATAAAATTCAATATTTGAACTATCCTCTAATAATTTGTACACATGAGAATGTTAGCTTAGGTGGCTAGTTTAATGAAAAATTTCACATGTGAGCTATATTTAAATCCCACAATAAGTATTTATTTTTGTCACTAATTCTTGTAAAAAAAAAATTGGAGCTAGGCTCACTCAAGTCCGGACTATCGACGTGGACATGGACGAAGACGCAAAATGACACTTTGATGCCCTATTTTGTACGTTTGCGATGGCGCGCTTGCGTGCGAGAGCGACGTGGTAGCGCCACGAAAGCTCCATAGTAGCTTTGCGGAAGCCGGAACGGTGTTGAAACTTACTAGCTGTTCAGTTTATAATTACTATATTATTAGAGAGTTATTGCTACTAACTTTTCTATTAATTAGGAAGTTACTCCCATAAATATTGTGTGGTTCATAGATGGTTATTTTATCATTTTATATTTGACTAAAAAAATTATTTTATCTTATTATGTAGATAAACAATAATGACTTAATGTTGACAAGGACTCCAATTAAAAATTGGTTAAATTTTCTTCATGAAATTGTTTTATAGTTGTTGGTATATTCGCATTATATGTGAGGAAAATAAAGTGTTAGACAATTGGGGAAAAAATGTGTCGACTCTTCCTCACTGTCCTTACAATGTTTGCCAATTTTTTTGATACCATCTTGATCTTATAAACAAAACTTTCTGCCTCGGAGACTAAATCAATCAACAAGAACACATAAGGTGTGTAACTAGAGTAATCTCTTTTTGGTACCTAGTGTAAAGATTTATCCAACGACTCAAGGTTTTTTATTTTATTTAATAAAACATGCTCTCGCACTCATAGGGGTGAGCATTATTTTGAGTTTGGAGCGAAATCAAATCGAATTGGACTAAATAAGAGATTCAGTTTGATTTTTAAAACTAAAATATCTTATTCGATTTCAGGTTTCTATCCAAAATCGAGAACTGAATACAATTTATAAAATTGTGTAAATACACTCAGTTCAATGTCTATTTTATGATTAGAAATATGTATAATTTGAAAACAATAATTTTGTATGTGTGCTTTGAAGTCCCACTTTCATAATTTAATAAGTAGTCTAATTTTGGACATAATTTTAAAATACAACAAATATGTGTATAAAAACTATATTTTTTAAATATAAATTAAGGCTAAATTTTAACTTGATACCCTCAACTATTTAACTCGATATGCTAAACATTTTTTTCAACAACTTGATACCATCAACTATTAAATATTTTCAACTTAATACCCAAAAAAAAGACGAAATTATTCCTTTCTCCTTTACGAAATTATTCCTTTCTCCTTCTCTCCCCCACCCTCCTCTCCGGCTGTCCATCCCCACCTCCACCCCGGTTTCCACCACTGCAAACCTGTCCCCGGTCGCACCACCTCGTCGTCGCTGTGACCGTTGTTGCTGTTGCGCCGCCGCTGTCGCTGCAGCCGCCATTGCAGCCGTCGCCGCTGCCGCGGAGAGGGAGGGGAGGCGAGAGGGGGTGATGTATGTTGGGAAAGAAGCACGGAAACCTTTTCCCAAACCGGAGAGTACCTGCGAGAGGACCGAGCAATACAACGCACGAACCCAAAAACAACCACACAAAACAATCCACGCAGACACAGAGAATTTTTGACGTGAAAAACTCTTGCAGAAAAAACCACGGGACGATCGGAGTCCAACCCTGAGAAGCCTCCACTAATGGAATAGAAGAATTACACCCTCTACAAACTCCTCCCGATCCAAATCGGATCCCCACAACACTCAGAGATAAGAACAATGATTACAAGGCTACGAAGAGCGAGAACGACGAGTAGAGATTACCCGAACACGATCTCCTTCGAATAGCGACCTTCAATCCTCCGTCTTCTTCTCCGAAGTTGCAATGGCACTCTTGCCTCCTTCCTCTCTCCAAGTTGTGTTACGTTGCGTTAATGTTGCATATAAATTAGGGTTGAGAAAACTCAACTTAACTCCCTAATCCCGCAACCAACCTGGACCGTTGGATTAGATCCAGTGGTGAAAAATCACCCGAAAATCTGCTTCAGCCCCGACGACACAGAGTTCGGCCAGAACTCTGTGTCGAGCATCCAGCACCTACTCGCCAAACCCTGGAGGAGCCAGACCGAGTTCGGCCAGAACTCGGCCTGGGACCGAGTTCGGGCCGAACTCGGCAGGCCCAGGCCAGAAACTCCTTCAGGAGCAGCAGCAGCAGCAGTAGCGACTCCAGTCGCCTACTTTCCGAGCTTCTTCGACATACGAACGGCGCTCGTCGCACTCCGGGGTCTTCTCCACATAGGTTGGGAACCCCACCCACTCCAACAAATCTTCCCCCTTCACAACTATTGGGAGAATGTCGTCATCCCGACGACCTGCCTGCAGTACTCAAACTTTCCCCTTGGTAGAATCTTCGTGAACATATCAGCTCCGTTGTCATCTGTATGACCCTTCTCAAGCTCCGCGTCCTTCTTCTCAACCACATCCCGTATCCAATGATACCGAGTCTCGATGTGCTTGGACCGGCTATGAAACGTCTGATTCTTCACAAGGTGGATCGTACTCTGACTGTCGCAAAGCAAAGTATACTGCTCTTGCTTCAGTCCCAATTCCTGCAGCAGTTTCTTCATCCACAGCAACTCCTTGCAAGCCTCCGTCGCCGCAATGTACTCTGCCTCTGTCGTCGACAAGACAACACACTTCTGCAACCGTGACTGCCACGACACTTCTCCTCCCGCAAACATCATCACGTAGCCCGAAGTCGATCGTCTCGTGCCTACATCTCCAGCCATATCAGCGTCGGTATACCCAACCAGCTTTGGCTCGTCACCACCAAAGGAAAGTCTCCAACCAGCAGTGCCCTGAAGATATCGTAGAATCCACTTGACCGCACTCCAATGTACCCTTCCAAGATTTGAAAGATACCTGCTAACCGTACCAACTGCATGAGCAATAGTCTTCGCTGCGCCCAAATCCTTCATAGAGAAGGTCGCGCCCAGTTGGCGCTTCAGCTCCGCTATCCTAGTAGCATTCCGACCCACTAATAGCATATCATCAACATAGAGCAATAAAATGATGAAATCATCATCGGCAAAATACCTCACAAACACACAGTGGTCCGACGTCGTCCGTGCATAACCATGCTCCCCCATAAATGACTCGAACTTCCTGTACCACTGCCTCGGAGCCTGCTTCAGACCATACAAGCTCTTCCTCAACCGGCAGACCAAATGTGACTTACCTTTCTCACAGAATCCCTCTGGCTGCTCCATGTATAACTCCTCCTCAAGATCACCGTGGAGGAATGCAGTCTTCACGTCCATCTGCTCAACCTCCAAGTCGAGACTGGCTGCTAATGCTAGCACCACCCGAATAAACGAATACTTGACGACAGACGAAAAGATCTCATCATAATCTACGCCTTTCCGCTGACCGTAGCCTTTGACTACCAGCCTCGCTTTGTATCGAGGGTGAGTAGCATCATCCGCCTGCTTCACTCTGAACACCCATCGATTCTTCAAAGCCTTCTTGCCCTTTGGCAACCGCACCAGATCATAAGTGGAATTGGTGTGCAAGAAACTCATCTCCTCCAGCATAGCCACCATCCACTCCTGCCTGTGTTCGTCTTCCATAGCCTCTGCGAAACTTTCGGGCTCTCCTCCGTCAGTCAATAGCACATACTCATCCGGTGAGTATCTCGTAGATGGTCGACGATCTCTGTCGCTCCTTCTCAGTGGAGCCACTGGTGCTGGCTGTATACCAACAGCCTCCTCCCCTTCAGGAACTACCTCTCCGGCATGCTCATCCTCCTGAGGGACACCCTGACCACCATCAGCAGGCTGATGATCAAGGTTGGGAGCAACTCCATGTACCGGCTCCCCCATAACTGGATCCTCTGCGATGTCCTCTGGAAACTGCTCGAAGCGAAATGACTCTAACTCAGGCAATTCCTCAGCCTCAGAAGGCGTCTCGGAATCCTGAGTGTTGGTCATGGTCTGATCCTCGACGAACACCACGTCCCTGCTTCTGTAGAGCTTTCCTTCCACGGGGTCATAGAGTCTATAGCCAAACTCATCCCGACCGTAGCCGACAAAGACGCATCGTCTCGTCTTCGGCTCAAGTTTGGTCCTCTCGTCCTTCGGTACATGCACGAAGGCTTTACAACCAAACGCCCGCAGGTGATTGTATGACGGCTCTTTACCGTACCATACTTTGTCAGGCACATCACCCTGCAAAGGAGCACTAGGAGACAAATTAATAACATAAGCAGCTGTGAGAAGAGCCTCACCCCAGTAACCGCCCGGCAAGTTTGCTTCTGACAGCAAACACCGCACCCTCTCCATCAGTGTCCTGTTCATGCGCTCCGCTACACCATTGAGCTGAGGTGTCTTTGGCGGAGTCTTCTGGTGTCGTATCCCTTGCTATCTGCAATACGCATCAAAGGGACCGATGTATTCGCCGCCATTGTCGGACCGAACACACAACAACTTGTCACGCCCCAGAACCAGAATACTGGAGAGCGGGGGAATGACTCAGCCAGCTACGTATTACGGGTAGAAGAATACCGTATAATACGATCAATGCTGTCTAACCAGACGAGGGGGTGCATACTACATAAAAGTCTTACTATGGTCATTACACATCTATTGTCTCAATCATTCAAATAAGAAACAGAAATAGAGAACATGTAAGATAAAGCAGTAAGGCGTCCCAAACGCTCGGTCAAAATGTTCTTGATATCTGGCTTTACAAAACATAGCCAGATTGATGTAGCAAAAGTATACACAATTGTTATCAGCTGCAGCCTGACTTTAGTTACAATTATGTAAAAGTAAGTACAAGACGATCCGACTAACATGTCAGTGCCAAACGGCAAAGTATAAGATAGATAACAAAACGAACGGGAAAGTAAAAAACCCACTCGAGTCCACCTGCGATCATCCCTCTAGTGTTGACCATCTTGGAGGTAGAAGTAAGCTGAGTCCTCGGGAACCGGCTCTAAATCTGGCCATGCAAAACCAGAGAGGTTAGACCTCTAATAGCAAGTACCACAAGGAAGCACGACATGAGAACTAAAACCAGTAATGAGAAAATATGATAAATAGATCTCCGTTTGCTACTAGGATTCACATAACGTCACGACACTTCGAACCAACCTCCCAACCAAACAAGGACAGAAGTTGGCCCGTCATGTCCTGACATTCTGATCATCCCAGTTAGGTAACAGAGTAGTACAGTACACAAACAAGTCAATTTAAACGGCCATTTCAACTACTACGGCTTGCTACTGTGTGTTCCAATTTATCCTGGGATAATGCAATTAGGGATTCCTCAGTTCTTACTATGCGTGAGCAAGGCTAGTCTATCCAGTCAATCAATTGTGCCATGCATGAATTAGATGAGTCCCAGCAGGACGCCCGTCATCAATATACAATATACAATAATAATATAAGCAGATACCGCTCCCTGCCCGTGTGGCAGATTTGCCGTATCTGTGGGAACCAGCCGGCTCGTCGGGTACTATTCGTTCCCAAGGGGGCTGCCATGTAAGAACTCGGGAATCTATTCTCTCCATACAATCATTATTTTATTTAACTTAATAGTCCCTACGTTGAGTGAAATCCCATGCCGTGGATCATGGTCATTCAAATGAGTACTTTCGTACGGGGTACGATATGCACAACTCTACAACGATACCAGTGCGGTTATGTTGCAGGTCTTACATAGCGTAATGCAACAATCAAATCTAACCACGGTAATCATGCCTTGACCATAAAGTACACATGCTTTTTTTGTAGAAAATAAATAAGTAAATAAATAAATAAATAGATTGAAGCCTGCATGTACATGTATGCCAATATTCGGGATCAGCCAGTCGATTACAATAGTTCATAACATGAACGTGTCTCATTCATTCAATTCAATAAGACGACTAGCCAGTCTCTTAGTTCCGACTAGGAACGCATGATCAATTTAGTCAAGATAACCATCGTCATTAATGGTGATAAGGCATGAAAGTCATTTAACATTAGATAGGGTCGAGTCTATAACTCTCAAGGTCAAGTTCCAGTCTTACTGGGTACCCGTGAATCAATCAAGACACAGGGCACATTCCACATAACAGTCAATATTTAACAATAATAACATATCATGATTTATCGAGTTCATGCCAAAAGGCGTAAGGATATAAAATGGGCGTAAAATATCTAATAAAATATCAATATACAGGGCTATAGAAAAGCCAAGCTTAAAGAAAATAAAACCAAAGTGACATGCTGACGTAAGACCAAGTCAGCCAAAGGCCACTCGCTCAGTGCAAAAGTCATACGCTCAGGTCAGGCTACGCTCAAGTAAGCCTACGCTCAGGTAAGGCAGCGTATGAACTCCATACGACTCCTGACCATTCAAGTCAGCGTATGCAAGTCATACGCTCCCAAAAGGCAGCGTATGAACTCCATACGACTCCTGACCATTCAAGTCAGCGTATGCAAGTCATACGCTCCCAAAAGGCAGTGTATGAACTCCATACGACTCCTGACCATTCAAGTCAGCGTATGCAAGTCATACGCTCCCAAAAGGCAGCGTATGAACTCCATACGACACACGCTTCCAAAAGGCAGCGTATGCAAGACACACGCTTCCTAAAAAGGTAGCGTATGGACTCCATACTGCGCTGCGCTAAAGAGCGCGCACAGCTCAGTGACGCAGCTAAAAAGCTAGCGTACACTGCTCACTGTCTTCTCCAAACAGCAAGAACTCCATGGCTTGAACCTAAAGCTTCAAAAGTCCATAACTTGGTCAAAACAAGTCCAAATCCAACTTTCCAAAGGTCAAAATTGGGTAGAATAAAACTCTCTACAACATAGAACCATCAAAACTTGAAAACAAAGAAGTTTGATAGATCAAAACCACCAAACTCCGAAAATAACTCATTTCTAGATCTACAAAAATTAAGACTTCGAAATGAAAAATGCCAAGTTCTAAACTCTCTTAGGATCTTGCGAGGAAGATAAATGAACTACAAAAACATGGGTTCTCATGGAGAGCAAGTTGTACTTGCCTATGGTTTGGTAGGTGGAAGGAGTAATGAAGAAGAAGAAGAGGAGTAATGGTGAAGGAAAAAAAATAATGAAGAGAGAGAAAGGTGTAATGCCTGTTGTCCGTATTACGTATTTTTAGAATACGTGTACGTATTTTATTCTGTATTACATGATTTCTTGTTTAGCTTGCATCTTGGCTTGGTTATTTCTTGGCTTGGTTCGGCTATCTTTGGTCTATCTTGAACCTTGGATGAACCCCCTACCTACCACCACCATTTGTATTTATTAGCCCATTCTTTTCTCTCTCTTCATTAATCTCATCTTCTTCTTCCTCATTACTTCTTACCTACCAGAGAGAGAAGAGAGAGGTCTAGGCAAGTGCAACTTGCTTCATGGAGGAACTTCGATTTTATTGCTTCATTCTCTTCCTTACAGCAGTTTAACATACTTTAGAACTTGGCATTTTCACTTTCCATGGCTAGATTCTTGTAGATCTATATTTGTTTATTTTTCGGATTTCTTGGGTTTTGATCTACTTAATCTTGTTATTTCCTAGTTTTGATGGTTTCATGTTGTAGAGAATTTCGTTCTACCCCGTTTTGACCTATAAAAGTTCGGATTTGGGCTCCGGATGATGGAGTTGTGGAGCTTGATAACTCGGCTCTCATGGTGTTCATCTTCTCAGAAATTTGGAGAAGATGAACTGTGCTTGGACTTGACTTGACCGCATGACAATTCATGCGGCAAGTGATTGAACCGCATGGAACTTAGTCTCAGTCGTATTGGCTGAGTCTCATTCTTGGCCGCATGGACTTTTCCCACTTGGCCGCATATGCGCCCTTGTACTCTTCTGAGCCGCATAGATTATCTTAACCGCATGAGCCCCCACTTGAGTCACAGCCGCATAGGCGCGTGACCCCGCTTCCGCATAGGCTCCGCTCCTACCTGCGCCGCATGAACTCAATTGGTTGAGCCGCATGAACTCGATTGGTTGAGCCGCATGGACTCGATTGATTGAGCCGCATGGACTCGATTGACCTGAGCCGCATGGACTCAATTAATCGGGCCGCATGGATCCAAATTGATTCCAGCCGCGAGGGTTTTGAACCCTGTGCTGTATGGATTCGATTGATCTCAGCCGCGTGGGGCCATGTACATCCTCAGCCGCATGCGCCCTTGTCTCCCTGGCCGCATGTACCCTTGTCCCCCTGGCCGCATGCGCCCTTGCTCCCTTCCAGCCATATACGCCCCCCTGTCTTGGCCGCATGGGATCCAGTGACCCTGGCCGCATGCGCTCTTCTAATTGGGCCGCATGAGTCTTACCCTTTCCTGACCGCATATGCTTTAGTCGCATGGCTCTTCTATAGCCTTGAATGTTGATATTTTATTAGATATTTAACGTCCATTTTATATCCTTACGCCTTTTGTCCTGAACTTGAAAATCATGAATTCATTTGATATGTTTGGAACTGATGATTAAGCACGACCTAACAGTGACCCGTAGTGGTGCACTCCTGACATGACTAACCTGACATGACATGATAGTGGCCCGCCGTGGTGCACTCCTGACAAGTACACTCGACATGATAACCTGACATGATATATCTTGAGAAGCTGTTGCGACGGCTACCTGACATGACATGACCTGTATAAATTACATGGACACCGTGGGCGATTGTGCTTGTACAAATAAATCAGTCCTGTCTTGCATCATGTCTAGGGAGGGAGCTCCTGAGTACCACGGTCAGGAGTACCTATTGAAATGGACTAAGGTTAATAACTAGATTAACACATTAGTCATGAAGAGATTTTCCAGCTACAGGCAATCTCGTTACCTGGGCGTGCCTGGGATCTGTAGCCTGTCGTCGAGTAGGGCACATTTCCAGCACACTGGAATGTGTTGCACCCTTCAAGCTACCTAAGGGTACATGCGTTTTCTGAACGATGTACCCACCTGAATTCAACCCCTAATTTCGACCTGGGTAATCTGGATGGTCTGCAGGGCTTGTGGCTGTGGAATAATCTCACTGCATCTTGCTAGTAATTAGGATTGTGACAACCCTAGTTAGTTAAAGTATCAAGCCTTAGTTCTTGCTTGGCCGTGAATGATTGGATGGAGTCTAACCAGTCTAGTCTTACCCTAATCTTGTTCCAGACTGTTACATGACCAGCATGCTTGTATTTATTTTCTCGATAAATGGTGAGAAACCAAGCTCCGTTCAGACAAAGGGTTACAACCCCGGTCCTTGTTTGGTTTACGGGTTGTAACCTGGCTATCTGAATAGTTCCATGGTTATCTCGTCGTATATCATCATGGCATGTTTTTCCTTATTTCCAGTCTTTACAATTTAATTATATTCCTATCTTTTATTATATTATTTATATTCCTGTGCTGATTGCTGGTTTTAGTTCCTAAGTGAAGCTTCCTTTGTGGCACTTGCTCTTTCTGGGATCTGACCCAGCTGGTTTTGTATGGCCAGATTTTGGAGCAGCTCCAGAGGATCTACCGGCCTTCCAGCCAGATGGTGACCACTAGACGGAACCCTGGCAACGAGTGGGTTTATTTTTTTATCTCCCACTTTATTGTAAAAATATTTTTTTGAGGTGTTTAGCCGACGAGCACCTGTTAGCTCGATTGCACTTACTTACTGTCTGCCTAAGGGCTGTAACATGATTGACAGATCCTAGGGTTGACCATGTATGACTAAACTCTTGCTAGTCCTCACATTTTGTAACGACTAGCTTCATGATCAGCTGAATATATAATATTTGGGACGCCTTATTATTGTATATTTAATGATCATACATCTTGTAACATTTACTTACTTGTTTGTGATTGAGACACTAGGCTTGTTCATGACCATAGGAGACTGTTGGCTTGTAGTGAACCCTTATGTATCTAGACAGCCGTGACCGTATAGCGAGATGGAATCCATTTCAATATACGTAGCTGGCTATGTCTGCCCCCGTTCTCCAGTATTCTGGTTCTGGGGCGTGACATGGTTTAAGTGGTGGCCCATGCAGGTCTTGTAAATCAAGATATGTGAGGGTTTACCGAATAGATGTCTCAATCAGTATTCGCCCTTGATCTCTGCTCGTATCCTCTGAATCCCTGGATTCTTGTCCTGATCACATGCTTGTATCGTTGATCTATCCTGGTCCTTCCTTAATGTTCCCATGTCGTCTTCTTCAGCGGCATTGTTCCTGGACCTGCCGGTCAGCAAGGTGGAGCACCTCCCGTGGATCAGCAGCAACCCGGAGATCAAGTCCAGCACTCCGGAGTAGCCTCCAGAGTCGAGCCTATTGGAGAAGAGCCCCCAGTTCGGCCAGTCCAGCCTGCCGAGCCTGATGATGGCACATTAGTAGGACTCGTCAGGACCTTGATAGCTTCTCAAGATCATCGTGGAGATGCCTTGCAATATGCAGTGACGGATGCTTTGACCAGAGGAGGTCATCAGGATAACAGCGCGGCCAACAGCTTCAAGCGCTTGAACCCTCCATTCTTCGACGGTAGTGAAGATGCTATCGCAGCAGATGCTTGGCTTCAGGATACAGAAGTGATTCTAGAAGCAGCCCGGACTCCAGAGAACGAGAAGGTGGCAGTTGTGCACCTGCAGTTGTTAGATCTTGCCCGCAGCTGGTGGGCAGCTCAGGCCGTTGGATTACCAGCACCCATTCTATGGGCAGTGTTCAGAGAGAGATTCCAGACCAAGTATTTTGATGCCGTGGCTCGGTACGATCTGCAGACGAGGTTTACCAATCTGAAACAAGGAGGCAGGACGGTCGATGGATATGCGGCCGAGTTTTTGAGACTCAGTCGGTTTGCTCCCACCTTGGAGGCAACCGAGTATGATAGAGCCCAGCGATTCCAGCAAGGGCTTCACCTGGAGATCTTGTTAGCAGTTGAGCAATTTGAGCATCAGACTTTTGATGCAGTCTTGAGAGCAGCCCGGAGGCATGAGTATACCTCCCAGAGGATTGTGGATAGGGTTGGAGGTCGGAAGAGATCTCACGGCCAGATGAATCAGTCTTCAGCACCAGTCCCGGCAGCCAGGGCCTTGACTATTGGAGCTCCGAGGCGAGCGACCTCAGTAACGTCGGTTCAGCATTCCACTCCGACGTACCCTCAGCAGCAGCAACAGAAGCAGAAGCAGAAGCAATCTTCCGCAGTGGGTTGTTCTCATTGTGGGAAGCCAGGCCATGTAATGGCAGAGTATCGCAGGGCACAGGAATTATGTCTGGCCTGTGGAGCACCAGACCATAGGGTTGGATCCTGCCCGAATAGGGGTGGTTCATCATCATCCAACCTTTCTAGCTCTTCGGTGAGAGGACCAGCACCGGTCCAGCAGCAGTACCCATTACCGAGGCCCTTGCCGCCTCAGTCCCAGATGTTCCAGTAGCAGAATCCCCAGCAGCATGCATAAGTCTAAGCCTTGAGCCAGAGCAGACAGCGAGGATTTCAGCAGAGGGGACCAGCACCCCGAAGGCACGGTCAGGCTATGGTAATGACCGCAGAGGAAGGATTGGCACCAGGAGAGGTAGTGGCAGGTACTATTCTCGTCAACTCCTTTCCAGCTTCAGCTTTATTTGATTCTGGTGCATCGCATTCTTTTATGTCTGCACGATTCGCGACACGGGTAGGATTGGAGCCCGAGTCATTATCAGTAAGGCTCAATATACTTACTGGTAACGGACTTGTGGGAGTAGATAGAGTGTTTTCCTCGTGTCGGATCGTAGTTAGCGGTAGAGAGTTCCCCGCTAGATTGATAGAATTCCCGATGGCCGATTATGATGTGGTCTTAGGGATGGATTGGTTGAGGAACCAGTATGCTAGAATAGACTGCTATATCGGTAGGGTTGTTTTTAGCATTCCAGGCGAGCCAGAGTTTTCCTTTTCCCGAGGTAAAGTTGAGCCTTCTCCTCCGATATTGCGGATGGCAGTAGCAGCAGTTCAGTTGCACAGGATAGTGGATGAGTTTCCAGATGTTTTCCCAGAAGAGCTTCCAGGTATGCCTCCGGAGCGGGAGATCGAGTTCACCATAGACTTGATTCCCGGAACAGCTCCAGTATCAGAGAGAGTCTACAGGATGGCGCCGTCAGAGTTGGAGATATTGTACAAGATGATTGAAGAACTTCGAGCCAAGGGATTCATTCGTGCAAGTGGATCGCCCTGGGGAGCCCCGAGGCTTCTTGTGAAAAAGAAGGATGGTACGTCCAGGTTATATGTTGATTATCGTACCTTGAACTCAGTGACAATCAAGAACAGATACCCTCTTCCGAGGATAGATGACTTGTTTGATCAACTCAAGGGGGCTTCAGTATTTTCGAAGATTGATTTGCGCTCAGGTTATCATCAGATCAGAGTCAGAGAGCAGGACATCCCGAAGACAGCTTTTAGATCGAGATATGGGCATTGGGAGTTCCTTGTTATGCCTTTTGGAGCGACCAATGCGCCGGCAGTATTTATGGACCTCATGAATCGCATCTTCATGCCTTATTTGGATCAGTTTGTGATTATGTTCTTGGATGACATCCTTGTCTACAGTAAGAGTGAGGCGGAGCATGAGCAGCATCTCCGTGTGGTTCTTCAGACCCTCAGAGAGCACCAGTTATATGCCAAGTTCAGTAAATGCGAGTTCTGGCTCGATCGCATTTCATACTTGGGTCATATCATCACTCGAGGAGGAGTAGAAGTGGATCCCCAGAAGATTGTGGCTATTGAGTCATGGCCAGTGCCCAGCACAGTTGCAGAGGTTCGTAGTTTTCTTGGATTGGCCGGCTACTACCAGCGGTTTGTTTCGGATTTTGCTCGAATTTCAGCGCCATTGACGCAGTTGACCCGCAAGGATGCGCAGTTTGCTTGGACGGTAGAGTGTCAGAGTTCTTTTGAGCAGTTGAAACGAGGCCTGATAACAGCTCCTATTCTCACGCTTCCAGATAGGACCGGAGGATTCTCAGTGTACTGTGATGCTTCAGGCAGAGGCCTAGGATGTGTTCTGATGCAGCATGGGAAGGTAATAGCTTATGCATCACGACAACTTCGTGATCATGAGAGAAATTACCCAACCCATGACTTGGAGCTGGCAGCAGTGGTGTTTGTACTTAAGTTGTGGAGGCACTACTTGTATGGAGACAGGGTAGAGATTTTCACCGACCACAAGAGCCTGAAGTATGTTTTCACCCAGAAGGATCTTAACATGCGTCAGAGAAGGTGGCTGGAGCTTCTTGTGGATTATGATGTCAACTTGCAGTATCATCCCGGGAAGGCCAATGTTGTTGCGGATGCATTGAGCAGGAGAGCGGGAGTTTATTTCCTAACAGCGCAACCAGAGCTGTTAGCAGATCTTCAGAAAATGGGTATTGAAGTTGTTCTCCCTTCCAGTAAGGCATTGATGGCCAGTATGCAAGTTCAGTCCACTATAGTCGAGAG
Organism: Iris pallida; assembly: GCA_029216955.1. Lineage (NCBI taxonomy): Eukaryota > Viridiplantae > Streptophyta > Magnoliopsida > Asparagales > Iridaceae > Iris > Iris pallida. The sequence goes on from JANAVB010043618.1 coordinate 7,735,296, forward strand.
GATCCGGATGGCGCAGTCAACAGATTCCAAGCTTCAGCGACTCGAAGCAGAGTGTGAGGCAGGACGAAGACCAGAGTTATGCATTCATGAGGACGGTACACTTCGATATGGTAAGCGTCTTTGTGTACCCAACGGAGATATCCGGCAGGAGATCATGTCAGAAGCGCACAGTTCGCAGTATTCCATCCATCCCGACAGTACGAAGATGTACCGTGATATTCGTCAGCACTTCTGGTGGAATGGCATGAAGCGGGAGATAGCTCGGTTTGTCTCTCGATGTTTGGTTTGCCAACAAGTCAAGGCCGAACATCAGAGACCAGCAGGACTTCTTCAGCCCTTGCCGATTCCGGAATGGAAGTGGAAGCATGTGACCATGGATTTTGTGATTGGATTACCTAGATCTCCAGCTGGTAGAGATGCTATCTGGGTTATTGTTGATCGGCTCACGAAGGTGGCTCACTTTCTTCCATTCAGAGTTGGTCAATCGACGGCTCAGCTAGCGGAGATGTACCTCAGGCAGATTGTCAGGTTGCACGGTGTGCCAGTTAGTATCACCTCGGACCGAGATTCTAGATTTACGTCGTACTTTTGGCGTAGCTTACAAGAGAGTTTGGGGACTCGCCTCCAGTTCAGTTCAGCTTATCACCCGCAGACAGATGGTCAGTCGGAGCGCACGATCCAGACTCTTGAAGATATGTTGCGATCATGCACACTCGACTTCGGTGGTTCATGGGAAGATCACTTGCACCTGGTAGAATTCTCGTACAACAACAGTTTCCAGGCCAGTATCCAGATGGCACCGTTCGAGGCACTTTATGGCAGGAAGTGCAGATCCCCGTTAGCCTGGGATGATGTTGGAGAGAGGCAGATGCTTGGTCCAGAAATGATTGCCCAGACAGTCGAAGTGGTCAGGAGAGTCAGAGATCATCTTCGAGTTGCCCAAGATCGCCAGCGTCATTGGGCCGATTCTCATCGGCGTCCTCTCGAGTTTTCGGTCGGCGATCATGTATTCCTGAGGATTTCGCCTAACCGTGGCGTCATTCGTTTCGGCGTCCGGGGAAAGCTTAGTCCTAGGTATATAGGATCGTTCGACATTCTGGAGCGAGTAGGAGATGTATCCTATCGTCTCGCTCTTCCGCCGTCACTAAGCGAGGTGCATGACGTGTTCCATGTATCCCAATTACGATGGTATATCCCGGACCCGAGCCACATCCTGGATCATTCGGAATTGGTTGTTGGTACCAACCTTTCGTATGAGGAGAGGCTCGTGTCTATATTGGACCGGAGAGAGAAGATCCTCAAGAACAAGACTATCAAGTTAGTCCGAGTTGCTTGGGGTCATCACTCTTTGGGGGAGTCAACGTGGGAGCGTGAGGACGATATCCGATCGCGATATCCCGACTTGTTTGACTCGTGAGGTATAATGTCTTTCTTATGCCTCATGCCTTCGATTCCTTGCTTGCATGATTGATTGATTGTCTAGTATAGCTTGCTTGTTATTAGTATAGCTTGTCATTGCTCCTCTAGCCTCTTGATTAAATTCCGAGGACGGAATTCTTTTAAGGTGGGTAGAGTTGTAATGCCTGTTGTCTGTATTACGTATTTTTGGAATACGTGTACGTATTTTATTCTGTATTGCATGATTTCTTGTTTAGCTTGCATCTTGGCTTGGTTCGGCTTTCTTTGGTCTATCTTGAACCTTGGATGAACCCCCTACCTACCACCACCATTTGTATTTATTAGCCCATTCTTTTCTCTCTCTTCATTAATCTCATCTTCTTCTTCCTCATTACTTCTTACCTACCAGAAAGAGAAGAGAGAGGTCTAGGCAAGTGCAACTTGCTTCATGGAGGAACTTCGATTTTATTGCTTCATTCTCTTCCTTACAGCAGTTTAACATACTTTAGAACTTGGCATTTTCACTTCCCATGGCTAGATTCTTGTAGATCTATATTTGCTTATTTTTCGAATTTCTTAGGTTTTGATCTACTTAATCTTGTTATTTCCTAGTTTTGATGGTTTCATGTTGTAGAGAATTTCGTTCTACCCCGTTTTGACCTATGGAAGTTCGGATTTGGGCTCCGGATGATGGAGTTGTGGAGCTTGATAACTCGGCTCTCATGGTGTTCATCTTCTCAGAAATTTGGAGAAGATGAACTGTGCTTGGACTTGACTTGACCGCATGACAATTCATGCGGCAAGTGATTGAACCGCATGGAACTTAGTCTCAGTCGCATCGGCTGAGTCTCATTCTTGGCCGCATGGACTTTCCCCACTTGGCCGCATATGCGCCCTTGTACTCTTCTGAGCCGCATAGATTATCTTAGCCGCATGAGCCCCCACTTGAGTCACAGCCGCATAGGCGCGTGACCCCGCTTCCGCATAAGCTCCGCTCCTACCTGCGCCGCATGAACTCGATTGGTTGAGCCGCATGAACTCGATTGGTTGAGCCGCATGGACTCGATTGATTGAGCCACATGGACTCGATTGACCTGAGCCGCATGGACTCAATTAATCGGGCCGCATGGATCCAAATTGATTCCAGTCGCGAGGGTTTTGAACCCTGCGATGTATGGATTCGATTGATCTCAGCCGCGTGGGGCCATGTACATCCTCAGCCGCATGTGCCCTTGTCCCCCTGGCCGCATGCGCCCTTGTCCCCCTGGCCGCATGCGCCCTTGCTCCCTTCCAGCCGCATGCGCCCCCCTGTCTTGGCCGCATGGGATCCAGTGACCCTGGCCGCATGCGCTCTTCTAATTGGGCCGCATGAGTCTTACCCTTTTCTGACCGCATATGCTTTAGCCGCATGGCTCTTCTATAGCCTTGAATGTTGATATTTTATTAGATATTTAACGTTCATTTTATATCCTTACGCCTTTTGTCCTGAACTTGAAAATCATGAATTCATTTGATATGTTTGGAACTGATGATTGAGCACGACCTGACAGTGACCCGTAGTGGTGCACTCCTGACATAACTAACCTGACATGAAATGATAGTGGCCCGCCGTGGCGCACTCCTGACAAGTACACTCGACATGATAACCTGACATGATATATCTTGAGAAGCTGTTGCGACGGCTACCTGACATGACATGACCTGTATAAATTACATGGACACCGTGGGCGATTGTGCTTGTACAAATAAACCAGTCCTATCTTGCATCATGTCTAGGGAGGGAGCTCCTGAGTACCACGGTCAGGAGTACCTATTGAAATGGACTAAGGTTAATAACTAGATTAACACATTAGTCATGAAGAGATTTCCCAACTACAGGTAATCCCGTTACCTGGGCGCGCCTGGGATCTGTAGCCTGCCGTCGAGTAGGGCATATTTCCAGCACACTGTCATGTATTGCACCCTTCAAGCTACCTAAGGGTACATGCGTTTCCTGGACGATGTACCCACCTGAATTCAACCCCTAATTTCGACCTGGGTAATCTGGATGGTCTGCAGGGCTTGTGGCTGTGGAATAATCTCACTGCATCTTGCTAGTAATTAGGATTGTGACAACCCTAGTTAGTTAAAGTATCAAGCCGTAGTTCTTGCTTGGCCGTGAATGATTGGATGGAGTCTAACCAGTCTAGTCTTACCCTAATCTTGTTCCAGACTGTTACATGACCAGCATGCTTGTATTTATTTTCTCGATAAATGGTGAGAAACCAAGCTCCGTTCAGACGAAGGATTACAACCCCGGTCCTTGTTTGGTTTACGGGTTGTAACCTGGCTATCTGAATAGTTCCATGGTTATCTCGTCGTATATCATCCTGGCATGTTTTTCCTTATTTCCAGTCTTTACCATTTAATTATATTCCTGTCTTTTATTATATTATTTATATTCCTGTGCTGATTGTTGGTTTTAGTTCCTAAGTGAAGCTTTCTTTGTGGCACTTGCTCTTTTTGGGATCTGACCCAGCTGGTTTGTATGGCCAGATTTCGGAGCAGCTCCAGAGGATCTACCGGCCTTCCAGCCAGATGGTGACCACTAGACGGAACCCTGGCAACGAGTGGGTTTATTTTTTTATCTCCCACTTTATTGTAAAAATATTCTTTTGAGGCGTTTAGCCGACGAGCACCTGTTAGCTCGATTGTACTTACTTACTGTCTGCCTAAGGGCTGTAACATGATTGACAGATCCTAGGGTTGATCATGTATGACTAAACTCTTGCTAGTCCTCACATTTTGTAACGACTAGTTTCATGATCAGCTGAATATGTAATATTTGGGACGCCTTATTATTGTATATTTAATGATCATACATCTTGTAACATTTACTTACTTGCTTGTGATTGAGACACTAGGCTTGTTCATGACCATAGGAGACTGTTGGCTTGTAGTGAACCCTCATGTATCTAGACAGCCGTGACCGTATAGCGAGATGGAATCCATTTCAATATACGTAGCTGGCTATGTCTGCCCCCGCTCTCCAGTATTCTGGTTCTGGGGCGTGACAAAAGGGGGGGTTGGCTTTTAATGAAAAGGTGGTGGTAGGTGGGGGTTAATGGGCCGGGTTGTATCCACCATGAACCCGACCAAGCCAAGCCCAATAGCAAGACTAAAAAGCAGGAATAAAATACAGATAATTAAAATGCAAAAATAAAATTGCAGGAAATAAAATTGTAAGAAATTAATTAACATGAAAATTAAAAAGCAGATAATTAATTAACATGAAATTAAAGGAATTTAAATACAGGATACTACATGATAAATACTAAATAAATACACATGAGTTGTATATGCATAAGAATACGCATTCTGGGAACGGGAAGTGACATCTCTACCCTCCTTAGAAAAATTCCGTCATCGGAATTTCAAATCCAAGCAGGATAGAAACATCGGGGCTAAACTAATCTAAGTACAAACAATTCAATGAAGCAATCATTTTACAATGTCCATAGCAAGTAACATATCTACACTTAACAATCTACGATATCAAGCAATTCTGCCCATAAGGTGATAAGCATAAGGAATCAAGAAAATCAAGGTACACAGAAAAGATATACCTTGTGAGTCAAACAGGTGTGGATACCGTGATCGGATATCATCCTCACGTTCCCACGTTGACTCCCCCAAAGAGTGATGACCCCAAGCAACCCGAACAAGGTTAATTGTTCGGTTCTTGAGTACCTTCTCTCTTCGGTCCAAGATGGACACAGGCTGCTCCTCGTAAGACAGGTTGGTACCAACAACCAGCTCAGAGTGATCGAGGATATGGCTGGGGTCCGATACATACCTTCGCAATTGAGATACATGAAACACGTCATGCACCTCTCGTAACGAAGGTGGAAGGGACAAACGATAAGCAACATCGCCTACCCTATCAAGAATAACAAATGGGCCTACGTATCGCGGACTCAATTTCCCGCGAACGCCAAATCTAATGACCCCACGAGTAGGTGAGATCCGCAAGAACACGTGGTCCCCAACAGAAAACTCTAGCGGCCTACGATGCTGGTCCGTCCAATGACGATGCCGATCCTGCGCAACACGAAGTCGCTCTCTAATTCCCTTAATCACTTCAACCGTCTGGATAATCATTTCTGGGCCTAGCATCTTCCTTTCCCCGATATCATCCCATGCTAGTGGCGATCTACACTTCTTACCATATAGTGCCTCAAATGGCGCCATCTGGATACTGGCTTGATAACTGTTGTTGTATGAGAACTCGACTAAGTGCATGTGGCTTTCCCAAGATCCTCCAAAATCTAGAGTGCAAGCTCGCAACATATCTTCCAAGGTCTGAATTGTTCTTTCTGATTGCCCATCCGTCTGTGGGTGGTAAGCCGTGCTAAATCTCAACTTGGTACCCAGACTATGATGTAAGCTCTTCCAGAAATGTGATGTAAAACGGGTATCTCGATCCGACACAATACTGACAGGGACTCCATGCTGTCTGACTATCTGTTGCATATACAACTCTGCTAACTTTTCTGTAGATTGTCCTACTCTGAAAGGAAGAAAATGTGCTACCTTTGTAAGCCGATCTACTATCACCCAAATAGCATCTTTACCACTTGGTGATCTCGGTAAACCGGTCACAAAGTCCATTGGAATATGCTCCCACTTCCATTCCGGGATAGGAAGCGGTTGCAATAATCCAGCTGGCCTCTGCTGCTCTGCCTTCACTTGCTGACATACCAAGCAATGGGAAACAAATCTAGCAATCTCCCTCTTCATTCCATTCCACCAGAAGTGCTGCTTGATATCTTGGTACATCTTGGTCCCTCCAGGATGTATAGAATACTGGGAACTGTGAGCTTCTGCCATAACCTCCTGTCTGATATCTCCACTAGGCACACACAGACGTGATCCAAACCTAAGTGTACCGTCTTCGTGAATTCTCATCTCCTTCCTTAGCCCTGACTCACATTCTGTCCTAATCTTCTGAATCCTTGGGTCCTGTGCCTGAGCTGCCTTGATCCTATCTACCAAATCAGATTGGACTTGTAGACTTGCCAGAACTCCTACATCGCTAGGAAGTATAACTTCTATGCCCATCTCCTGAAGGTCTTCTAGGATATGCTTCTGTGTTGTCAACATAAATGTACTACCCCTTCTGCTGAGAGCGTCTGCTACCACATTAGCCTTGTCTGGATGATACTGAAGCTCTACGTCGTAATCCTTGATCAACTCCAACCATCTTCTCTGCCTCATGTTTAGCTCCTTCTGAGTAAAGATGTACTACAGACTTTTATGGTCCGTGTACATCTCCACTCGATCACCATATAAGTAATGCCTCCATAGCTTCAAAGCGAATACTACTGCCGCCAATTCTTAATCATGAGTTGGGTAATTCTTCTCGTGGTCCCGAAGTTGCCTAGATGCATATGCTATCACCTTCCCGTGCTGCATGAGGACGCACCCAAGTCCTTTACCTGACGCATCACAATATACTGTAAAACCTCCGGGTCCAACTGGCAATGTAAGAATGGGCGCTGATATCAACTTCTGCTTCAGATTCTCAAATGATGCCTGACATTCTGCCGACCAAACGAATGGTACATCCTTCCGTGTTAAGCGGGTCATGGGCGCTGAAAGCCTTGCAAAATCTGACACAAACCTTCGGTAATATCCTGCCAATCCCAAGAAACTCCGTACATCAGCTACGGTCTTGGGTACTGGCCAACTCTCTACTGCTTCTACCTTCTTGGGATCCACTGCTACTCCAGCTCCTGATACGATATGACCCAAAAATGAAATGTGGTCCATCCAGAACTCACACTTGCTGAGCTTGGCATACAACTGGTTCTCTCTCAGAACCTGCAACACTTTCCTGAGGTGGTCTTCATGCTCCTCTACACTAGCAGAGTATGCAAGAATGTCGTCGAAAAACACCACGACAAACTGATCTAAATATGGCATAAAGATGCGGTTCATCAAATCCATGAATATTGCTGGAGCATTGGTCAAACCAAACGGCATTACCAAGAATTCATAATGTCCATACTTCGACCTGAATGCTGTCTTGGGAATGTCTTCCTTCCGAACCCTCACCTGATGGTACCCAGAACGAAGATCTATCTTGGAGAAAATTCTGGCCCTGCTCAACTGATCAAACAAGTCGTCGATCCTGGGTAATGGGTACTTGTTCTTCACTGTTGCCGCGTTAAGCTTCCTGTAGTCGATACACAATCTGGATGATCCATCCTTCTTCCCCACAAGTACCACTGGTGCTGCCCATGGCGATATGCTAGCTTGGATGAACTTCTTCTCCTTCAGTTCCTCTATATGTTGATATACCTTGGCCTGCTCCGAATCCGCCATTCTGTAAACCCGATCTGATATCGGTTTAGTTCCAGGTGCCAATTCTATACTGAACTCAATATCTCTGACCGGTGGTAGACCTGGAAGTTCTTCGGGAAATACGTCTAGAAATTCTTCAACTACCTTCGGAACCTGAACTTCTTCCATTGCCGTTATTACTCCCTGCTCTTGCTGAGTTGCCTCTGATCTGACTAAGGTGAATCTCTTCATGCCTGGAATATCAAAAGATACACTCCCACTACGACAATCTATTGTCGCATGACTGTCTTTCAGCCAGTCCATGCCTAAGATAACGTCGAAATTTCCAACAGGAAATTATATCAACTGGGCGGGTAAAGAATGCCCGCAAACTACAACACTACACGCTAGAATAACTCTACTAACTCCTACGAGCCCATTACCAGTGAGTATATTCAACCTCCCTGGCAATGCCTCGAACTCCATTCCTAGCCGTGTCGCAAATTGTGCAGATATAAATGAATGGGATGCTCCCGAATCAAACAATGCTACTGCGGGATATGAGGCGACGAGAATGTTACCTGCCACAACATCTCCCGATGCCAATGCCTCTTCTAAGGACAGAGTGAATGCCTGTCCTCGACCTCCTTGCTGGTTCCCATGTTGCGGCCTAGCCTGGTGCTGCTGCTGGCCCCTGCCTTGATGATGCTGGGGTGGTCTATGCTGGTGTTGCTGCATCGGCGGTCCCTGCTGCCGAAACATCTGAGCCTGTGACATCAACGGGCGCTGTGCCAACGGTCTCACTGCTACCGCTGGTCCTCGATACTGTCCTGCCCCTGGTGCTGGCAGAGCAGGAAACTGCTGCCCTGGTCCTCCTGACCTCGAATTCATGGGACATGTGGTAACCCGATGATCTGGATTTCCACATATCAAACACTGCCCGTTCAATGTCCGACACACATCTCTAGTGTGCCCCATCTTTCCACAATAAGTACAGTCCACTGGGGGTTGCTGGTTCTTCCTCTGTTGCTGTTGCTGCTGCCTGGGTGGTGGTGCTGGCCCCCGTATCGCCACATCGTGGATACGAATGCCAGGGGATGGTGCTGTTGTTCGGGGCGCTGCTCCCCCTCCTCCTTCAATCTGATTGTGGGATCTCTTCTGACCCCCAGTCCTTGCCGCAAGCCTCTGAATGGTGATCTCATGCCTGCGGGTTGCTGTCAATACTTCATCAAAAGTCTGGTAATTGTGCCCCTCTATCAATTGCAAGAGTTCAAGATGAAACCCTTTCTGGAACCTCATTGCCCTCTGGCGCTCCGTTGCTACCATCTCTGGGGCAAACCTACTCAATCTGCAGAACTTCGCTGCGTAAGCATCTACAGTCTTGCCAGCCTGTCTAAGGTTGATAAACTTCTGTTGTAGCTCAAACTGCGCCACAACTCCGTAATACTTCGTCTTGAACCTTGCAGTAAAATCGTCCCATGCAACAGGACGTCTGATGCCTACTTCCTCTGCTTCCCACCAATCACGTGCGAGATCCTGAAGTAACAACCTCACTAGATCCACGCGCTCTTCTGCCGGCACCTTAGCGGCTGTCAAAATAGCCTCAATATCCTTAAGCCATGCATCTGCTGAGATGGCATCCTCCGTGCCCTCGAAACGACGGGGGTTGTACTTGCAAAACCGGGCTGACGCTCCTGAATCTGGCCTCGCCCCTCTTTCTAATGCCGTCTGTAATCCTTGGTTGAGTAGTACATTTTGCTCTTGCAACTGAGCGTGCATGCGCTGCTGGGCTAATATCTGGTGTTGCTGAGTAGCCATCATCCCTCTCATGATCTCCAGAAGGGCTGGTGTGTCCAATTCCACAGGGGTAGGTGGAACTATTGGTGGTGTTGGAACCTCCGGATACTGCGGTCCAACCGCTGGTTCTACTATCACCTCTTCTTGGATATTCTCTTGAGTTAGTACCGGCTCTTGTTGCTGACCAACATGGTCAGGTTGTCCATGCTGCTGTCCATGTTGTTGCTGTCCAGCTCTGACAGATACGGACGAGGTGCCCCTAAGAAAAGGGACAAGAGAACAATCAAATGACCGGACATGAAGGATCAATGAAGTCAAGGGATACTGGAATGTCAAGCTGGAGTTGAGAATCAACAAATCATGAGATCAAGGGGGAACATGTGTGATTGAGACATCCTATAAATCAAGACACCCCACAAGTCTGAAATCAGACCTGCATGGGCCACCACTAAAACCTTGTCACGCCCCAGAACCAGAATACTGGAGAGCGGGAGAATGACTCAGCCAGCTATGTATTACGGGTAGAAGAATACCGTATAATACGATCAATGCTGTCTAACCAGACGAGGGGGTGCATACTACATAAAAGTCTTACTATGGTCATTATACATCTATTGTCTCAACCATTCAAATAAGAAACAGAAATAGAGAACATGTAAGATAAAGCAGTAAGGCGACCCAAACGCTCGGTCAAAATGTTCTTGATATCTGGCTTTACAAAACATAGCCAGATTGATGTAGCAAAAGTATACACAATTGTTATCAGCTGCAGCCTGACTTTAGTTACAATTATGTAAAAGTAAGTACAAGACGATCCGACTAACATGTCGGTGCCAAACGGCAAAGTATAAGATAGATAACAAAACGAGCGGGGAAGTAAGAAACCCACTCGAGTCCTCCTGCGATCATCCCTCTAGTGTTGACCATCTTGGAGGTAGAAGTAAGCTGAGTCCTCGGAAACCGGCTCTAAATCTGGCCATGCAAAACCAGAGAGGTTAGACCTCTAATAGCAAGTACCACAAGGAAGCACGACATGAGAACTAAAACCAGTAATGAGAAAATATGATAAATAGATCTCCGTTTGCTACTATGATTCACATAACGTCACGACACTTCGAACCAACCTCCCAACCAAACAAGGACAGAAGTTGGCCCGTCATGTCCTGACATTCTGATCATCCCAGTTAGGTAACAGAGTAGTATAGTACACAAACAAGTCAATTTAAACGGCCATTTCAACTACTACGGCTTGCTACTGTGTGTTCCAAGTTATCCTGGGATAATGCAATTAGGGATTCCTCAGTTCTTACTATGCGCGAGCAAGGCTAGTCTATCCAGTCAATCAATTGCGCCATGCATGAATTAGACGAGTCCCAGCAGGACGCCCGTCATCAATATACAATATACAATAATAATATAAGCAGATATCGCTCCCTGCCCGTGTGGCAGATTTGCCGTATCTGTGGGAACCAGCCGGCCCGTCGGGTACTATTCGTTCCCAAGGGGGCTGCCATGTAAGAACTCGAGAATCCATTCTCTCCATGCAATCATTATTTTATTTAACTTAATAGTCCCTACGTTGAGTGAAATCACATGCCGTGGATCATGGTCATTCAAATGAGTACTTTCGTACGGGGTACGATATGCACAACTCTACAACGATACCAGTACGGTTAGGTTGCAGGTCTTACATAGCGTAATGCAACAATCAAATCTAACCACGGTACTCATGCCTTGACCATAAAGTACACATGCTTCTTTTGTAGAAAATAAATAAGTAAATAAATAAATAAATAGATTGAAGCCTGCATGTGCATGTATGCCAATATTCGGGATCAGCCAGTCGATTACAATAGTTCATAACATGAACGTGTCTCATTCATTCAATTCAATAAGACGACTAGCCAGTCTCTTAGTTCCGACTAGGAACGCATGATCAATTTAGTCAAGATAACCATCATCATTAATGGTGATAAGGCATAAAAGTCATTTAACATTAGATGGGGTCGAGTCTATAACTCTCAAGGTCAAGTTCCAGTCATACTGGGTACCCGTGAATCAATCAAGACACAGGGCACATTCCACATAACAGTCAATATTTAACAATAATAACATATCATGATTTATCGAGTTCATGCCAAAAGGCGTAAGGATATAAAATGGGCGTAAAATATCTAATAAAATATCAATATACAGGGCTATAGAAGAGCCAAGCTTAAGGAAAATAAAACCAAAGTGACATGCTGACGTAAGACCAAGTCAGCCAAAGGCCACTCGCTCAGTGCAAAAGTCATACGCTCAGGTCAGACTACGCTCAAGTAAGCCTACGCTCAGGTAAGGCAGCGTATGAACTCCATACGACTCCTGACCATTCAAGTCAGCGTATGCAAGTCATACGCTCCCAAAAGGCAGCGTATGAACTCCATATGACTCCTGACCATTCAAGTCAGCATATGCAAGTCATACGTTCCCAAAAGGCAGCGTATGAACTCCATACGACTTCTGACCATTCAAGTCAGCGTATGCAAGTCATACGCTCCCAAAAGGCAGCGTATGAACTCCATACGACACACGCTTCCAAAAGGCAGCGTATGCAAGACACACGCTTCCTAAAAAGGTAGCGTATGGACTCCATACTGCGCTACGCTAAAGAGCGCGCACAGCTCAGTGACGCAGCTAAAAAGCTAGCGTACACTGCTCACTGTCTTCTCCAAACAGCAAGAACTCCATGGATTGAACCCAAAGCTTCAAAAGTCCATAACTTGGTCAAAACAAGTCCAAATCCAACTTTCCAAAGGTCAAAATTGGGTAGAATAAAACTCTCTACAACATAGAACCATCAAAACTTGAAAACAAAGAAGTTTGATAGATCAAAACCACCAAACTCCGAAAATAACTCATTTCTAGATCTACAAAAATTAAGACTTCGAAATGAAAAATGCCAAGTTCTAAACTCTCTTAGGATCTTGCGAGGAAGATAAATGAACTACAAAAACATGGGTTCTCATGGAGAGCAAGTTGTACTTGCCTATGGTTTGGTAGGTGGAAGGAGTAATGAAGAAGAATAAGAGGAGTAATGGTGAAGGAAAAAAAAAATAATGAAGAGAGAGAAAGGGGGGGTTGGCTTTAAATGAAAAGGTGGTGGTAGGCGGGGTTAATGGGCCGGGTTGTATCCACCATGAACCCGACCAAGCCAAGCCAAATAGCAAGACTAAAAAGCAGGAAATAAAAGCAGGAATAAAATGCAGATAATTAAAATGCAAAAATAAAATTGCAGGAAATAAAATTGCAAGAAATTAATTAACATAAAAATTAAAAAGCAGATAATTAATTAACATGAAATTAAAGGAATTTAAATACAGGATACTACATGATAAATACTAAATAAATACACATGAGTTGTATATGCATAAGAATACGCATTCTGGGAACGGGGAGTGACACAACTTCTTGCCCGTCTCCCTTTCAACAGAGGCCTGAAACTCCTTGAAAGTAGGCAGCACCTGATCCTTGGTCTTTAAGGCATAGACCCAAACCTTCCTGGAACAGTCATCAATAAAGGTTACAAAGTAAGAAGCACCACCAAGAGATTTTACCTTCATAGGACCGCAGACATTCGAGTGAATCAACTCGAGCAACGCCGGCTTCCTCGAACTTGGGTGACTTTGGAAAGATACCCTATTTTGCTTCCCAGCTAAACAGTGCGTGCACTTCTCCAACTTTGTAGACTTGAGCCCCGGAATCACCTTTTTGTTCACCAAGTAGCTCATCCCCTTCTCGCTGATATGGCCGAGCCGCTTGTGCCACAACTTGGTAGACGCATCACTGACTGCGTTCACCTCCTGTGCCCCCTCTGCGCTCCCCTCCATATAGTAGAGACCGGACTTCTTGCTTCCTATGGCAATCACCATCGAACCCCTGGAAAGCTTCCACTGACTGTTCCCGAAGAGACTGAAGAATCCTTCGTCATCCAACCTTCCAACCGACACCAGGTTGAAACGGATATCAGGGACTTGACGAACATCCTTGAGAACAAGAACCGCACCCGTCTTCGTTCTCAAATGCACATCTCCAACAGCAACCGCCTTCGACACATCTCCGTTGCCCATCTTCAACACGCCACAGTCGCCTGTCGTGTAAGTGGCAAACAGTGCCCTGTTGTGAGATACATGTGCTGAAGCCCCTGAGTCCACCAGCCAAGAATTGTCGTCGCAGGCGAGGTTAGTAATGACCTCATCACCTACGACGATCACATCGCCTCCATGCACCGAGGCCGCCGCTGTAGTGTTCTCTTCTTGCTTCCCCTTGTCGCCCTTCTTCTCTCTCTTCCAAGCGAAACAATTCCGCTTGATATGGCCCTTCTTACCACAATGGTAACACTCTGAGTCCTCGTAACGATCCTTGAACTTCCCCTTGCTCTTGTCTCTGCCACCACCTGGACCCCTGCTTTTGCCCCTTCCGCGGCTCTCTGAAACAAGTGCCTCTGAGTGGTAGGATGTGGATGAAGTGCCCTGAGAACGTCTCCGCATCTCTTCATTTAACACCCCGCTCTTGGCAAACTCCAGACTGACCACGCCCTCTGGAGCAGAAGCGATCATAGATACTCGTACGGTCTCCCACGAGTCTGGCAAGGTTCACAGCAGCCACAGTCCCTGAACTTCGTCGTCGAACTTAACTCCCATAGAAGATAGCTGGTCAACCACGCCCTGGAACTCACTCAAGTAATCCGAAATAGACGCCCCATCCTTGTACCGCAGACCCATCATCGTTCGGATCAGGAACAACTTGTTTACCCCGGTCTTCTTCGCATACAAGGATTCCAGCTTATCCCACAACGTCTTCGCGTGCTCAATATTGGCAACGTGGTTGTACACGTTCTCATCAACAAACTGCCGTATGTACCCGCACACCTGTATATGCTCGAATGTCCAGTCCTCCTCGGATTTATCACTGGGCCTCTCGGATGCAAATACGGGTAGATGCAGCTTCTTGACAAATAGTAAATCCTTCATCTTGCTCCGCCAATAATGATAGTTTGTGCCATTAAGATTCACCATGCGCACCGGCTTCGCTTCCATCTCTCCTCTCTGGTTTCTCTGTCAACTACTGACACTCCTTCTGAATTCCAGAACCTGGCTCTGATACCACTCTGTTGGAAAAGAAGCGCGGAAACCTTTCCCCAAACCGGAGAGTACCTGCGAGAGGACCGAGCAATACAACGCACGAACCCAAAAACAACCACACAAAACAATCCACGCAGACACAGAGAATTTTTGACGTGGAAAATCCTTGCAGGAAAAACCACGGGACGATCGGAGTCCAACCCTGAGAAGCCTCCACTAATGGAATAGAAGAATTACACCCTCTACAAACTCCTCCCGATCCAAATCGGATCCCCACAACACTCAGAGATAAGAACAATGATTACAAGGCTACGAAGAGCGAGAACGACGAGTAGAGATTACCCGAACACGATCTCCTTCGAATAGCGACCTTCAATCCTCCGTCTTCTTCTCCGAAGTTGCAATGGCACTCTTGCCTCCTTCCTCTCTCCAAGTTGTGTTACGTTGCGTTAATGTTGCATATAAATTAGGGTTGAGAAAATTCAACTTAACTCCCTAATTCCGCAACCAACCTGGACCGTTGGATTAGATCCAGTGGTGAAAAATCACCCGAAAATCCGCTTCAGCCCCGACGACACAGAGTTCGGCCAGAACTCTGTGTCGAGCATCCAGCACCTACTCGCCAAACCCTGGAGGAGCCAGACCGAGTTCGGCCAGAACTCGGCCTGGGACCGAGTTCGGGCCGAACTCGGCAGGCCCAGGCCAGAAACTCCTTCAGGAGCAGCAGCAGCAGTAGCGACTCCAGTCGCCTACTTTCCAAGCTTCTTCGACATACGAACGGCGCTCGTCGCACTCCGGGGTCTTCTCCACATAGGTTGGGAACCTCACCCACTCTAACAATGTAGCCGAAGGAGGGGGCGACGGTGGGGGCAGCCGTGGTAGGTGGTGGGATGGAACAAAGGGGGAGAAGGGGAGAGGGGGGGGGGGGGGGGGGGAGGGGGAGGGGGGAAGAGAATGGGAGGAAAGATGAGGATATCAGGTTAAAATTTAATTATAATTTAATTATAATTTCAACTTTATATCAGACCAACTAACCAATAGAACTAGTTCAATCGAACAAACTGAATTGTTCATTCAGTTTGGCTCAATTTTGATTTTTGTTAATCTTAGTTGGATTTTGATTTTGAATTTGAATTTAGGGACTTTTGTTTTTTTTATTTGATTCTAACTATTTCGATTTGGGGCGTCACGGTTTCCGTTCCGGAAGAATAAGAAGAGAAAATGGATGGAAAGAGGAAGCCAAATTGATTAATCCTGTCTCTCTCCTAAGCTTACATTAGGATACTCGTGCGATCGCGACGTCTTTCCACACAATGTTGCTAACAGCCTGCAGAGTAGTCCGTAAGCATTGGATAGGAAGGAAGCGTGGCCATGGCAGCATTTTTTATTATTATTTCTGGTTCCATTTGGAACGAAATGCGTATAGCCGGCATATATATATATATATATATATATATATATATATATATATATATATATATATATATATATATATATATATACAAAACATAAATATTTTTGAATCATAGGACTGACTGTGCCAAGATAAAGAGTGGTTGGGATTTAATCTTAGTAAATTAACGGTTGTGGGGTTTTATGGGGAATCCAAAGAGTGGGGTTTGCACTCATAATGGTTGTGGATGAGCATTATTGAGAGTGGGATTTTATGGAAAATGAACATTATTGAGAGTGGGGTTTTATGGGGAATCCAAAGAGTGAGGTTTGCACTCATAATGGTTGTGGATGAGCATTATTGAGAGTAGGGTTTTATGGGGAATGAGCATTATTGAGAGTCGGATTTTATGGAGAATTCAAAGAGTGGGATTTGCACTCATAATGGTTGTGGATGAGCATTATTGAGAGTGGAGTTTTATGAAGAATCCAAAGAAAATTCACATCCAGCAGTGGTTGGGATTTAATATTTTGATGGGGGCCTCTTAAAATTGGGGGTCCAAGATTTTGAGGGGGAATACCTTAAATGAACCATGCCCTATGGGCACGGGTTATGACTAGTATATATATATATTCTAAGAGCACCGTCAGTAAGATTCATTCATTTTCTAGATTCTATATTTAGAATGTAGGAACTCATTTTGTAGAATAGTAAGTCTCATCTAACGTTTCAATTTTTACAATTTCTGTCCTATCTCATCCATAGGTACTGAAAGTTGGACCTACCAATTTTTAAATTCTAGATTGTAGAAACTCATTTTGTAAAAATAATAAGTCTCAATTTAGAGTCAAACTTTTGAGATTTTAGATTTTTTTTTTTCACATCAATTTTTTACCACACAATCTTTGAAATCGAAGCTGACTTTATCATTTTATATTATACTCATACAAATTATACCCATTTTATATTAACTTTTTTTTAAAAAAAAATTTGGGCTCTATACTGTATTTGTGAGTCTCAAGATTGCTCTAATGGACTTAGAAGGAATTAGTGGTGGTTGTGATAATTTAAAGTTGTTTACTGTACTTTTATGCAAAAAGTGCTGGTGGGATGGCAGTATGGTAGGAGACGAATTCTACTGGAATTATGTGGGACCCACCTGCCGAACCCACGTGACCGCAGGATGGTGGTACGTGGTTTGATGACGTGAATAGAAGGGGGTACGGTTGAGAAAATGGCAATGGATTCCGGGTCGACGATGCAGACAAATTGAGAGGATCCGATCCAAACCTGACTTCGTATTTGTATAATGAGATATATGTAGCATAAAAAGTTATGAGGTTTTTATATTTTATTTTTAGGAAATCAACTTTTCCCTTTAGGGCTTGTTTGGTAACTGGATTTTACTATTAGACCATCTCCAATGGGTCTAGTAAAATTCATAAATGTGAAAATTGTGCCTCAGCATTCCATAAATTTTTATATAGGGTAAAGAAGTTTCTCAAAATTATTAAAAAGATGAAAAGGTGGGAAGGTTTCTATTAGACCATCTCCAATGGGGGTTTCTATCTTCCCTATTTCTATGGAAGAAATCCATTTTAAAAAAAACTTCTGGTGATTTCTATCACCATTTCTATCCTAGATGGCAATGATGTAGGATGAAAACTTTGTAGGAGGGTTTCTACATGTAGAAACTCTCATAGAAATTCTCCTCTCTCTCATGATAATTATTAGTGGGCTCCACACCATTAGATTGGTCCTTTTACTACGTGACACATAGGATAGAAATGGAGAACCATTGGAAAGTATTTTTGTATGTCTACAATTTCTATGTAGAAACTCTTCCAACTAGGATATAAATCTCCTTAAAGTACAAAAGTAGGATAAGAACTCAATTTTAGAAATCACCATTGGAGATGGTCTTAGTATATATTAAATCAAATATATATTGTGAAGATAATATCATATTTGTTATCATCGTAAAATTAATTTAATTATATTTTAGATAATAACTTAAGAAACTTTTTGCATAGATTTTATTTTAGATAACAAATATGGTATTATCTATTTGTTGATTTATTTTTGTTACCATTATATTTTGATATCATAATGCTATGTATTATAGATAATTGTGAATAGATAATATCAAAATATTTGTTATCATCATATTTGTTATATATGGTAAATAATTGTGAATAGATAATTAGTAGATGTTGTCATATATTTGTTATATATGCTTTGTATTATAGATAATTAGTATATATTAAATTAAATATATATTGTGAATAGATAATATCATATTTGTTATCATCATAAAATTAATTTAATTTTATTTTACATTATAACTCAGGAAACTTGTTGCATATATTTTATTTTAGATAACAAATATGGTATTATCTATTTGTTGATTTTTTTTCAAATCAAATATATATTGTGAATATATAATAACAAATTATCTAACAAAAGAGGGGGTGCCAACTCAGTTGGCTCTCCCTCTCTCTTTTCATTTCTGACTGCACGTGATTAGAGTTGTCGTATTCTTACCCCATTTGCAAATCTTTCAAAGTTCTCCTCTTTTTTATAATTTTGAGAAATTCTTTACCCTATATGAAAATTTCTGTCCGCATTCTTTGATTAATCAATTCTAAAAAAAATCCTTTTATATCATTTAGTAATAATAAATTTAAAATTGTTAGTCTACCGTTTATGACATATATATAAGGGATGACTCTTATTTTGCAAGGCTACTACTGTTCTTTATCCTCTTGCTTTTCGTCTCGAAATATAACCATATTTGTTATATGAAAGTTATTTACCATTTATATATAGCATCTACTAATAGTTTTTTTTTTTTTTTTTTTTTACTTACATTGATATTTTCTAGAAAATTTATAGGCTAATCTTTTTTTTTTTTTTGAAAGGCTATTTTGATTTAACCGTGACACTTATATATTGTCAAACTATTTTGATTATAGATAATTTAATTATTTGTCATCCTCTTGTAATTTGGTCATAAAAGAAATTAGGAAAAATTTATGAAATGCTCAAAGAACGAAAAAGTTTTATGAAAAACCCACCGCGCAATCACATTTCATCGCGTGTCCAGAATTGACAAAAAATATATAAAGAGAGTTCCGAATGACCTTTTTGTCCTTCCTTCTAATTTACTGAAAACACCCACGAAACTACTTTTAAAAAAACGTTTGCATACTTCATCTTCTTCTATACGCTGCTCACTTTCGAATCTAGGTTTTCTCCTAAAAAATCTTCAAAAACTCGTCGAAAAATTTCGGAAAGACCGAGACAAACGACAAAAGTGCTAAAACGGAGGTCCAAACATCATTTTTTGCGATTCTAAAATTTCGAAAGACCGACAAACGGTGAAGCGATTTATTTTTAGGCTTCTCGAAGATACGCTCATTTTGCGACAAACCAGACCTCGTTTCGACCTCCCAGTCAAAAGTTATGGCCCTCCAAAGTTTCAACTGACCATAAAATACAGAAGAATGGTCATTCTCTCCGTGTTAGAACACGAAGAATGGTCATTCTCCATGTTAAAACACAAAGAATATTAATTTCGCATGAGAATGGCCATTCTCCGTGTTAGTAACACGGAGAACGGCATTTTCCGTCTTAATTTACACAGATAATTGCCATTCTCTGTGTTCTCCGTGCTAAATTACATGGAGAATGACCATTCTCCGTCTTAATTTACATGGAGAATGGCCATTCTCCGTGTAATTTAGCACGAAGAATGGTTATTCCAGTGTTAAAACGCAAAAAAAATGGCCATTCTCCGTGCTAGAAACACGGAAAACGTCATTCTCCGTGTTAAATAACACGGAGAACGCCATTCTTCGTGTTAATTTACACGGAGAATGACATTCTCTGTCTTAATTTACACGGAGAATGACCATTCTCCGTATAATTTAGCACGAAGAATGGTCATTTCAGTGTTAAAACGCAGGAAAATGGCCATTCTCCGTGTTAGAAACACGGAGAACGCCATTCTCCATATTAAATAACACGGAGAATGGCATTCTCCGTGTTAAAACCTAGGAGAATGACCATTCTCCGTGTAATTTAATACGGAGAATGGCATTCTCCGTGCTAAATTACACGGAGAATTGCCATTCTCCGTGTTAAATGACACGGAGAATGGTCATTCAAATGTTAAAACACAGGAGAATGACATTCTCACGGAGAATGGCATTCTCCGTGTTAAAATGCAGGAGAATGACTATTCTTCGTGTTATATCGACGGAGAACAGTTGACAGAAACCTAATTTTTTATTTTTTTTGTGGAAAGAAATTTGACATGAATAAAGATTCAAGAGTTTTCGTTCTTCTTTCAAAACGATGCTAACTCTTATGAAAAAGAAGAAGAAGATTTTCTCTTCATAATTGACCTAATTGTCGGAGAAGAAGAAGAAGAAGAAGAAGAAGAAGAAGAAGAGCGATGATCGGAGTTCGACTGAAAAAAAAGTATGGTGAACTACGAACGATCTTTGTGATCTCTGCTGAAGATGAGAACAATGGAATTCAGATCTCTCGTGAAGAAGAAGACGACGAGAATCGCAATCCAAATTTGAGTTTGTACGGAGGGGTAGTTATGGTATTAATTTTGTAAATACAGAACATCTAAAGGGAATCTTGGAATACTTAACGTGAAAATATATAATTCTTGTCATTTCATAAAACCCATCATGCGGGTGGATTTTTCATAAAAACCAACCCCGAAATTGGATTTCTCAGCAATTTTTAGAAGAAATTATATTTTGTTATATGGACACGAAAGCTCTCCTCTCGGGACGGAAAAAACTTTGATACAGTAGAGAATATCAAAATTTTGATATCTCCTATATATGACATATAGGTTCCTTCCGTTTCGTAAAACATGTATATATATATATATATATATATATATATATATATATATATATATATATATATATATATATATATTAAGGGACCAAGTGACCAACATATCATATATAAGGATATAATTGGCTTAATTGCACTTTGCTACCCTCAACTATTCCGCCTTTTCAACTTGATACCATAAACTTTTTTTCGTAACAAATTGGTACCTCAACTATTATTTTTTTTCAACTTGATACCTAATTTTTCAAAAATTTCGAAAATGCCCTTCCCTCTTCCTTCCCTCCACCCCCTTCCCCACTCCGGCCACCCCTCCTGCTAGCTCTGGCCGCCCCACCCCCCCCCCCCCCCCTCCCCCTGCTAGCTCCGCCCCCCCCCGCCCCCCACCCCCCCCCCCCCCCCCTGCTACCTTCGGCCACCCCCTGCCCCGCCTCCCGCCCCGCCCTCTCTCCCCAGCCCCCCTCCTCCCGTGCTGCCGCGGCCTAGGGGAGAGGCGGGGGCGGGCGGGCGGCCGGAGTGAGCAGGGGGGGGGGTGGGGGGCGAGGGGGGGGGGGGGGGGACGGAGCTAGCAGGGGGGGGCGGGGGCGGCCGGAGTGAGCAGGGGGGGCGGCCGGAGCGTGCAGGGGGGAGGGTTAGGGGTAGGGACATTTTAGTCCAAAATAACATCTGGGTACCAAATTGTTACAAAAAATAGTTTAGGGTACAAAGTTAAAAAATGATAATAGTTGAGGATAGCAAAGTGCAATTAAGCCTAAAAATTTTGACATCCCTATTGTATCAAAGTTTGTCTCGCAACCGACCCGTCACGTATCAAAGCTCTCCTTAGGGGGTTACGTTTGCAGCCTGCACCGACCCGTCAACAAAAGTGGGTCCCGCACTTCTCTGTGTGGTTGGAAAATGGGTTTCCCAATCGGAGTACACACATACTCTTGCCCACGTGGATTCGTAGGCCCGACACGGATGGCAGGACCGTAATACTGTCGGAAATTAGGACAACTATCAACTCACCACCCATACCTCCGCAACCTGCTGTAGCCGGTCGTCGATGTGCACGCTGACCGGCTGATAAAGTTGTTGGTGACCGGCTATTGCGGTTGTTCCTCTGCTCTGCTGACCAAATACAAAATTTGCCGGAGGTTAGGAGCAGAGGAACTGGACCTGCCTACTTCTTGGCAGACACTGCTCACCGGTTCACTGTCAGCTTTAACGGTGCCGTTTTCTCCGTCATTTCCAATTATGGGTAAACTTATCTATATCCTATACTACTAAGTAATGAAAAAAAAATTGAACTTCACCGTAAAAATTTTTATTCCGACAATATCTGTTAAAATTATTAAAAAAAGTTGGAGTCCACTATGCCAAATTCACTAGGCGAATAGGTGGGAGAACATGAAAGAAGACAGTAGATTCCAAACACCAGATCCGGGCTCATTTGTTCTTTTCCCAATTATTATGAAATACGTGCAAAACACGTACATATATGTCAATATTGTATACTAGAAAAAATTTGAGTTTGATCGTGATTTTTTTTTCCAAATATACGCTTATTGTTTATCTATACTACTATATAATGAAAAAAAAAAAAATTTACTGTAATTTTTTTTCCTGTACATCCTTGCATATGTCTACTAATTAAAATTATTTATTAAAATTAATAAGGACAATATGTAATTATGAGATGTGCCATTTGATCTTCCTAAATAGTCGTTTAGTTGTCTAAAATAGTTTATCTATACTTCTATATAATAGAAAAAAAATAAGTTTTTGTCGTAAATTTTTTCTTCAAATTTGCCTTCACATATGTCTACTAATTAAAATTGTTTAAAGTTAATAGAGACTTCACATATGTCTACTAATCAAAATTATTTAAAGTTAATAGAGATAGTTAGATAATTACCACTGACCTTCCTTAATAGTCTTTTACTCTTCTTAAATAGTTTAATAAAGACCAATAATTCCAGCAACCATTTAGTTTCCTTAGTAATAATCTATTAAATACATACAAAATACGTGCATTTATACTTAGTAAAAGATAATAATATAAATTTCAGTAATATCTTTATCAAATAGAAGAATCACCCTTCCGAAAAGAATTTTTAAGTAGCTATTTTTTCTACAGAAAAGCCAAGGATTTGGATTCAACTATATAGTTTTTTTTCAAAGATTGTGGAAACAAATTTCTCCAATATGATCATAAAGCAACTACTATATGTTACAAAATTAAATGAACGAACCATTATCGACGTGCATAATATGCTATTTTGTTTTTTTATTTCCAAACCAAAATCATCTGTATCCAAGAATTTTTGAAACTTGGCATCCAGAGTAAAATTGTACGAAAAAAACGTAATCTAATCAGCATGCGCTAATCAATAATATTGTATGCTATGATGTTTTAACTAAGTAAACGTCGTCACAAAACGTCATCACAGAGATGTATGCATGTATTTGGTTGTTTGCAGTTTCAAGAAGAGACCTGCAAGAAGTCCATTTTGCATTTCCAATTAAAGAAGAAAGTGACTGCAAATCCGTAATGGAGCCTGAGGGTCAATTTGCAAAAGTATAATACAAGCAGGATGGTGAGGTCGCGAAAAAAGCACGAAGCTTTGTGTCTGTGTGCTGAAAAGCACCATCAAGGGACAGGACAAGCAGAAGAAGGACACACGAGCCGAACATAGAATAAGAGCGGTAAGGTTACCGGGAGGAGGACATTGGCCACATAACGGTCCTTCAACTTTTGGCATTTCTGAGGAGGAAGAAGAAGAAGAAGCGGGAAGGATGGAGGATTGTAACGGCTATAAGTAGAGCCATAACGCCGTTGTCTCCTTCCCTTTGCTTCCTTTGAAGAAGAAGTTGGCAGTTTCATTGTGAAAAAGAAGAAGGAAGAAGAAGAAGTTGGAAGAATTCGAAAGGTCCCAGCTTTAATCAATCAATTCCGCCGTTCTTTTCTCATTAATTGCAACCGGCATATATTGAGAGAGAGAGAGAGAGAGATATCTTTTCATGGCGTATGGATCAGTGAGTTCTCAGTCAAACATGGTACACAATAATGGTGGGTTCTTTCTCTTTTTTGTTTCCAAAGTTTGTTTCACTTTGGGTCTTCTTAATCTGGGTCTCCATGTGGTTTTTCAAATTTCGCTTCTTTTTGGTTCCAATGGCCTTCTTCCGACTTCTCACCACCTGGGCTGCTCCAAAATTTGCATCTTTTTGGGTTCTAATGGGTTTCTTCTGAATTTGGACGAGCTTTCTTCATCCGGGTCTTCATGGGTTTCTTCAAATTTCGCTTCTTCTTTTTTTCCAATGTTCTTCTTCCAACTTTTCGACACCTGGTTTGCTTCAAAGTTTGCTCTTTTTTTTTTTTTTTTTTTTTTTTTTCTTCTTCTTCTTTTTTTTGCTTCTGGTACGATTTTTGTATAGTTTTTCTTCACTCATGTTCTAATGGGGTTCTTCAAAGTTTTTTTGTTTTTGTTTTTGTTTTTTGTTTTAATGGTCTTCTACCAACTTTACATCACCTGGTCTGCTTCAAAGTTTGCTTCTTTTCGTTCTGGCGTCTCTCTTCCAAGTTTAGTTTGCTTAGTTTGGTTCTGATGTGTTGGTTTCTTCTGCAGGTTCGGGAGGAGAAGGATTGTACGAAGAGCTATGGAGAGCTTGCGCTGGGCCATTGGTCGAAGTTCCGAGAGCGGGAGAGCGGGTCTACTACTTCCCACAAGGTCACATGGAACAGGTGATGACGAAGAAGAAGAAGATCAAATCTTTCTCTTTCTTTCTTCCGTAAACTTTTCATCATAGAATTCCCTGTGAAAATACTGAAAAATTGGTTTTTAATGTCATAATAGTTGGAGGCCTCGACGAACCAGGAACTGAACCAGCAGATCACCATGTTCAACCTTCCTACCAAGATCCTCTGCCGCGTCGTCAACATCCAGCTCAGGGTCAGCTCTTGTTCTCTTCGCAGTTTTTCTTGCATAATTGTTCGATTTGTCGATGAAAGCGCGAACTCACATATATCGTTCCGATGTTAATTAGGCCGAGGTTGAAACTGATGAAGTCTATGCCCAGATTACTTTGATGCCGGAGTCGGATGTAAGAACTCAATTGTTAGACATACGTGAACATCAAAGTTTGGTTTTGTAAAAACACTCCATTGTCGGATACTTGCAGCAAACGGAGCCCACGAGCCCCGACTCGTGCCCGCCGGAGCCTCCGAAGTCGCCGGTCCGCTCCTTCTGCAAGATTTTGACGGCTTCGGACACGAGCACGCACGGCGGTTTCTCTGTTCTTCGCAGACATGCCAACGATTGCCTTCCTCCCCTGGTCAGTTCAGTTCCATTTCCCCCCCTGTTCTTATTGTTCTATTTGTTATGTTTGGTGATCATTAAGCTCATCGGGATTTTTTCTTTCTCACAATAATAGGATATGTCACAACAGACTCCAACTCAGGAGCTAGCTGCTAAGGATCTTCACGGTTTCGAGTGGCGATTCAAACACATATTTAGAGGTTTGTACTGCTTCTTTGATTCAGCTTTGTTCATATGGAATTTGTTCTTCTTCATGTGTATTCAGTTGTATAGCATTGGATTGACAGGCCAGCCGCGGAGGCATCTGCTAACGACCGGCTGGAGCACCTTCGTTACATCGAAGAGATTAGTCACCGGAGATTCATTTGTTTTCATGAGGTATTTCTTGTTGAAATGGTCTTGTTTCTTAGTCTCAACTTCAGTCCAAGTTAATATTTACCGTGTTGTCGTTTAGGGGCGAGAACGGAGAACTGGGTGTGGGAGTAAGACGCCTCGCACGACAACAGAGCACGATGCCGTCTTCTGTCATATCGAGCCAGAACATGCACCTCGGAGTCCTTGCGACCGCGTCACACGCAGTTTCGACCCAGTCCCTCTTTACAGTGTACTACAAGCCTAGGTTGGAATAAAATCTCTACTCTTGTATCGGAGACTGCTTGCTGTTCCGTTTCTGGTGTATCAATTTACCGAGGAATTTGTGTGTCTGGGATGTGTGTAGGACTAGCCAATTTATCGTCAATGTGAGCAAGTACTTGGAATCTGTTAGTAACGGATTCACAGTCGGCATGCGGTTCAAGATGAGATTTGAGGGGGAAGATGTGCCGGAGAAAAGGTATGTTACCATATACCGAGTGGTACCTTACCGAAAGAAGCTCAGTCGTCGTATCAAGATTACATACGTTCATCCATTCAATGTCTGTTCTTATATCTCAGGTTTACGGGTACTATAGTTGGAGTTGGAGATCTTTCTTCTCATTGGGCTACCTCTAGGTGGAGATCGTTGAAGGTATGTACTAAGACCCCGTTTGGTACAATTGCAATGTAATAAAATGGAATTTTTTTTTTAATTTGATTACATTGCAATTACGATCACATTACAGTGTACCAAACGGGATCTAATTATTTGCTGTTCTTTCACAACAACATCCATTTATACCTGGTAGTATTAAACATGCTTAATACTTGTTTAATGTTTGCGTATTTTAGGTTCAATGGGATGAGCATACCAGTATTCAAAGACCGGATAGGGTTTCTCCGTGGGAGGTGGAAATGTTTAGCGCCTCTGTGGCGCCTCCTCTCAGCGTTACTCAGCCAGCGCCCTTCAAGAACAAGAGGGCTCGTCCAGCAGTTGACCTTGCAGCGCTCGGCAGAGATTCTTCTTCGGGCTTCTGGTATCCCGGATCAACCCAATCCCACGATTCAGGTACGCTGAACAGCACAGATGCTCTGAATTGCGAACCGAAACTTGTCTGGGCTATGGAACACAAGGGCAATGGTTGCAATAGTTTCGAGAACCCTTGGTCGAAGGATCTCCATCCTCCACTTCAGGGTTCACCCTCTCCACTCGCCAATGCCTCACTGAAGTTGTTTGAGAACCCAAACTGGGGAGAGAAAGGAAAGAGGCCCGATTCTAGCAGCAGTTGCCGGTTGTTTGGTATCGAATTGTTCAATCACTTCGACAATGTAACTTCTGCTGAGAAGACGGTTGGCGAGGATCAGGTTGCGGCCACCGTCTTGGTGGATGATTCTGAGCAGCAGTCGGTTCTCTCAAAATCATCTAAGGAGCAAAAACTGGGATCACTGGTATCTCCGAAAGAGGTCCAGAGCAAGCAAATTAGTTCTACCAGAAGTAGAACCAAGGTGAGAGGCTTACAATTAGGGTCTGCTTGGCAATTATAGGAGTAGCGGTTATGAGGTGTTTTTAGAGTACTGGCTATGAGCGGTTATGAGGGGTTTGGTTTTGGATGATTTTAAGTAGCGGCTTTTAAACCAGTCCAATACATGCTTGGTAATTCACTAACGAGCTGTTTTGAATATTTTTTACACAAATAAAATTAAATAGGAAAGGGTACTAGTAGTTATAATTATATTTTTTTTGTGAGGATATAAATGGAATAAAATAATAAAGCTGCTCATAACCCACCGATTTGGGGTGTTTATAAAGCCATCCAAAATTATATTACACTGGTTTTTTTGAGGGTTTTTGAGCCGACCAAAATCAGTGCCTCAAAAAAATTAACAAGCAGGAGTTTTCATAAACTGTCGGTTCAAAAATATCCCAAAACCGGTGAAAGTACCGTTACCAAGCAGACCCTTAGATTTCGGCACGGAATCATGGTTTTTGTTAACTACGGTTTTGCTAATCTTTGGATTGCCGAACAGGTTCATATGCAGGGGATTGCGGTGGGAAGAGCTGTGGATCTCACCGGCCTAGAAGGCTACGACGAGCTAATAAAGGAGCTAGAGGAGATGTTCGAGATCAAGGGAGAACTACGACACAGGAATAAGTGGGAGGTGGTTTTCACTGACGATGAGGGCGATATGATGCTAGTGGGAGACGACCCTTGGCCGTACTTACTCTATCCAAACTAGAATTTCCTTGTGCATTTATGTGCGTGTTTGCTCCATTTCTAAATGGTTGGTTATTTGTGACTTATACAGAGAATTCTGCAAGATGGTGAGAAAGATCTTCATCTATACCAGCGAAGAGGTGAAGACGATGAAACCGAAGAGCAGGTTTCATTCTACACCTGCTGAGCGCGGAGTTGTAGGTGGTTCAACCAGTGGCAGCACTGCTCTCCAGAAGGAGAGTGAACTTGAAGGGGCCAGGAACTAAACTGTCCTTGGTTTCAGTTCAGTTCAGTTCATCCTTGCTTCCTCTTCATTTTGTTCTTTTTGTAGTAGCTAATTTCAGGCTCATTTTTTAGAGCTTGCAAGTGAAATTTTGGGAGGATATGGATATTTCCGAACTAGCAACGCAGTTGTTGGTTGGTTAGTTTTCACTTGGGCTACGTTTGGACCTGATCAATGTAAAAATAAGATTTTGGCTGAAGGGAAAGGAATGGTCAGTGAATGTGAATAGAATTTGGGGTTTTGTTCTCTTGGATTCCCTAACCATGTAAATGTATCGAGTTTTATATATGACAGCTTGTATGGCAAATGCAGCTCTGTATTCTTGCAACTTTCTCGTTTCATTTATCACTGATTGTTGATTCTCTAACACATTCACTCCCAGATTACGAAGAAATTATTCATAGCTCCGGGTTCATGGTGAGTCGGGTGAGTCTGATCTGTGACATCAGGGCCGGCCTTGGGTAAGCCAGACAAGCCATCGGACTTGGACGACCCCCCACGTTAGGGCAACCCTCTGCCCAGGCCCCTCAGTCCTAGCTCTCTGCCAAGCTATTAATGCAGTCCACTCCAACTCCTCCTTGTTAGTGGAACTGACAATCTCCCATATCCATATTTTTAGATTCCACTGGGAAGGACTCGAGTAGCCCCCCATACCCTTATTTTGATATTCCACGGGAAAGGACTCCAGTAGTCCCGAACGACCATATTTTGAGATTCCAATGGAAATGCTTCGAGTAACTCAGGAGTCAAGAGAGCAACTTGAAATTCGAGCTCCACGTTGCTGTCAGAACCGGAGACAACTGACTTCTTAGCGTTTGTTAAAAATTATTGGTCTTATATTTCTTAGCCACAACATTTATAGCTTTCAGTATGTTGCAACTTTTTTTTTTCTAGGAGTCAAGGGAAAAGGGCAGGCCGAGTCTAGCAATTTAAAGGTCCTAGACATGTGCCAAAAATGATGTCCTTATCATTCTATATAATTTTTATTGTTTTATTTACAAATAACGAAGATATATTTACTTTACAATCTTCTCCACTTATGCGCTTCTTTCCAATATTTAAAAAATTAATATTAGAAGCTTCATAAGAAAAAAAAAAGACATTAGAAACTAGAACGGAGAAAAATCTCACGTTTGTTGAGGGAGGGGGAGAGAGTTTCATTTTTTTTCATAGGGGAGAAATTTTTTGTGGGAAAGTGTGAGAGAGAAAGAGTGCAATTTTTTTTTTTTTGAATGTTTTATTTGATTCTTCTCCAAACAACCATTTGATTCTTCTCCAAAAAAAAATAGAGGTCCTCTCAGGGAGGAGGTCCTAGACAGGTGCCTAGCCTGCCTCCCCTTTGAGCCGGCTATGGACAAGGGCCCACCAAATTTAGCTCCGACGAAGACAACCCAACTTGTTGGGCAGGCCCTGAATGACATACGGCCTATGTTTTCTCTATTTTATGCAAGTCTAATTTACAGAAAGAAAACATACCACAAGTCCCGACCACTGAATAATTTCTCCAGATTATGATGTGAAGTTCGATGACTCGTTGTTTCTTTCTTGGCATCGACATCGTAATTGCCGGTTGGTCTTTGTATTTGACACTGAAAACATGTGCTTCATGTTGCGCATCGGCAAGGACTAGAAAGGAGAAAGCTAGCTTCCCTTTCGAGTGGAGACACTCGGACATGGCTGGCTTTGGCAGAAGTGTAGACTTTGGATTTAGTTAGATGGAGAGAAATAAAGAAGAGAGAACACAAATGGGTGTTGATTCTGTTGAATATTGATTTTTACTATATTTGTAAAATGATATCCTTTTTATACAGAGTTGTGGGTTTTTTTTATACATAGTTGTGGGAAGGACACACGATTTAACTGAGTCCGCAATATAAAAGAAAAAGAAAAAAGAAGGTGCGTTTAGTCGCATGTAAATAAAGCTATAGTGCAGATGTTCGACTATTGCGGCATAGAAGTTTGCAAGCTCAAAACAGCTAATAGCTACTAGTATCCATTATGAAATGGGAATCGATCACATCAACAAATAAGTATGTGAACTCTAACATCGACATGTTCGTCGTTCATTATCGATCAACTTTACTGATGCTTCTAATGATGGTCTTTGCCGATTGACTATCAGCTAATTTTCGGATTCTACCTTGTCGACTTTGACAATTTGTATCTAGTTATTGTATACACATTGTCAATTTATAATTTTTCTACTGAATTTTGGGAAGAAACTAACATAGTATGGACCACAAAGAAGACATTTTTCCATGTTTAGTAGCTGCTGTTAAGGGTTTTTTGGGGGGTACCGAGTCATAGTTGAAATCTTCATTTTTTCTTGATTCTGCTAGCCTAACTTAAGATACTTTAGGTATCAATAAGTGTTCAATTCATGTTTGCTGAGTATTTGTCACGTCCCGATTCCGTAGAATCAATAGTCGTCTCCCAGACGTGATGTCATGTGAACCTAAGTTGCGATCGCACAAGGCATAGTCATAAGGTTATCCGAAACACAACATCAAGTTAGAGTACGCAGAGAAATTGATTGACACATTTGAAATAGAAGTAAACTTTTTATTGATAATAAAACTTCATTTACATGACTTCTTTACAATCAGTGCCGCGCGGGTTTACAACATGACTCAACTTACAAAATAGACGCTGATCAGATAGTCGTTCCATACATTACATCCCTTTTTACAAGCAAAATATAACACTTTCCACCTGCTTTTGAGGGAAGTAGAGTCATCTTTTATTTCTTTTGGACTGAGTGCAGGGTCTTCAAAAGGATTTTCAGAAACAAGCCTTCAACTCACGAACGAGACTTCAAAAGTGTTCACGCCGCCTTGAGCTTTAAGTGGCACGTCCTTCGCGGTTCGGGGTTGTAATGACCCGTTCCGCCCTAGCGGAACGCCAATTCAAACGGCAAGTGCAACGACTCAAACGAGCCGTCGACCCGAAGAGTTGGCATCGACCTGATGAAGAATCGATGCAAAGCTTATATTGGCCCGTCAAGATGAATCCAGACTTAGACTTTCAAAGGCGCGCTCGGAGTATCGCTCGGCCGATGCGAACATCGCTAAGGTGGGTGGCTCCGATGAACCCGTCTTTGCTTAGCCTAGACACATAACAATACGGACACTATTACTGAAATCGCTAGGCGATAACACCGTGCATGCTAATAAATGACTCAACGCACCTAGCTAAGGGAATAATTCCATCTTGTATGCTTGTATAGAATATGGAAAGGAACATGAAAAAATGTGAGAACTCTCGCACCGCGCTCCACGCTCGTGCTAAGGCACAGGCTTATATTCGAGTTCCCTATGCGTTCAACAATGAAACAATGAATGGATTACAACAATGAAACGGGAAGACTATCAACATAGTCGTTCCAAGTAGAGTATAGCAACATTGAAAGATTATGGGACCGATGGGTCGCCAAGGCGACTCCCGCACGGGGAGTTGCATAATGTGTGAATGAAAGAATGAATGGATAAGTGAATGAATGAACCAACGAATGAAAGAATGAATACGTGAATGTATCAATGAACGAACAAACAAGTGAAAGAAAGAAAGAATGAATAAAAGATAAGAAGGAAAGGAATGGTTAGCGACATGTATGACGGGCACGTGCAACGGGGCTCGCTACCCGCGCTGTACGGACGCCAACCTGGTCGATAACGCATTATGGCTAAGGGTTAGCCTACGGCTCGGAGACAGCCGTTAAGTTAAATGACAAATAATACGAAATGGTCGTGGACAATCCCCTCGTATACGGGAGGTGGGAGATATAAGGGATTTCCAGCGGCACGGTCAAAGGGAGGACGTGGCCGGTCCGGACGAAAATCAAAATGGCTTACGGGTTGCCTGGGTGTGGACTTGGCCATCCAGGGGACGTAAGTACAGCAGTATTTTCAAGAGACTAACGGGGTGTGTGCCAGACCGCACCCTACGTTAGTTGAGAAATACAACGGCTTGGATGTCCAAAATGGCTTGTGATGCCAGCGACCGGTGCATATAGATTTAAGTGGGCTTTGCTGGTGGCAATCCACGTGCAAGTCCTTGCATTGAAATCAAAGTGGTCTAAGTTAATCTGAACAAAACATCCTCTGAACAGACATCGAATGTAAAGCACAAATGATCAAAAGTACTTCGTACAAAGAGTTAGAAAACGTGCCTACGACGCGCTAGAACCTGAGGCAGGGACACGCCCTTGAACACTGAATGTTACGCGAACTATATTAAGTTGTTTCATATAAATTTTGACTAACTTGGTTTACTTTGGACAGGGAAGGCCGGACGGTAAGTATGGGTAAGTCATGCATGTATTTTCATGCGACACTTGTATTCGGCAACACGAGATAGGCTATGAAATATGCCATGAAACTGATCCTAAGGCAAGATTAGAAAGACAATGAATGATAGATGGTGCACAAAAGTAAATAGAACGTGTTTGGTAATGATAGCATTGTGGGCGAGCTAGCCTCCCCACCAGTGCATAACAATGTACTGATAACCCCACAGTCTGCTTGCAGGATGCAGGAGACGTCGTCGGGTGCGGAGCTTCCCTCGAACGTGCTAAGGCGCGGAGCTATCTCTGGAGCCTTGGAGCGTTGCAAGGAGCTGGAGCACCATATACATGACATAATGTATCGGAACATCGCCATGAATCATTCCATGTTGTAAGCCACTTGGCACGCCTTTTATGTTTCAGAGAGAGAGCTTGAGCGATTTGTAATATCGGCCTAACGCCGCTTGTAAACTTCTTGAATATCAACAAAGAGTTGAATTCGCTTCAATTTGTGTTCATTTACTTTCCGCTGCAAATGGGGACACTCTGTGCGACTCTGTGGCCTAGCTCAAATCGGTCGTTTCTGGACTTGGCCTTGCACGGGCGCAACCTAGGCCCGTGCGGCATCACGCCTTAGCGAGGACGATCGCTCCTACGGGAGCGGGGCGTGACAGATTGGTATCAGAGCACGGCTTTACGTCCTTGGACTTCACGTCGATTTTTCAGTTTTGAAAGCTCGTCGTTGGAAAAAGAAGTTTACGCTCTCTCTCATTGTGCCTTGGGATGTTCCATACAATAAGTCTAATATTTTCAAAAGCTTGTACAAGTACTCGGTTGAACGGGATCGATAGGCGAAGGCCTTTGTGCCGAACGATGTTAAACTTGACTCGATAAAAGAACACATGCTAAGTTAACATGTCGCGTGCGTGCCTGACTAGTCTTGCGTGACCTAGCAAATGAGCGTGCAAACTCGAATATATTCCGTACGAGATGGTTATGCGGCACAACTTAGTCCGCGTGTCGCGCACCTCGACTTTTGGGTGCAATCGGGTTGCGAGCGATATCAAGTATCGCTCGATCAAGAACGGAGATACACTTTGAGTGTCTATCGATAGGAACGCTATCGATTTCACGCTTAGGCGTGCACGAAAGATTGATTTGGATTTTGACGATTAGTGCGAACGACTTAGTACGTCGAGGCGACGTGAGCGATTACGCTAGAGATTCGTTGAACGAATCTGAAGGATGTCTTAGCGCATGACGCGAACGTGATTGAGGACTAGATCGTATGGCTTGAATTCGAGTGGTATATGTGATAGGTTCGGAGAAGAATAAGAATGAGTGTCGACGACTAGTCGAGTGGCTCGAACCCTGAGTGGTGTATGGACGTTATAGAAATTGTTCGAGCGAGACTAAAGGATATACGGATAGAACAAGTATGTCGGCAAAGCGATGCGATCGCGCAAAGCCTTAGAACGCGTCACGCTTAGTTGGTCGTGACTTCGAATAGTCCGAACAAGATATCGTTCGGACAACTTGTCAATGGGCAATGCAAGTTAGAAAATGACTCGGAACGATGAATAAAGATGTATGTCTCGATCGAGGAAGCTAGAGGATAGCACTTGTGATTTCGGATTGCGTCCAACGAAATGTGACTTGAGTTTTGGAGAACGATATTGAAACTAGCTTGAGGAATAGCAATAGAACTTGATCTTGGAGTGAATCGAATGGAACTGTGGTATATCCAGTTCGAACAATAGCATCAGTCGCAAGATTCGAAATTGGTTACAAAGGAAGATCGTCAGGTTACGCATATCGTCGATGGTATCGAGGCGTATCAAAGATCGATATGCGATAACTCGGGGATACTCTGACTCGGCGAATGACGATCGTGTAAATGTCATTGTTTCGATGGATGCTATGCTTGCGATATTGAAACGTGTCGAGGAAAATATAGACGTGGCTCGAGGATTTTCTGGTTGAATGAATGACGGTCGGACTATCGAATAAAGATCTCGGCTTGGATGAAAATGAAATGTTTGGATTGCTTCGACGATAACCCCAACATCGACATTCTTGTCTTATGCGAGCGCAACTCCAGCCTCGCACATGCGTCGCGCCGATTAGGGCGATCACTCCGTGTGAGCGCTGGTATGGTGATTCATACAGCGGGGGTGATTGAACTAGCATGGCGTGGCAATTTGTGTGCTTCGACTTGTGGTTTGATACGAAGGTGACTTGAGAATGATTCGGTGTGCTTGATGATTAAGTTTGAGGATTGAATAGGTCCAATCCGCGTATCGAGAATGAATTAGTCTAGACGCAAACAAGAGTTACACCCCGATGAGAATGATTATTCCGCGGGAGCATTGTATGGTGATTCATGAACCACCGTAGATAATCGGACTCGCGTGAGATTGGGGCACAACATATTGTCAAAGCTAGATGAACTCGTGATCGAATACATGAATTGGTTAGAATGGATATGTGAAGTATGTCGATTTAGTGAATTGAATGGATTTGAATTCGTTGCGGTGCGCGACGAATGCCTTGATGCGAATAGGTGATCGTGCTCGATGTTTAGAAATTTGAGTGAAACGAACTTGGATAGAAACTCCCGTACAAGCGAACAATGGTTTGACCATAGGATTTGGGGAGAGCATCGTGCAACGACCTTGCACGACGAGCCACGGACCTGATGTGTAACTATGACCTTGTGAGCTGACCTAGCGGATAGGCGGACGACCCTATGCCGAGTGATTGAACTTGTGCGATTGACCTTACAGTATCGTCTGGACGGACGATAGACTTGGGCAGCAATACTTAGAGTAGGACGGGAACTGTGAGTGTGCGTGAACGACGGTAAGATTGGTCCCAAACGAAGTGAATGATAGAAATGGATGATGCGCAAGTAAAGTTGGGATAACAAATTGAACCATTGATTGGAAGACGTACTCGGTGATAGTGCGATACTTGATCTTGAATTGGACGAAAATTACTTAGACTTGGTCGACCCCGCTAAGAAGAAATCGTATTAATTTCGTTGACAAGAGCGCTTGAGAAGCGAATCGAATCATCTCGAGGACCGAGATAAACGATATGTGATACACACATGAGTACGGTTTTAAATCAAAGTTAGCAAAACGATCGGCAAATCGAAACTATCACGAGTAGCTTGTCCGACTTCGCTAGTCGCTAAGCTTGGTTGAAATGTACATATTCGGAAGACGCCTTGAATGCGTGCACGATCCAAACTCAGCGATATGATGAACTCGAATGCAGCTGCGAGTGGGTGTTGAGATGCGCATGAACGAATGTGTGAGTTTGCCTCAGCTTACGTCTCTCACATCTGACGAACGACAACGCACCTCGTGCGACCGTTTCAATCCTATGATACGTCGAAGTAGCAACCAAGTCGAAGAAACACTTGAATTGAATAAGTGCCATCAACTCTAAAATGAATAAAAAGTTACTCAATAAAAATCGTCCAAACGTATGCGATACGAAACTTGGAAAGGTATCGAGTATAGTTCGGTGCCATAGAACGATAGAGCCGTTCGATAGGGATTGCCTAAGAAACACGACGACGCGAGTTAAGGAATGGTAGGATGACCTGCACTCAGGAAGTCTCGAGGACGAGACTTGTTTTGAGTGGTGTATTATGTAATGACCCGCTCCGCCTTAGCGGAACGCCAATTCAAACGGCAAGTGCAATGACTCAAACGAGCCGTCGACCCGAAGAGTTGGCATCGACCTGATGAAGAATCGATGCAAAGCTTATATTGGCCCGTCAAGATGAATCCAGACTTAGACTTTCAAAGGCGCGCTCGGAGTATCGCTCGGCCGATGCGAACATCGCTAAGGTGGGTGGCTCCGATGAACCCGTCTTTGCTTAGCCTAGACACATAACAATACGGACACTATCACTGAAATCGCTAGGCGATAACACCGTGCATGCTAATAAATGACTCAATACACCTAGCTAAGGGAATAATCCCATCTTGTATGCTTGTATAGAATATGGAAAGGAACATGGAAAAATGTGAGAACTCTCGCACCGCGCTGCACGCTCGTGCTAAGGCACAGGCTTATATTCGAGTTTCCTATGCGTTCAACAATGAAACAATGAATAGATTACAACAATAAAACGGAAAGACTATCAACATAGTCGTTCCAAGTAGAGTATAGCAACATTGAAAGATTGTGGGGCCGATGGGTCGCCAAGGCGACTCCCGCACGGGGAGTTGCTGTCACGCCCCAGTACCGAAATACGGAGACGGACTAGGCCAGCTACTCCATATGAGGTACGTAACGTCATACGGCGATCGTGGCTGTCGAGAGACTAGGGAGGGTACATGCTACAATCAAGTCTCCTATGGTCCCACAGAGTTCTATATCTCAATCAATCAAATCACATCAGCAAATAGATGAACATTAAAGATAAAGCAGTAAGGCGTCCCCGACGCTGTATCAAAATGATCATGAGAGACTAGCTTCATAATTTAGCTATCTCGGAGAGTCAGGAGTACAAAATTATACACAACTGCAGTCTGTTTAATTACAATTATGTACTGACACAAAATATCAAGTATTCCGGCTAACAGGTGCCGGTGGCTAAACGCCGCAAAAGTATAAGCAGGAGTGGTGGAGAAGAAACCCACTCGAGTCCCCGAACTGCCATGCTCCTAGTATACACCATGGATGTCAGGGAGGAAGATCGTGTCCTCTGGCTCTGCTACGGGATCTGGCCAAACAAAACCAGCGGGGTCAGCCCCGAATAGCAAGTACCGCCAAAGGGGCACAAGAGTTAAGACTAAAAACCCAGTTAATAGAGTGAATGATAATAGTAATACTTATGCTACCATTATAGGGTAACGCCACATCCTCGAACCCATATGGCACCCTTACAACCAAACAAGGACAAAAGGTACTGCATGGAGTCGGGACGCGTCGTACTCTATAACTTTCGCATAAGTTAAAGGGTATAAACAATAAAATCTCCTGATCGTGACTTCGGTCGATCGCCTATCACAGCACAATAACCAACCGAACAATCAAACAAGAACATGGGTTGGATCATGTACCATGATAGACCATGTTCCTCGGTCATTCTCAGAAGTAGCACTTCACAACCAGAATAAGTCTTCCGTTCATAACTTCGGTCCACAGCCTATCATAGTACGATAACCAACCCAACAATCAAACAAGAACATGGGTTGGATCACGTACCATGACAGTCCGCTTCCCTCAGTTACTCACGGAAGGTAATAGGATACAAGCAAGTCGTTTTCACGGCCAATCAAGTCTA
The DNA here is from genome assembly GCA_029216955.1 of Iris pallida. Classification (NCBI taxonomy): domain Eukaryota; kingdom Viridiplantae; phylum Streptophyta; class Magnoliopsida; order Asparagales; family Iridaceae; genus Iris; species Iris pallida. The sequence continues at coordinate 7,772,953 of JANAVB010043618.1, forward strand.
CGAGTTTCTAGTGGGACGAGGTTATCCTCGCATCATGTTATCAGAAAATCCTCAGATCGTATCTTTCCAGCAAGGCTAGCCAACCCAGGGGTTCGCGTAGACAGGTATGATTGAGCACAGGTCCCTCGCAAGTCCACCTTGCTAAAACATATAATATATAGCAGGAATTAATCGGATACAGTCATCCACTCGTTGCAGATGACACAGTATCCATGGAGACCAGCCGGCGCGTCAAGACAGTATCTCAAGGCGGCTGGTGTAACACGATCTCGGGATTTTACCCTCCCCATGCAACTAGTATATTTAGTAGCCTAGTTTAACCCTAGGTGAAATCTGGACTCACATGCTGTGGTCTGCATGATTATCCTCCTAAAGTCGTACTTTAGTACGAGTACCCTAAAGAGGATCCATGTCAATCAGTATGTCAACATGTTCTACCCTCCTTAGTGTAATGCATCATTGCAAATACGCCACGTGGAGTTACGAGTCTTTTGTCGAGCATGAACAAGAACTGGGACATTCATGTACATGTATCAGGTAGGAACACTTTGTTCTCCGGGGTCACATTAGTGCTCATATCATGCTCGGGACAAAAGGCGTAAGGATATAAAATGGGCATATAATATATATATATAATAATAATAATAAAGTAACAATATAGGGCACAAAAGTCCACGCGGCCCAAGGGAGTGAGTCCATGCGGCCGGGTCAATACTGGTCCATGCGGCTGGGACTACACGCTCAAGCGGCTCAGAGAGCCCCAAGGCGCATGCGGCTGGAAGGTCGGGTTCTTGCGGACGAAGGGGTGTCAGCGTATGCGGCTGCGAAGGGAGCAATCGCCAGGCTGTGAGCACCCTAAATTTTGGATTATTTTTTTTATTTTATTTTAATTTTCTGATTGGGGGTAATTTTGAAATTTCGTGTTTATAATTATTTTAATAATGATATTTAATTCATGATATGATTTTTGGTAATTTTAAATCATTTTAACATTATTTAAATCAATGACTTGTGGTTTTGACGTTTTGCTAGTAAAACCCTAGAGACTGTTTGACCTAGAGCCTAACCATGTGATTATGATATTTTAATATCATTTTTGGCCTAAGGATATTTTTACATTTGACCTCTTTGAATTATTTTGATATTATTTTATTATTTATGATATTGTTTTGGGGTTATTTGAGTCGGGTTCGAATTTCAACTCAATCCGACTTGAAACGGGGACCCGGGGGTAGTTTGACTCTAGTGGGACCCACACACTAGTTAGGCATGGCCCACATGATATTAATTTTAGTCCATATGATAGAAATATTTTAGTTAGAGGTTAGACTAATTATTATGGATAAGGTTAGTGTGATTAGAGACTTTAGAATGACTAATTTAGCCCCAACCAATTAGCCCTTTCCTAATACTCATAGAATAGGTTAGTAGGGGCTTTTGGGCTTTTTCTAATAGGACAAAACCACCTTTATGGCCAGCCACAATAAGGATAGGGTTGAGCCTCCCATTTGTCATTATCCATCTATTTTTCTCTCTCTTGTTCTTCCCCAAATTCCTAGAGAGCAATTCCTAGCAATTTCTCCACCAAATCCTTCTATTTCACCACCAAATCTTCTTCTTTCCTTCTCCATTCTAGTCAAGGAGGAAGCTACCCAAGTTTTGGAGGATTCGGAGCTCGTTCGTGTCCTTTTGGAATCTCTACGTGTCGGTGTCGCTCCGGGAAGGTTTTTCTTCGATTCGATCTACCGGGAGGTATAAATCCCTTCACCTTTTCATTTTCTCATGCATATAGGTCTATTTTGAACCCATAGGAATGACCCCCATAGTTGTATCTCCATTTGTGTCTATTTTGTGTCCATTTGGAGGTCATAGGAGTGTCCTTTGTGTTGTGGATGTGTTCATGTTACATATATAGATTTATATATATATATATATTGTAATGAGAGTGTATCTATATTTATATATGTAATAAATGGTTCATGATGATTATATAATCAAGTTTGTGAGTGTGGTTCCTCATATTATTATTGCTATTATTGTTGTGGATAATTAGGATATATATTGTGTATTCTTTTGGCTCAAACTATCTAAATCCGTCATGATTTTTATCCACGTTTTTAATTTCAGCCATAACTTCGAAATGTCATAACTTCTAGCTCAAAGCTCGGTTTAATCTCCTATTTTTTTTAAAAGAAGCGTATTGAAGTTAGCTTTCCAAAAACATGTATTAATAGGCCTAATTCTTTCTGTAACTTTCTGGGGAATTATTTGAGTGTCAGCTGTACGAAAAACAAACACGTTCTCGGTGTTTTCGCGATTCTGGGAGTTTCCGGAAACGAAAACGCGATCCGTTTAAAGTTTCGGAAAGCTAACACATAGATCTATAATATACTTTAATCATAGAGTTTAATTCATGCTGAGATGGTACAGTATTCATTATTAGTAGGAGTTACTATTCGGCATATGCATTTTGTGCACCCTTGTGTGTAATATAATGTTCTATTTGATTTTAACCCATGTTAATGTATATACATTATGTAACTAAATAGAGAATGCAAGTATGAGTAAATGTTTAAATAAATGATGTATGAGGTGTAAGTATCCTATCTAATGTATGCATGTATAAGTATGGCTTGTAATGAATATGTAGGTTCCATAGTATGTAATGTATGGTGCATATAGTAGTGCAAGAGAATAAATGAATGATGAATGAATGCAAGCATGAATGTAATGTAATAATAGATATAATGTATGCAATATACAAGTTAATGAGATGTAATATTCTATGTTAACACAAATCCTATATTACCTCATGTACCCCCTTACACTATGTTGACACTATCACACTTGACACATTATTCACTTACACTTTGACACTCTTTGATATGTATACACTATGTATGCCCATTTAACCCTCACTTGCCCCTTTGCCATGTTCACATACACACACATAGCCTCTTAAATAAGTATTTATGAATATAGTTAACTTAGCTATGTATGTATATTATATATATGTTAGCATATTGTGTTGTAATATATAAGTTTATATAACCATTTGAAATGCCATGATTATAGACCTAATGTTGAATACTAATATATGCATGTTTATATATGTGTAGACATATATAGCTTAAAGTAATAGATTACCTAGTGTATATCCAATGTGAATTCTTGCCTATTTGAGTATTGAATAATTGCATGCTATATAGAGTTGGGTGTATGTTGGCTTGTATAGCCTTATATTGATGTGTGCTTGCTAGGATAGTCTTGGTTAGGCCTAGTAAGACTTACAGGGTTAGGACATGACCTAGTTTGACCTAGTTTGACTAGTGCAGTTGACCAGAGTTGACCAAGGGTTGACTTTGGCCTAGCTTGACCTAGATTCATGTAGAATGCATTGTAGTGCTTTATATTACCCTTCTGGACATGTTGTGACTTGTGCTGTTCTAATTAGGAGCCAGACACCTCTCCTCGGACAGTATATTTACTTTGGACATTCAGACATCAGGCGAGTACATTCTCTGACCGTTTCATACTTGTATGGATTTATATTCTTGCTCTAGATTACTGTACTTGATGCTGACACGACTGTTATCACGGATTGGTACTATATGGATCTTCTTTTGAGATGTTATCTTCTTGTATTCACTAAATACATATTGTGACGTGCGTTTCACTTCCATATTGTATTTATTGAATACCCATATCCTTGTATACTCATTGTGCATATTGTACTCTCATTATCACATGAGCCCCAGGGATAGACCATTGTACACTATTGTATAACATTGTACATCCATTGTATAACATTGTACACTATTGTATAAGATAACGTAACTGGAGTAGATCCTTGTGTATTGATTGGGGAGGGGGAGTAGAATTGGTTATGTACTCAAATCCTATTGTACAATATTGTATAACTATTGTATATGTCTATTGTACACCCACGTACAATGGAGTTACCATTGCATTTTTCTAGTCCGTTTACATAACCAGATTGTACTCTAAATCACATGTTCCTTACAGTTCTTACTTATCATATTTAGATATTTTCTGTTATTAAATCTCTACTATTTTCTATACATTCATCTTTCAGCGTTGCATGTACTTTACTCTATTGCATGCTTTATATTTTCTAACTCGATATGAACTGCGTGAGATATTTTGTGCTCGCTTCCGTCCTGACTGGACCTGTTGATAAATTTTACAGATAGCCTGGAGGTGCCTGCTAGCCTAGAGGAGACACATTAGAGGTTGTTTAGGTAGTTATTTCATTTTGTCTGGAGTTGTATTTTACTTTGTGGAATACTGTATTGAGTTTTGAGATGTATTTATGGGTTTATGTATCATAGACACTTAGACTTCTATCTCCTGTATCTCTTTTGGATTTCATGTTTTATCTATCTTTATCATGCTCTACCTTAGATGTAATTGAGACTGTATCTGCTATGTCACCCCCATTCGGGGAGTATAAACTGTTTAGTCTTATACTGTTATATGTATTGAGACCTAGGACAGCGTTCTACCGCCGACACTGCGTCGTAGGCTGGGCGTTGTTACGTACTCGTACCCTCACGGTGGGTGCGGGTCGTGACACGTTTTTAGTGGTGGCCCATGCAGGTCGAGTTTATGTAGTGGTATTCGAACTAGAGTACCACTACTGCCTGTACTAGGAATAGGATATATTTTGAAGATACTCAATCACAGTTAGGAACCCTTGAGAGATTCCTGGGACGACCCTTGAGAATCTTGTTTAACTCCGATTTGAAAACTCTTTTCTTTTTTTTCTTGATTTGATTTATCTTTACTTTCTGCTATTGAATTTGATTTTGATGGATTATTATTGAATTTGAGTTTGTATTTATTGATTTTGATGAATATTATTGAAATTTGAATCTTGATGTTAGCTATAGCATCCGAGTTTGTAGTTTTATGATTTGAAGGATTTTGTTCATTTCTGAATTTTGATGTTCGTTGATAAATTTGATTTTTTTTTTGGTATTCATTGTTGATTTAATTTAATTTTTGGCAAGATAAAATTATATGGGCTAGGTCATCTAAGTTATGAAAATCTTGTCTTCTATAGTCATATTAGCCAGCATGGTGAGGACATATAGTCTGATTTTGGATATATTTTTCGGGTGTAGAAATTTAAGGTTTTCGCAGCCAAGCTAGCGGCATCGCGAAAATGTTAAATACCATGATTCTAGAGGTATGTGCATAAGTCAAGGACTCTGTGATTATCGTAGCCTTGCTCACTAGTATGACGAGAATTTAGAGTACCATAATTTTGGATAGACGCATATGATTATCAGATTGTACCTTAAATATTTTCGAACATATTTTTGCTACTTTTGTTTCAGTCATTCAAAAAAAGAGAAGGAATTATTGTTGTTTTGTTTTGTTTTGTTTTGTTTTGTTTCTCATTGTTTACTTAGGGCTTTAGCTATTTTTATAAACCTTGTGTAACTTCTTACAAAAATTTATTTCTTCTTAATACAATAAACCAATGATTTTGCTAGGCCTTATTTTGAATTTGGTATTATAATTCTTGTTTCAAAAAAAATGGGTCCCTCTTTTAAATAGATAAGCAGAACAGATTCTATTATCATTCTTTTCCTGCCAATATTTTTACTACCATCATTCCTTGTCTTATATACCTGTCCTGATTATATCAATTCCCTGTCTCATATATAATTCTGTCAGCTATACCTTGAAAACTCTTGAATCTTTATATCATTTTTATCTGAGAAATGTTGAGCAAGTGATATAAATTATCTAGTTCGAAAATGATGTAATTGGTTATCATATGATGATTTTGTAGGAATCAGAGTGTTGGATGTCAAATATGAAAAATTTGAAATGGAGATGTGGTAAAGGTTTAAAATAAAATCGAGGGATAAATGTTATCAATTTAGAAACAATCACAGAAAGTGGGTTATGAATAATTCATGGATGTATTTCAAAACTAATGAGGATGTTTAAGGTCAACCTAGTTTTGAGAACTTAAAAATCTTTGTTATTGATTCTTGGGAACTATTACAAGGCTACGTAGAAATTTAGAGATGGAAAGGAGAATTTAATCGAATAAAATGATTATGCAAAATTGAACTAGATATTGTAAGATGGTGACTAGAGACAGAGAGAACACAAGGATTTTACGTTATAGAAATTATTTTAGATGATTGGAAGAAAATTGTAGAATTCAAAAAAAAATATTTGAAGGTGAACGTTGAAGAAAATATGAAGGTTGATTTATAAAAAAAGAATAAATTTTGTGTGACATAGTGGTATTGGAGTTTAGTGAATACAAGACTCGATTTAAACAAGCCCAAGGATTCCATAAACTGGATTTAGAGGTTTTGGATCTAATTTAAAACGAGGTGAAGGAATTTGAAATTTTGATTAAATGAATAAGTGTTGACTCCTAAAAAGAGGGGTATGTTTCGTGGAAAATATTTTGGAACTTAAAGATTTTGTCTATGGTGATTGTGGTAAAGGTTTAGATGACTGAAGGTTATAAAATTTCGATGATAGTTATATAGAGGTTGATTTTCATATTGGGACTTGTGAGAAAAAAAAAAGAATATGGTTTAGCAAATGATAAACTGATAGTATTAGAGAGGGATGATTTGCTGACTTCGTATGAAATCTTTTTCTGTTTTCTCTAAAAGGAGTTTTTCAATATCATTGAATCCTAGTTTCCTTAATCCGACCAAATCGACTTCGATTATCTTTTCTTATCATATTTATATCTTGGGTTGTACTTAATTGAATTAAATTTGATTGTGACCTTAATCTCTATCCTTGTATGCTCGATCTCAGACTTTGTTGAACATGTCCTCCATATTGCCTAAACCTTGATTTCCCCTAATTTGATCAACTTAGATCGTATCAAGACTAAATATTCTTAATACGTATTGTGATTGGAAATTTTCCATGGAATTGGCTTTCATTCCTTAACTTTGATTTTGATTTTCTTTTTTTTTCTGAACCCTTTAAAGATAATGGGTAGTTACTTTTCTTTACTTTTATGATAAGTATCAGTTTTCATATAGGATGGTAGACTGCCTTACAGTTTTGATGGTTTGTTGTTTTTGTAACTTTTGTTTAGCACCCTAGATTGCTTGTGTGTTTTGATACCCTATGACCGTTTTGGTTTAGCATGACTAGAATACCTAGATGAGACTTTCACTACCACCGTATGCCATGACCCTGTATGTCGTCCTTTTGATGGTATGATTTATTTAAGTTCTGAGATTTGATTGTGGGGGTTTGACCTAGAAGGATTACGAATATTTTAATTTCGAGGACGAAATTTTTATAAGGTGGGTAGGATGTGAGCACCCTAAATTTTGGGTTGATTTTTTTTTATTTTATTTTAATTTTCTGATTGGGGGTAATTTTGAAATTTTGTGTTTATAATTATTTTAATAATGATATTTAATTCATGATATGATTTTTGGTGATTTTAAATCATTTTAACATTATTTAAATCAATGACTTGTGGTTTTGACGTTTTGCTAGTGAAACCCTAGAGACTGTTTGACCTAGAGCCTAACCATGTGATTATGATATTTTAATATCATTTTTGGCCTAAGGATATTTTTACATTTGACCTCTTTGAATTATTTTGATATTATTTTATTATTTATGATATTATTTTGGGGTTATTTGAGTCGGGTTCGAATTTTAACTCAATCCGACTTGAAACGGGGACCCGGGGGTAGTTTGACTCTAGTGGGACCCACACACTAGTTAGGCATGACCCACATGATATTAATTTTAGTCCATATGATAGAAATATTTTAGTTAGAGGTTAGACTAATTATTATGGATAAGGTTAGTGTGATTAGAGACTTTAGAATGACTAATTTAGCCCCAACCAATTAGCCCTTTCCTAATACTCATAGAATAGGTTAGTAGGGGCTTTTGGACTTTTTCTAATAGGACAAAACCACCTTTATGGCCAGCCACAATAAGGATAGGGTTGAGCCTCCCATTTGTCATTATTCATCTATTTTTCTCTCTCTTGTTCTTCCCCAAATTCCTAGAGAGCAATTCCTAGCAATTTCTCCACCAAATCCTTCTATTTTACCACCAAATCTTCTTCTTTCCTTCTCCATTCTAGTCAAGGAGGAAGCTACCCAAGTTTTGGAGGATTCGGAGCTCGTTCGTGTCCTTTTGGAATCTCTACGTGTCGGTGTCGCTCCGGGAAGGTTTTTCTTCGATTCGATCTACCGGGAGGTATAAATCCCTTCTCCTTTTCATTTCCTCATGCATATAGGTCTATTTTGAACCCATAGGAATGACCCCCATGGTTGTATCTCCATTTGTGTCTATTTTGTGTCCATTTGGAGGTCATAGGAGTGTCCTTTGTGTTGTGGATGTGTTCATGTTACATATATAGATTTATATATATATATATTGTAATGAGAGTGTATCTATATTTATATATGTAATAAATGGTTCATGATGATAATATAATCAAGTTTGTGAGTGTGGTTCCTCATATTATTATTGCTATTATTGTTGTGGATAATTAGGATATATATTGTGTATTCTTTTGGCTCAAACTATCTAAATCCGTCATGATTTTTATCCACGTTTTTAATTTCAGCCCTAACTTCGAAATGTCATAACTTCTAGCTCAAAGCTCGGTTTAATCTCCTATTTTTTTTAAAAGAAGCGTATTGAAATTAGCTTTCCAAAAACATGTATTAATAGGCCTAATTCTTTCTGTAACTTTCTGGAGAATTATTTGAGTGTCAGCTGTACGAAAAACAAACGCGTTCTCGGTGTTTTCGCGATTCCGGGAGTTTCCGGAAACGAAAACGCGATCCGTTTAAAGTTTCGGAAAGCTAACACATAGATCTATAATATACTTTAATCATAGAGTTTAATTCATGCTGAGATGGTACAGTATTCATTATTAGTAGGAGTTACTATTCGGCATATGCATTTTGTGCACCCTTGTGTGTAATATAATGTTCTATTTGATTTTAACCCATGTTAATGTATATACATTATGTAACTAAATAGAGAATACAAGTATGAGTAAATGTTTAAATAAATGATGTATGAGGTGTAAGTATCCTATCTAATGTATGCATGTATAAGTATGGCTTATAATGAATATGTAGGTTCCATAGTATGTAATGTATGGTGCATATAGTAGTGCAAGAGAATAAATGAATGATGAATGAATGCAAGCATGAATATAATGTAATAATAGATATAATGTATGTAATATACAAGTTAATGAGATGTAATATTCTATGTTAACATAAATCCTATATTACCTCATGTACCCCCTTACACTATGTTGACACTATCACACTTGACACATTGTTCACTTACACTTTGACACTCTTTGATATGTATACACTATGTATGCCCATTTAACCCTCACTTGCCCCTTTGTCATGTTCACATACACACACATAGCCTCTTAAATAAGTATTTATGAATATAGTTAACTTAGCTATGTATGTATATTATATATATGTTAGCATATTGTGTTGTAATATATAAGTTTATATAACCATTTGAAATGCCATGATTATAGACCTAATGTTGAATACTAATATATGCATGTTTATATATGTGTAGACATATATAGCTTAAAGTAATAGATTACCTAGTGTATATCCAATGTGAATTCTTGCCTATTTGAGTATTGAATAATTGCATGCTATATAGAGTTGGGTGTATGTTGGCTTGTATAGCCTTGTATTGATGTGTGCTTGCTAGGATAGTCTTGGTTAGGCCTAGTAAGACTTACAGGGTTAGGACATGACCTAGTTTGACCTAGTTTGACTAGTGCAGTTGACCAGAGTTGACCAAGGGTTGACTTTGGCCTAGCTTGACCTAGATTCATGTAGAATGCATTGTAGTGCTTTATATTACCCTTCTGGACATGTTGTGACTTGTGCTGTTCTAATTAGGAGCCAGACACCTCTCCTCGGACAGTATATTTACTTTGGACATTCAGACATCAGGCGAGTACATTCTCTGACCGTTTCATACTTGTATGGATTTACATTCTTGCTCTAGATTACTGTACTTGATGCTGACACGACTGTTATCACGGATTGGTACTATATGGATCTTCTTTTGAGATGTTATCTCCTTGTATTCACTAAATACATATTGTGACGTGCGTTTCACTTCTATATTGTATTTATTGAATATCCATATCCTTGTATACTCATTGTGCATATTGTACTCTCATTATCACATGAGCCCCAGGGATAGACCATTGTACACTATTGTATAACATTGTACATCTATTGTATAACATTGTACACTATTGTATAAGATAACGTAACTGGAGTAGATCCTTGTGTATTGATTGGGGAGGGAGAGTAGAATTGGTTATGTACTCAAATCCTATTGTACAACATTGTATAACTATTGTATATGTCTATTGTACACCCACGTACAATGGAGTTACCATTGCATTTTCCTAGCCCGTTTACATAACCAGATTGTACTCTAAATCACATGTTCCTTACAGTTCTTACTTATCATATTTAGATATTTCCTGTTATTAAATCTCTACTGTTTTCTATACATTCTTCTTTCAGCGTTGCATGTACTTTACTCTATTGCATGCTTTATATTTCCTAACTCGATATGAACTGCGTGAGATATTTTGTGCTCGCTTCCGTCCTGACTGGACCTGTTGATAAATTTTACAGATATCCTGGAGGTGCCTGCTAGCCTAGAGGAGACACATTAGAGGTTGTTTAGGTAGTTATTTCATTTTGTCTGGAGTTGTATTTTACTTTGTGGAATACTGTATTGAGTTTTGAGATGTATTTATGGGTTTATGTATCATAGACACTTAGACTTCTATCTCCTGTATCTCTTTTGGATTTCATATTTTATCTATCTTTATCATGCTCTACCTTAGATGTGATTGAGACTGTATCTGCTATGTCACCCCCATTCGGGGAGTATAAACTGTTTAGTCTTATACTGTTATATGCATTGAGACCTAGGACAGCGTTCTACCGCCGACACTGCGGCGTAGGCTGGGCGTTGTTACGTACTCGTACCCTCACGGTGGGTGCGGGTCGTGACACAGGCGGCCGGGGTTCAACAGCATATGCGGCTACGATCAGACGAAGTCCTATGCGGCTGAGCATGGGCGATACATCTGCGGCTGGATGATTGATGAGCTTTATGCGGCCCAAAACAGTGGCGCATATGCGGCTGGGTGCAAAAGAACTCATGCGGCTGCGAAGGCTAGACGCATAAAGTCCATGCAACAGGGGCTCATGCGGCTGGGTCTGAACAAGGCTATGCGGCTCAATTACTTGCCGCATGAAGATTAATGTGGTCAAGTACTCAAGTAAGTCTTATGCGGCTAGGAAGGACTTTCCATGCGGCTGAGCTCGAACGAGTCTCATGCGGCTGGAAAGGCCATACGGCTCAGAGATTTGCCGCATGAGGATTCATGCGGTCAAGTACTGCTCTTCTTCTCCACTTGTCCGAGAAGAGGAGCCAAGCAACCATGGCTTCCAAACTACACAAAACCTTCATCCGGAGCCCAAATCGAAACTTCCTTAGGTCAAAATGGGGTAGAACAAAATTCTCTACAACATGGAACCATCAAAACTTAAAAATAATGAAGTTTGCTAGATCAAAACCAAGAAAATCCAAAAATGGTTAAAACCTAGATCTACAAAGATTAAAGCTTCAAAATGGAAAACTTCAAGTTCTAAACTAGTATAGAATAAGGAGAAGAACATATTTTGACAAATAATTTTGTAAGAAAACATCAATAACATTTATGGATCCATCTCTTGAGCAAGTTGGTACTTGCCTTGGTTGGTGGAGGAAAGTAAATGAGAGGAAATAAATGAGAGGAGAGAGAATGAGTTGAGTTATTATATAGAATCTTGAACCCATGGGTTTATGATGAACCAAGGTGAACCAAGAATAGGTTACCCAAATGAGCCAAAACTGTAGGCCCAAATGCAGAAAATAAATTACGAAATAATATTTTGTCGAATATTTTTTGGAAAATGCATGAAGAAATACAGCATAATAAATATAGTAAAAATACAAGAAAAATACAATTTACCGGTTTACGTATCAAAATACGTATTCCAGGATCGGGGAGTGACATCTCTACCCTTCTTAGAAAAATTTCGTCCTCGGAATTCCAGCCAAGACAGGATAGTGAAATCAGGGCAAGCAAGGCACAATCATATACAAGTTAACTATCATGGCAGTTATTATCATACATCACAAGGTGCAAAACAAGCAGGTGCAGATAAGCATGGAATCGTGTCAATAAGGTGCAAAAATATACCTTATCAGTCAAACAAATGCGGATACCGAGATCTGATCTCGTCCTCGCGCTCCCAGATTGATTCTTCCGGAGAGTGATGGTTCCAAGAAACACGGACAAGGCTGATCGTCCGATTCTTGAGTACCTTCTCTCGCCGGTCTAGAATAGATACGGGTTGTTCCTCGTAAGTTAGGTCGGTACCAACGACTAACTCAGAATGATCGAGGACATGACTCGGATCCGGGACATACCCACGTAATTGGGACACATGAAACACATCATGTATGCCAGTTAACGAAGGCGGAAGGGCAAGTCGATAAGCCACATCGCCTACCTGAGCGAAAATCTTAAAAGGACCAACGTATCTTGGACTAAGCTTTCCTCGGGTTCCAAATCTAATGATACCCCGAGTTGGCGAAATCCGCAGAAACACTTGGTCGCCAACTCTGAACTCTAGAGGCCTACGATGCTGATCTGCCCAATGACGATGTCGGTCCTGTGCAACTCGAAGGCGCTCTCTGACCAACTTAACTATCTCCATAGTCCGCGTGATCATCTCTGGCCCCAACAACTTCCGTTCTCCGACATCGTCCCATGCCAAAGGGGACCAGCACTTCCTTCCGTACAATGCTTCGAACGGGGCCATCTGAATGCTAGCCTGATAGCTGTTGTTATAGGAGAACTCCACTAGATGAAGGTGATCCTCCCAAGATCTGCCAAAGTCCAAGGTACATGCCCGTAGCATATCTTCTAACGTCTGAATGGTTCTTTCTGATTGTCCGTCGGTTTGTGGATGATAAGCAGTACTGAATCTTAACTTGGTTTCCAAACTTTGGTGTAAGCTCCACCAAAAATGGGAAGTAAACCGCGTATCCCGATCTGATACTATACTAACCGGAACACCGTGCTGCCTTACTATCTGCTTCATGTACATTTCTGCTAACTGCTCAGTAGTCTGTCCAACTCGGAAGGAAAGGAAATGAGCGACCTTCGTGAGTCGATCTACTATTACCCAGACTGCATTCTTGCCAGCCGGGGATCTAGGTAGACCGGTCACGAAATCCATCGTGATGTGCTCCCATTTCCATTCTGGGATAGGAAGCGGCTGTAGCAACCCTGCTGGTCTCTGCTGCTCGGCTTTCACCTGCTGACATACCAGACACTTGGATACAAATCTTGCTATCTCTCTTTTCATACCATTCCACCAAAAGAACTGCCTGATATCTCGATACATCTTCGTTCCTCCTGGATGAATGGAGTAAATAGAACTATGTGCTTCGGACATAACTTCTTGCCGAAGGTCTCCACTCGGTACACAGAGTCTGTTTCCAAACCTGAGCGTACCATCTTCATGAATCACTAACTCCTTCCTACGGCCTGATTCACACTCCGACCGCAACTTCTGAATCTGTGGATCTCCTGCTTGTGCTGCCCTTATCCTCTCTACTAAGGTTGACTGAATCTGCATACTGGTCATTCTTCCTATATCCCCTGACAAAACTACTTCGATTCCCATACTCTGAAGGTCTTCTAAAATATGCTTCTGCGAGGTCAAGATAAAGGCACTGTTTCTCCTACTCAGTGCATCTGCAACTATATTCGCCTTGCCTGGATGATACTGAAGATCTAAATCAAAATCCTTCAGCAGTTCTAACCATCTTCTTTGCCTCATATTCAAATCTCGTTGCGTGAATACGTATTTCAAACTCTTATGATCAGTATAAATCTCTATCCGATCCCCGTACAAATAATGCCTCCACAACTTGAGTGAAAACACCACGGCTGCTAACTCCAAATCGTGAGTCGGGTAATTCTTCTCATGGTCTCGAAGCTGCCGAGACGCATATGCTATCACCTTTCCATGCTGCATCAATACACATCCAAGACCCTTCCCAGATGCGTCACAATATACTGTAAAGCCTTCCGCTCCTACCGGAAGCGTCAAGATCGGGGCTGAGATCAACCTCTTCTTCAATTCTTCAAATGATGCCTGACAGCTAGCTGACCAAACAAACTCTACGTCCTTGTGCGTCAAACGCGTTAAGGGCGCAGAGATCTTGGCAAAGTCCGCCACGAACCTTCTGTAGTAACCAGCTAATCCCAAGAAATTTCGTACTTCTGCAACCGTTCTCGGGACTGGCCAATGCTCTACGGCCTCAATCTTCTTCGGATCCACTGACACTCCTGCCCCAGAAATTACATGCCCCAGGAACGAAATATGATCTAACCAGAATTCACACTTGTCGAGCTTCGCATAAAGTTGATGCTCTCTCAATGTCTGCAAGACAGTCCTAAGATGTTTCTCATGCTCCTCTTTACTGCTGGAATAGACAAAAATGTCATCTATGAACACCACCACAAATTTATCTAAGTACGGCAGAAAGATGTGGTTCATTAATTCTATGAATACTGCGGGGGCGTTGGTTAGTCCAAAGGGCATTACTAAAAACTCATAATGCCCGTATCTAGATCTGAATGCGGTCTTCGGTATGTCTTGCTCCCGGACTCTTACTTGATAGTATCCCGACCGAAGATCGATCTTGGAAAAGACGCTGGCCTTGCTCAACTGGTCAAACAGGTCATCAATCCTTGGTAGCGGGTACTTATTCTTCACTGTTACTGCATTCAGCTTGCGGTAGTCGATGCACATCCTCGTCGACCCATCCTTCTTGGGAACTAGAATCACTGGCGCGGCCCAAGGCGATTTACTGTCTCGGATGAATCCCTTAGACTTCAACTCTTCCTCATGTTGATACAACTTATCCTGTTCTGACGGCGATATTCTGTAAACTCTGTCTGCAATAGGCCTCGATCCAGGGTTCAACTCAATGCTAAATTCTACCTTTCTGACTGGGGGTATCCCTGGGAGCTCATCAGGGAAGACGTCGAGAAAATCTTCGACCACTCCCGGAACCTGTCCTGGCTCTGACACTGCTGCTGAGATGACGCCTCTGGCCTGATTCTTCAAGGTTCGAGTAAAGATGAACTGCTCCATCCCGGGAACGCTGAATATGACCCTACCTCCTCTACAATCAATTGTCGCATGACTGTCTCTCAACCAGTCCATGCCAAGAACAACATCAAAATTCCCCATAGGGAATTCAATCAATGATGCGGGCAATAAATGCCCACACACCTCTACCGGACATGAAAAGCGCACTCTGTTCACTTCTACGAGACCATTGCCGGTGAGTATATCCATCCTCTCCTGCAATGCCTCAAACTCTAATCCAATCCGTGTAGCATATTGTGCAGAGATGAATGAATGAGTAGCGCCTGAATCAAATAATGCTACAGCGGAAAATGAGGTGACGAGAATTTTACCTGCCACCACGTCACTAGACGCTAGAGCCTCTCCCAAGGTCAAGGTGAGAGCCTGGCCCCGCGGAGCCCCTTGTTGCGGCCTTCCTCGACCATGCTGTTGCTGCCTCTGAGGGCCTTCGGCTTCCTGTCCCTGGCGGAACATCTGAGCCTGCGTTGGTAGACGCTGGGCTAGGGGCCTTACTGCTAATACTGGCCCTCCACTCGGGGTTGCCACCGGAGCTGGCAATGCTGGAAACTGCTGAGCTGGCCCTCCTGGCCTCTGCATCATAGGACAAGTAGAAATACGGTGGTCTGAACTACCACACCTCAAGCATAAGCCATTCACTGACCGGCACACCTCCCTCGTGTGCCCTGCCTTCCCACAGAATGTACAGCCCTGGGGTGCTCCCTGACGCTGTTGCTGGTTCCTCGGCTGCTGATGCCGAACTGGCGCTGTATTAGTTGACACGGCCGTCCTCCGCGGCGCTCCTACATCATGAATACGTACACCGGGTGCTGGTGCCGATGTTTGCTGCATTGCTCCTCCTCCAACCTGGGAATGAGATCTCTTCTGACCTCCTGCCCTCGATGCCAACCTCTACTGGGTAAGCTCGTGCCTCCGGGCTGCCGTCAAGACAGCGTCAAACGTCTGGTAGTCGTGTCCTTCCACAAGCTGCAATAATTCCAAATGAAGTCCCTGCTGGAACCTCATAGCTTTCTCTGGCTCCGTCGCCACCATTGCTGGTGCAAAACGACACAATCTGCAGAACTCTGCTGCATACCCTTCTACGGTCTTGCCTGCTTGCTTGAGACTAATGAACTTCTGCTGGAGCTCATATCGAGCTACTACGCCAAAATACTTGGCCTTGAATCTGTCACTGAAGGTGGTCCAACGAACAGGGCGTCTTGTACCAACTTCTTCTGATGTCCACCAGTCGCGGGCAAGATCCTGAAGTACCAGTTTGACCTGATCAACCTTCTCATCATCTGGAACCTTGGCTGCCACAAGAATGGCTTCGATGTCTTGAATCCATGCATCCGCAGTGATGGCATCCTCCGTGCCATCAAAATACCTCGGGTTCAAGCGGCGGAACCTTCCTGATGCTCCCGAGTCAACCCCGGCACTCCTTTCAAGAGCTAACTGAATCCCTTGGTTCAGCAACACGTTTTGCTCCTGCTGCCAAGTCTGTTGCTGTTGGTTAGTGATAAGAAACCCGCGGAGGATCTCCAGGAGTGCTACGGCGTCTGGTACTGCCGTCGCTGCTGGTGTTGCAGGAGTTTCAATAACCTGCGGCTGCACTGCCTCTGGTTCCCTTTCTGCTCGTGCCTGCACTGGAGAAGGTTCTCTCCCCTGTTGCTACCCAGTCGAGCCATGCTCTTGCTGCTCTTCCTCATGGGCCTCACCCGCTACTGAGAATGAAGCACCCCTATAGAGAAGAATATAAGATTATCAAGTCCGGACGAGGAAGATTTCGAGGATGCAAGTCAGGTTAGAGATCAAGGCAAGGACAGAGAATTCGAAACAGAATTTCAAGAGGAACAAGTTTTGATTGAGACTCCTAATAATTCGTAATACCCCACAAGTCTGAAAATCGGACCTGCATGGGCCACCACTAAAACCTTATCACGCCCCAGTACCGAAATACGGAGACGGACTAGGCCAGCTACTCCATATGAGGTACGTAACGTCATACGGCGATCGTGGCTGTCGAGAGACTAGGGGGGTACATGCTACAATCAAGTCTCCTATGGTCCCACAGAGTTCTATGTCTCAATCAATCAAATCACATCAGCAAATAGATGAACATTAAAGATAAAGCAGTAAGGCGTCCCCGACGCTGTATCAAAATGATCATGAGAGACTAGCTTCATAATTTAGCTATCTCGGAGAGTCAGGAGTACAAAATTATACACAGTTGCAGTCTGTTTAATTACAATTATGTACTGACACAAAATATCAAGTATTCCGGCTAACAGGTGCCGGTGGCTAAACGCCGCAAAAGTATAAGCAGGAGTGGTGGAGAAGAAACCCACTCGAGTCCCCGAACTGCCATGCTCCTAGTATGCACCATAGATGTCAGGGAGGAAGATCGTGTCCTCTGGCTCTGCTACGGGATCTGGCCAAACAAAACCAGCGGGGTCAGCCCCGAATAGCAAGTACCGCCAAAGGGGCACAAGAGTTAAGACTAAAAACCCAGTTAATAGAGTGAATGATAATAGTAATACTTATGCTACCATTATAGGGTAACGCCACATCCTCGAACCCATATGGCACCCTTACAACCAAACAAGGACAAAAGATACCGCATGGAGTCGGGACGCGTCGTACTCTATAACTTTCGCATAAGTTAAAGGGTACAAACAATAAAATCTCATGATCGTGACTTCGGTCGATAGCCTATCGCAGCACAATAACCAACCGAACAATCAAACAAGAACATGGGTTGGATCATGTACCATGATAGACCATGTTCCTCAGTCATTCTCAGAAGTAGCACTTCACAACCAGAATAAGTCTTCCGTTCATAACTTCGGTCCACAGCCTATCATAGTACGATAACCAACCCAACAATCAAACAAGAACATGGGTTGGATCACGTACCATGACAGTCCGCTTCCCTCAGTTACTCACGGAAGGTAATAGGATACAAGCAAGTTGTTTTCACGGCCAATCAAGTCTACGAGTTTCTAGTGGGACGAGGTTATCCTCGTATCATGTTATCAGAAAATCCTCAGATCGTATCTTTCCAGCAAGGCTAGCCAACCCAGGGGTTCGCGTAGATAGGTATGATTGAGCACAGGTCCCTCGCAAGGCCACCTTGCTAAAACATATAATATATAGCAGGAATTAATCGGATACAGTCATCCACTCGTTGTGGATGACACAGTATCCGTGGAGACCAGCCGGCACGTCAAGACAGTATCTCAAGGCGGCTGGTGTAACACGATCTCGGGATTTTACCCTCCCCATGCAACTAGTATATTTAGTAGCCTAGTTTAACCCTAGGTGAAATCTGGACTCACATGCTGTGGTCTGCATGATTATCCTCCTAAAGTCGTACTTTAGTACGAGTACCCTAAAGAGGATCCATGTTAATCAGTATGTCAACATGTTCTACCCTCCTTAGTGTAATGCATCATTGCAAATACGCCACGTAGAGTTACGAGTCTTTTGTCGAGCATGAACAAGAACTGGGACATTCATGTACATGTATCAGGTAGGAACACTTTGTTCTCCGGGGTCACATTAGTGCTCATATCATGCTCGGGACAAAAGGCGTAAGGATATAAAATGGGCATATAATATATATATATAATAATAATAATAAAGTAACAATATAGGGCACAAAAGTCTACGCGGCCCAAGGGAGTGAGTCCATGCGGCCGGGTCAATACTGGTCCATGCGGCTGGGACTACATGCTCAAGCGGCTCAGAGAGCCCCAAGGCGCATGCGGCTGGAAGGTCGGGTTCTTGCGGACGAAGGGGTGTCAGCGTATGCGGCTGCGAAGGGAGCAATCGCCAGGCGGCCGGGGTTCAACAGCATATGCGGCTACGATCAGACGAAGTCCTATGCGGCTGAGCATGGGCGATACATCTGCTGCTGGATGATGGATGAGCTTTATGCGGCCCAAAACAGTGGCGCATATGCGGCTGGGTGCAAAAGAACTCATGCGGCTGCGAAGGCTAGCCGCATGAAGTCCATGCAACAGGGGCTCATGCGGCTGGGTCTGAACAAGGCTATGCGGCTCAATTACTTGCCGCATGAAGATTCATGCGGTCAAGTACTCAAGTAAGTCTTATGCGGCTAGGAAGGACTTTCCATACGGCTGAGCTCGAACGAGTCTCATGCGGCTGGAAAGGCCATGCGGCTCAGAGATTTGCCGCATGAGGATTCATGCGGTCAAGTAATGCTCTTCTTCTCCACTTGTCCGAGAAGAGGAGCCAAGCAACCATGGCTTCCAAACTACACAAAACCTTCATCCGGAGCCCAAATCGGAACTTCCTTAGGTCAAAATGGGGTAGAACAAAATTCTCTACAACATGGAATCATCAAAACTTAAAAATAATGAAGTTTGCTAGATCAAAACCAAGAAAATCCGAAAATGGTTAAAACCTAGATCTACAAAGATTAAAGCTTCAAAATGGAAAACTTCAAGTTCTAAACTAGTATAGAATAAGGAGAAGAACATATTTTGACAAATAATTTTGTAAGAAAACATCAACAACATTTATGGATCCATCTCTTGAGCAAGTTGGTACTTGCCTTGGTTGGTGGAGGAAAGTAAATGAGAGGAAATAAATAAGAGGAGAGAGAATGAGTTGAGTTATTATATAGAATCTTGAACCCATGGGTTCATGATGAACCAAGGTGAACCAAGAATAGGTTACCCAAATGAGCCAAAACTGTAGGCCCAAATACAGAAAATAAATTACGAAATAATATTTTGTCGAATATTTTTTGGAAAATGCATGAAGAAATACAGCATAATAAATATAGTAAAAATGCAAGGAAAATATAATTTACCGGTTTACGTATCAAAATACGTATTCCAGGATCGGGAAGTGACAGTTACATAATGTGTGAATGAAAGAATGAATGGATAAGTGAATGAATGAACCAACGAATGAAAGAATGAATACGTGAATGTATTAATGAACGAACAAACAAGTGAAAGAAAGAAAGAATGAATAAAAGATAAGAAGGAAAGGAATGGTTAGCGACAGGTATGACGGGCACGTGCAACGGGGCTCGCTACCCGCGTTGTACGGACGCCAACCTGGTCGATAACGCATTATGGCTAAGGGTTAGCCTACGGCTCGGAGACAGCCGTTAAGTTAAATGACAAATAATACGAAATGGTCGTGGACAATTCCCTCGTATACGGGAGGTGGGAGATATAAGGGATTTCCAGCGGCACGGTCAAAGGGAGGACGTGGCCGGTCCGGACGGAAATCAAAATGGCTTACGGGTTGCCTGGGTGTGGACTTGGCCATCCAGAGGACGTAAGTGCAGCAGTATTTTCAAGAGACTAACGGGGTGTGTGCCAGCCCGCACCCTACGTTAGTTGAGAAATACAACGGCTTGGATGTCCAAAATGGCTTGTGATGCCAGCGACCGGTGCATGTAGATTTAAGTGGGCTTTGCTGTTGGCAATCCACGTACAAGTCATTGCATTGAAATCAAAGTGGTCTACGTTAATCTGAACAAAACGTCCTCTGAACAGACATCGAATGTAAAGCACAAATGATCAAAAGTACTTCGTGCAAGGAGTTAGAAAACGTGCCTACGACGCGCTAGAACCTGAGGCAGGGACACGCCCTTGAACACTGAATGTTACGCGAACTACATTAAGTTGTTTCATATGAATTTTGACTAACTTGGTTTACTTTGGACAGGGAAGGCCGGACGGTAAGTATGGGTAAGTCATGCATGTATTTTCATACGACACTTGTATTCGACAACACGAGATAGGCTATGAAATATGCCATGAAACTGATCCTAAGGTAAGATTAGAAAGACAATGAATGATAGACGGTGCACAAAAGTAAATAGAACGTGTTTGGTAATGATAGCATTGTGGGCGAGCTAGCCTCCCCACCAGTGCATAATAATGTATTGATAACCCCACAGTCTGCTTGCAGGATGCATAAGACGTCGTCGGGTGCAGAGCTTGCCTCGAACGTGCTAAGGCGCGGAGCTATCTCTGGAGCCTTGGAGCGTTGCAAGGAGCTGGAGCACCATATACAGGACATAATGTATCGAAACATCGCCATGAATTATTCCATGTTGTAAGCCACTTGGCACGCCTTTTATGTTTCAGAGAGAGAGCTTGAGCGATTTGTAATATCGACCTAGCGCCGCTTGTAAACTTCTTGAATATCAATAAAGAGTTGAATTCGCTTCAATTTGTGTTCATTTACTTTCCGCTGCAAATGGGGACACTCTGTGCGACTCTGTGGCCTAGCTCAAATCGGCCGTTTCTGGACTTGGCCTTACACGGGCGCAACCTAGGCCCGTGTGGCATCACGTCTTAGCGAGGACGATCGCTCCTACGGGAGCGGGGCGTGACAGGGGTACCTGCATGGAGAGCGAGGATCAGTACATTACACTTTGTACTGGTGCATAGCTATTTAAGTTCCAAGCTCTCATTTGGTTGAAGAGTTTATATGACTTAGTTTATGAATGTTTCTAACCATCCTAATGAATTTCAAACAAGCATATGACAATCATAATGTAATTTGTGTTAGAACTTACCCCCAGCAGAGCGTGCCGTGCAATTGAGACTTACCATGTTCTTCTCTGTCAATTATTATCGTTTACATATCGTGTACAATTTATGCGTTATTGGTCACTGACATCACAAGCCATCTTGGACTATAGCTTTGTTAGTCGGGGCCCTTGCAGCGCAAGTAGCGAGCCTCGCTGCAAGTCCCCGCTTAACCCGTGCTATCATTCAGCACAGCTATACCGTGTTTCCTCCTAGGCCGAGTCGGTCCCGTGGCCCCGGATTATCGCTCGAGAAAACTCTCTCCTTGTCGACAAGTTGTCCAATGACCGAGTTAGACTTATTTAGTTTACTCAGGTAGAATCCACACATTATTTAAGTCATTCTTTTGTTAATGCATTTCTACAGTTTACAGAGTACTTGTGCCTTTGCATTTATCATTTCTTCCGCAATACTATTATTGATTGAACTAAGAAGGAGTCGAGAAGAGAAGGGTCAGCCACTCACCTTGAGTTTGCTTAATACGAGAGAACTTGTTGGTCGCTATAGACGTCGCCTACACAATTACCTGAAATTGCACAAGCAACCGATTAGAACACTATATTATTCAAGAAGTTCGATAAAAACACTACAACAGAAATACCCTTTAATGACGGCTAAAAATCGTCATTAATGACAAATCATGACGCTTTTTTTTCCAAAGCAAGCGTGATGAAAACGGGTGTTATAAATGTTTTTTAAAAGCGTCATAAATAAAAACATCATGAATATGATGAGTTTCTGCTACACTTATTTTCAGCATAGTTTGAAAGCATTATGAATAGATAATCTGTATAGACTCAATTCAGCACATTTATAACGCTCAATTCTGCACATTTATATATTACTTTCCAATTTTTTTTAGATCAATGCTCAATGTTGCTCAATTCAATTTCAAAACATTCATTTTGAACCATATTCACAAGAAAACATCTAAATGTTATAGAGTACCATTTAATCCATTTACAAATATATACATAATATATATCACTATCTTCATTACATTGTTTCAAAATAGGACATCCAAATACATATATTTACAACTACTACTAGTAAGTAGACCCTCAAAACTATTAGTACATTGGCTTCAACTTTGAGCACATCAAAACTGTCGGCATCACGTAGCAAAACCCTAAAAAAGATAAAAAAAAAATATTACCAAAAGACCACCTCATGTCTTAAGAGGGATGCAAGGAAGAAAGTGAGAGGTTCAGAGGGATGAGTAAAAATCTTGCTAGGGAAGGAGCACTTGCATCACCTGCCACTTTCTCCATCCTCTTCCCATATCCAGAGATTCAACCACAAAAAATCCGAAGAAAAAAAAAATTTAGAACAAAAAATCTGGGGAAAAAATGCAATCACAATCACCAAAATTTTTTCCCTTCTATCTGACATACTGAAATTATATAAACCACACGTATCGCACATGCCCATTCAAAGTCAACGTTCAGAAAATTATACTCTCTCCTGCTGCATATCTAAAAAGATAGAAATAGTGTATAGATAGCAGAGTAATGACAGACTTACCATAAAGGACAAGAGGCCTGTTTGAATGCTGCATTCCACAGTTAAAAAAAAGTCAGGACCAGAAAATATAAGATCTATAATTTACTCGAGATAAATTCTAGGTTACATTAAAAACTCTGCATTTAATAATTTTAAAAAAAACTGATGAAGATTACTGGCTAAACTATTTAATTTTGACCTCCAGAAAAAGTACACAATAAGACATGATTGATAGTTGTTCTTAGACTTGAATGGATATTCAGTATAAATTATCAATAGTCTGCCAAAGTATTTACTATTTACATTATGGAAATATCAGTACCTGATACTTGGAGGCTTGAATGGATATTCAGGAGGGAACTTGATCTTGCCGTAGTAATATCCACCTTCAGATTAACAAATATGGATAAACATGTAGTAGTTTTCATAAGAAAAGAACAAATTCATAAAGGCCAGAGAATGCACTCTACTGGAGCTATAGAACTAATCACTTCACAAGTGAAAAAATTGTAGAAGTAGCTAGATACTGCAGAAAGACGAACATTATGCAAAAATATACCTGCAAAAGGCAACCGCCGAACATTAAGTATATGTCACCTGGTGTAATTTAAGCACAAACAAAAACATCCTTTATTAAAGTGCATTTGAAAATGCATTTTGCAACTCTTCTTTATTCTTATGCTGGTACATAAACAAAGATGTTATGGGAAAAATAAGTTTGATATAAATTTTTGGATTTTTGTGCATATCTGCTAAAAAGAGTGATCTTTGCAACATCTATTATGAAACATTAAGTATATGTCCTCACATAAAACAGATTCAAACATTTAGTAATGGACAGATCAACACCTACAAAGTAAAAGAAATCCGAGGACAATAAATTCACAACAGCAAACCTCTTCCAACATACACTAATGTCTAGGAAGCATCGGCACCCCGAAAACCAGTGCTATGTCCGTGTAGTATAAATGGACAGTCCAAAATATACCAGGACGAGCCAAAAAATGATGTTGAGTCCATGTCGCATCATAGCATCAAGACTTGGGTTTTCGACCAAGTTTGTTATGAGGAACCCGAACTCAAAAGCTTTTCCATGAGAGACTTCCCTTTCTTTAGGAGACCCCCAAGATGGAAGTAACTGGTTTCTTTCCTATTCATGTCCGGCAACACAGACTAATGTACATAGCATGAAACATTAAGTATATGTCCTCACATAAAACAGATTCGAACATTTAGTAATGGACAGCTCAACACCTACAAATTAAAAGAAGTCCGAGGACAACAAATTCACAACAGCGAACCTATTCCAACATACACTAATGTCTAGGAAGCATCGCACCCCGAAAACCAGTGCTGTGTCCGTGTAGCGTAAATGGGCAATCCAAAATATGCCAGGACGAGCCAAAAATGATGTTGAGTCCATGTTGTCACGCCCCGATTCCGCAGAATCTATAGTCGTCCCCCGGGCGTGATGCCGTACGAACCTAAATTGCGCTCGCACAAGGCATAGTCATAAAGTTATCCGAAACACAACGATAAGAGAATAAACACACATTATAGAGAAGAAAACTTAACCTTTATTGATAATGAACATCATATTACAAACTCGATACAAGGGCGCCGCACGGGCTTTTTACAAACTGACTCCAATACAAAGTGAACGTCGATGAGATAGCCATTACATACATTTATCCCTAGATTTTACAACCAAAATTACAAACCACCTGGGATGGTGGAAAGGCGCTCCATCTGTCTTCGATCTTCAACAGCGGAGTCTTCAAAAGGGTTGATCCAAGCTTCAATGCACGAACGAAGCTTCAAAACACACGAGCGTTGCCTTCCTTTACGTAGCACGCTCTTCCAGATCTATCGTACCTGTATAGAGAGCGAGGATCAGTACAATCAACATGTACTGGCGAGTGGCTAATTAATTTCCAGGCTCTCATTTGGTTCAAGAATTTGATAAAAATCATACAACTTGCTTTTTAGTGGTCTTTCTAACCATCCTAAATATTTTTATAAGAAGCATTAAGTTACACCGAGGTTTCTTCCAGCGGAGCGTGCCGTGCGACATAAAACTTACCATGTTAGTTGATAACAATTTACATCAAGTGTTTGATATGGAAGTCAATTGGCCTAACCAGCCGCCTTGGACGTAGCCTGGTAATACGGGACCCTTACAACACAAGTAGCGAGCCCCGATGCAAGTCCCCGTCTTACCGATTGCCTATTACCCAGCTCGGCTACAACCAGTTTCTTCCTAGGCCGAGTCGGTCCCGTGGACCCGGGTTGCCGCTCGAAGAAACCATTCCCCTTGTCGACAAGTTGTCCAAGTCCATGATAGGTTAACATGGTGTATTTTAGGATACCGTTGGGGCTTGTTATGTGATCAATTCATTTAGCATGCCTGAATTAATTATATCTCTTTTTAACACAACATATTTCTTTTTCACTTCTAACATACAAGACTTGTATTCTGCAAGCGAATCATTCAATTTTAGTAACATTACCTGAGTTTTCATTTGAAATAGAGGGTCAAAACGAAGGGGGTCAGCCACTCACCTTGAGTTTTTACTTAAGGCGAGAGACTGGTTGGTCGTGCTAGACGTTGCCTACGCGATCACCTGAAATCGCACAAGCAACCGATTAGAACACTGTGTTATTCAAGGAATTTCGATAAGAATGCGAAGTTCGAAACGTAAGCCATGAAAACCATCGAAAACATTCACGAAAATGCATTCAGAAAATAAAGCCAAAATCAACGCAAACGGCGTGAAAAGCAGAGCAACGGGAGGTCTCTTCTGACTCAGCCGCAGAGTCAATCCTTGAGGCGCAGCCCGCTGAATATGGGACTTGGTTCCGAAGAGGCCATTCCATAACGGGTAATGGATCTTAATTCAACCGTTCCCGTTCGATCGATTCGATCGATCCCGACCTATCGGTCCCGACCGAGTCGATAGCGACAGTGTTTCTTTCTCGCGCACCCCGCGAACGAACAACGGGGCACGATGTAGGGACGGGGCACTACACCATAACCAACTAAGAGAAAGTTTCGTCCTCAAAACTTAAGAACAGAACCTACCTCTACGAAAATAATGAAGGAAACTTTTCCTTCATCTCTGACTCGAGTTCCCATGTCGACTCTTCTGCGGCATGGTTCCTCCAGAGCACGCGAACGAGAGGGATCGCCCTATTCCGCAACAGCTTATCCTTGCGTTCTAAGATTTGAACGGGCTCTTCAACGTAGGATAAGTCGGACTTTAGCTCCAGTTGGCCAAAATCCACCACGTGGCTAGGGTCGTGCACGTACTTCCGCAGCTGGGAGACATGGAAGACATTGTGCATACCTTCGAGCGCCGGCGGTAGGGCAATTTTATAGGCCACTGGGGCGACCCGTTCGAGTATTTCGAACGGCCCAACGAATCTCGGACTCAGCTTCCCTTTCGCGCCGAACCGAGTAACTCCTCGCATAGGCGACACCTTCAGGAACACATGATCGCCCACCTGGAACTCAAGCGGTCTTCGATGGGTATCGGCGTAGCTCTTTTGCCGACTCTGTGCAATCTTCAGTCTTTTCCGAATGAGCTTGACCTTTTCCACAGTCTGTTCCACCAGCTCCGGGCCGAGTATCTGCCGTTCCCCGACTTCATCCCAGCAAATGGGCGATCTGCACTTCCGGCCGTACAAAGCTTCATACGACGCCATTTGGATGCTGGACTGATAGCTATTGTTGTATGCAAATTCCGCCAACGGTAGGTGGACGTCCCAGCTTGATTTGAAGTCAATTGCGCAGAGCCGTAGCATGTCTTCGAGAATCTGATTAACGTGCTCCGTTTGGCCGTCGGTCTGAGGATGGTAAGCTGAGCTGAATTGCAACTTGGTACCCAACGTCGACTGAAGGCTACTCCAGAATCGCGACATGAACCGTGAATCCCGATCAGAGACGATGGATACTGGAACTCCGTGCAGCCGTACTATCTCGTCAAGTTAAATCTGTGCCAGGCGATCAACGCTCCAAGTAACTTTGTTGGCAATGAAGTGCGCTGACTTGGTTAGTCGATCGACGATGACCCAGATAGCGTCGCTTCCCCGTGGTGTCTTCGGCAGGCCAACAATAAAGTCCATCGTGACATGATCCCATTTCCACTCTGGAATGGCAAGGTTCTGCATCTCCCCGCCCGGTCGTTGATGCTCAGCTTTCACCTGCTGACAGGCCATGCATTGCGACACGAAGAGCGCCACATCTCTCTTCATCCCGTGCCACCAGAAGGTCATGCGGAGGTCCTTATACATCTTAGTACTGTCTGGATGCAATGTATATTTCGTATAATGGGCCTCCGACATTATCTCCTTTCGTAGTTCTGAATCATCCGAAACACATAGTCGACCATTCATTCTCAGCACGCCGGTCTTGTCTTCTGCAAAGTCGGTCGCACTACCTGTTGAAATTCGCTCGCACATTTTCTTTAGGTACGGATCATCCTTCTGAGCGGTCTTGATCTTTTCCAGCAGACTCGGCTCTAACTGCAGCTGCGCCAACCGTATATCCCTGAATCGAACCCGGAGATCGATGCCCATTTCTTTTAAATCTTGTAATAGTCTGCGGTTGATGGATAGCGAGGCAAGATATTTTCGACTCAGAGCGTCCGCCACCACATTTCCCTTGCCCGGAGTATAGTCGATCGTCAAGTCATAGTCTTTGATCAGTTCGAGCCAGCGCCGCTGTCGCAAGTTCAACTCCTTCTGAGTGAAGAGATACTTGAGGCTCTTGTGGTCGGTATATATCGCGCACGCCACACCATATAGATAGTGACGCCACAATTTCAATACGAACACAATCGCTGCTAACTCCAAGTCGTGCGTAGGATAATTCTTCTCGTGCGGCTTTAACTGTCTGGAGACGAAGGATATCACCTTGTTTCGCTGCATGAGCACACATCCCAAGCCCTGGCCTGAAGCATCGCTGAATATCTGAAAACCCTCTGGCCCATCCGGTAGTGCGAGTATAGGTGCCGAAATTAGTCGTTGTTTTAGCTCCTGGAATGAAGCTTCACAGTCATCCGACCACTCATACACGACTCCCTTCTGAGTGAGGCGAGTCAGTGGTGATGCAATCTTCGCGAAGTCTTTCACGAAGCGTCGATAGTATCCCGCCAAACCAAGAAAGCTTCGAATCTCACTAGCAGACGCAGGCCGCTTCCAATCAGCAACAGCTTCCACTTTCTTCGGGTTGACTGCAATGCCTTCGGACGAAATGATGTGACCAAGAAAGGATACGCTGCTTAGCCAAAATTTGCACTTACTCTGCTTCGCATACAACTCATGTTCTCGAAGTGTCTGGAGCACGGCCCGTAGATGTTCTGCATGCTGCGCCCTGTCTTTCGAGTAGACGAGAATATCATCAATAAAGACTACCACAAATTTATCAAGGAAGGGTCGAAATACCCGATTCATCAGATCCATAAAGGCGGCAGGGGCGTTTGTCAGGCCGAATGGCATCACCAGGAACTCGTAGTGGCCGTAACGGGTGCGAAAGGCTGACTTTTGCACGTCGTCTGACTTGATCTTGAGTTGATGATAGCCCGAGCGGAGATCAATCTTCGAAAATACCGAGGCGCCTTGCAGTTGATCGAATAGGTCGTCTATGCGGGGCAATAGGTACTTGTTCCGGATGGTGGCCTTATTCAGCTCTCGGTAATCGACGCACAGACGCATGGACCCATCCTTCTTCTTCACGAACAATACGGGCGCTCCCCACGGTGAAACACTAGGCCGAATAAACCCTTTATCGAGTAACTCTTGTAGCTGGACCTTGAGTTCCTTCAGTTCAGCAAGAGCCATTCTGTACGGGGCCATAGAAATTGGTCGAGTATCGGGAAATGTATCGATGCTGAACTCGATCTCTCGGTCGGAGGGCATGCCGGGTAGCTCGTCCGAAAACACGTCGGGGAATTCTGCCACAACGTCGATCTGACCTACGTTTGCACCATCCTGTCGCATGTCTCGGACGGACGCCAAGTAGCCTTTGCACCCAGAATGCAGCATTCTCCGAGCAGAGATTGCCGAGATCAACATGCAGGTCGACGACGTCTCACCACACGAAAAGCAGAATTCAGGCACTCCTGGTATGCGGAAAGTGACCGTCTTCCTGGCGCAGTCTATGGTTGCGTTGCACGGCCCGAGCCAATCTATTCCCAGAATGATATCGAAGTCATTCATGTCTAGGACCATCACGTCCAGACCGATCTTTTGACCGCCGATACAGATAATCCCGTCGGTGCAGGCGGAATTAGTGAGGATAGGTGTGCCCGAAGGTGTGCTCATGCTAAGGTCGAGGTCTAATGATACTAACAGAAATTTGTGTTCGGCGACAAAGTTCGCCGCTATAAAACTATGCGAAGCACCTGAATCAAATAGTACGCGAGCAGGCACATTATTAAAACTAAGTATACCTGTCACGACCGTGTCTGATGCCAGCGCTTCATCTCGAGTCATGGCGTAGACGCGGCCCTGGACATTGGGGCGACGGTCTTGGCCATTTTGCGGTACAGGTTGATGGGCTCGAGGCGTTGGAACTTGATTCCCTGGACGGTGCTGTTGGGGCGCCGTTGGGTTCGGCCTTTTGTTTGGACAATCCGCACGAATGTGGCCCCTCTTGCCGCAGTTCCAGCATCCACCCTCTTGTATCGGACAGTTGTCGATCGTGTGACCGTGACGGCGACATCGGTTGCAGTATCGTGGGTCACGCCCTTGATATCCGCCTTGAGGCCCGTTGTTCGGACGCTTGGTCACGTTGTTTCCTCCCGCGTGGCTAGGGCATTTGTGATTGTAGGTATGCACAGTACCGGCAGCACCAGGAGGGTATTGGCTTTCAAGGCGGAGGGCGTGGTTGAGAGACTCCCCCATCGTTGGGTATTTTGGAACAGACACATGGGCGGAAATAGATGGCCGTAGGCCCACTTCGAACCGTCGTGCACGACTCGCCATAGAAGGCAGGTATTGTCCAGCAAACTTGGCTAACTTGTTGAACTCTGCTGCATACTGCCGCACCGTCATATTCCCTTGCCTTAGCTGCATGAATTCATTTTCCTTCTCTTGTCGAACGGCTTCGGGGAGGTACTCGATCTCGAACGCCTCGCGGAAGGTGGCCCAAGAAATTGTCGCTATCTCGTCGTCGCGTCTGATCGCTCGCTTTTGCACGGCCCACCAGTCGTGCGCGTTCGACCGGAGTAGAAGTTGAGCGCATACGACTTTCTTGGACTCTTCGACGTCTAGCAGCTCGAACTTGTCTTCCGGTTCCTCTAACCAGTCGATCGCCAAGGAGGGATCTTCCGTGCCGTAGAAGGAAGTACGACAACTTTGTGAATTTCGACACGTCGAAGTTGGAACTTTTCGGTGCTGCAGGTGTAAGCTCGGGTGCCTCCGGATCGACTTCACTTTGTCTGGCCGCAGGCTCGGTCACGGCAGGAGTTGTCGTAGAGTTGTTGTTGTTGGCCACCACCGTCTGTACAATCTGCTGAAGAGTATCAAGCTGCTTCTGCTGTAACTTGAATTGTGCATCGAATCGGGCCTCGAACTGGGTCTGGCGTACCTCTACCTCCCGTCGATGTGCCTCAGTCTCTCGTCGATGTTGCTCATTCAGGCGTTGATTCTCCTGAGCTTGTTGTTGTTGTGCTTCCAGCATGCGCAACATCCGTCCCATGGCATCGTTAGAGGGTCCGGGCCTCGAGCTACTCGAGCCGCTTGAAGCACTTTCTTCGTTCGCCACATTCACTGCCGCACCTTCTGGAATTTTGAAGGTAAAATGCATTAGTAACCAAATTTATAACGGACTTTCTTGTATGGAACGACATATCTCATCGACACGAGACCAACGATTTGAGACTGGAAACTCGACACTAGAGGCCAAGGACGTAAAGCCGTGCTCTGATACCATTATGTCACGTCCCGATTCCGCAGAATCTATAGTCGTCCCCCGGGCTTGATGCCGTACGAACCTAAATTGCGCTCGCACAAGGCATAGTCATAAAGTTATCCGAAACACAACGATAAGAGAATAAACACACATTATAGAGAAGGAAACTTAAGCTTTATTGATAATGAACATCATATTACAAACTCGATACAAGGGCGCCGCGCGGGCTTTTTACAAACTGACTCCAATACAAAGTGAACGTCGATGAGATAGCCATTACATACATTCATCCCTAGATTTTACAACCAAAATTACAAACCACCTGGGATGGTGGAAAGGCGCTCCATCTGTCTTCGATCTTCAACAGCGGAGTCTTCAAAAGGGTTGATCCAAGCTTCAATACACGGACGAAGCTTCAAAACACACGAGCGTTGCCTTCCTTTACGTAGCACGCTCTTCCAGATCTATCGCACCTGTATAGAGAGCGAGGATCAGTACAATCAACATGTACTGGCGAGTGGCTAATTAATTTCCAGGCTCTCATTTGGTTCAAGAATTTGATAAAAATCATACAACTTGCTTTTTAGTGGTCTTTCTAACCATCCTAGATATTTTCATAAGAAGCATTAAGTTACACCAAGGTTTCTTCCAGCGGAGCGCGCCGTGCGACATAAAACTTACCATGTTAGTTGATAACAATTTACATCAAGTGTTTGATATGGAAGTCAATTGGCCTAACCAGCCGCCTTGGACGTAGCCTGGTAATACGGGACCCTTACAACGCAAGTAGCGAGCCCCGATGCAAGTTCCCGTCTTACCGATTGTCTATTACCTAGCTCGGCTACAACCAGTTTCTTCCTAGGCCGAGTCGGTCCTGTGGCCCCGGGTTGCCGCTCGAAGAAACTATTTCCCTTGTCGACAAGTTGTCCAAGTCCATGATAGGTTAACATGGTGTATTTTAGGATACCGTTGGGGCTTGTTATGTGATCAATTCATTTACTTGGTCGTTTTGCATGCCTGAATTAATTCTATCTCTTTTCAACACAACACATTTCTTTTTCACTTCTAACATACAAGACTTGTATTCTGCAAGCGAATCATTCAATTTTAGTAACATTACCTGAGTTCTCATTTGAAATAGAGGGTCGAGACGAAGGGGGTCAGCCACTCATCTTGAGTTTTTACTTGAGGCGAGAGACTGGTTGGCTGCGCTAGACGTTGCCTACGCGATCACCTGAAATCGCACAAGCAACCGATTAGAACACTGTGTTATTCAAGGAATTTCGATAAGAATGCGAAGTTCGAAACGTAAGCCATGAAAACCATCGAAAACATTCACGAAAATGTATTCAGAAAACAAAGCCAAAACCAACGCAAGCGGCGTGAAAAGCAGAGCAACGGGAGGTCTCTCCCGACTCAGCCGCAGAGTCAATCCTTGAGGCGCAGCCCGCTGAATATGGGACTTGGTTCCGAAGAGGCCATTCCATAACGGGGAATGGATCTTAATTCAACCGTTCCCGTTCGATCGATTCGATCGATCCCGACCTATCGGTCCCGACCGAGTCGATAGCGACAGTGTTCCTTTCTCGCGCACCCCGCGGACGAACAACGGGGCACGATGTAGGGACGGGGCACTACACATGTCGCGTCATATCCGTGTATTCATGTCCAGCAACATAGGCTAATGTACATAGCATGCAATCAAGAAGTACCAAGTAAACATAACTCGGACACTAGCATCGACGAAAGAGTTCAAAAAGTTGAACCTTCAGCTTGGAAGTGGTGTCGGCGTGCTCCTTGATCTGCGACCGAAAGCTGCTCTGCATGTCGAGGAGGCCAGAGCGGGCGATTGCCTGTACCCGCAGCTCGATCTCGACGTGTTGCAGCTCCTCCCGCTGCCTCGAGATCTCCTGCAGCCTCTGCTGCAGCATCTCCTCGCTCACGCCTCCGCCGTTGATAGCGATCGAGCAGAAGTCCACGCCGACCGGTCCCGCTCCCTCCTCGTATATCGTTCTCTCGTCGGATTGACAAAGCTTGAGATGTTCCGGATCCTGAAAAAAATAAACGACAAATTAGTGTAAAAATATATATAAAGACTCCTATTTGAGGGAAGGCAAAATCGGTGAAATTTACGGAGACGGCGCGCCATTCCTTCCTCGGAGGCTGGGAGGAGGAGGAGGTGAGGCTCGTTGCCCCCGACGGGGCCGGCGGGGCCGGCGGGGGTAGGAAAGAGCCCGAGAGTGACAGAATCTCGAACCTCCCGTGCAGCGTCACGACCGCGCCCGCGGCGGCGGGCTGGCGGAGGCTGACGTCGGACACGGCGCCGCTCCCGCTCAGAACGCAGACGCCGCGCTGGCGGAGGCTGACCTCCATCACCGGCTTCAGGTCCTCCGACGACCCCTCCGATATGGTCGAGATCGCACCTCGGCTAAGATCCATCGATCAGAAACCCTAACCTAACTCTTGAGGAAATTGGGGGAGAAGAGGTTTGGAGAGATGCTGCTCCTTAGAAAATGGATGAGAAATGAATTTTCTCTCAACCCACTTAGCTTTTATACAGTGAAAAAATTACAAGTTTGCCACCGCTCTAAAGTATTAATGACGTTTTGTTTTATAAACGTTATAAAAAGCCCAAAATTAGTCCAAACCGTCATAGAAAAAAGGTATTTTTCAACTTGATAACGCTTATGTATCAGCCGTCATTAAAACTCCCTGTCGAGCGTCATTAAAAGGGTTTTTTGTTGTAGTGAAAATGCGAGTTCAAAATGCAAGCCATGAAAACCATCGAAAACATTTAGGAAAATGCATTCTGAAAACCAAGGCCAAAACCAACGCAAGCGGCGTGAAAAAACAGAGCAACGGGAGGTCTCTCCGGACTCAGCCGTAGAGTCAATCATTGAGGCGCAACCCGCTGAATATGGGACTTGGTTCCGAAGAAGCCATTCCATAACGGGAAATGGATCTTAATTCAACCGTTCCCGTTCGACCGATTCGATCGATCCCAACCTATCGGTCCCGACCGAATCGATAGCGACAGTGTTCCTTTCTGCGTATCCCGTGAACGAAGAACGGAACATGATGTAGAGACGAGACGCTACAGTATTCAACTGTTTTAGTCTATGCTAGTGTAATTCATTGATAGGTGTACAAGTACATAGAGCTTAAGCAATTAAAAATGTGTATAAAAAATGAGTACATGCAGCTGATATGGGAATGCATATACACTAGTTTAGTGACAGTAAGAAATGAGTATAATCGTAAGAAACTTAGAGATCACGCTAATTGAGCACAAGAATAGAAGAACAATTAGAAGCGACGAAGTGATATCACTTAAAGGAGTTGCTAGATGTAGGTACGCCATGTCAATGTTGAATTGAGGTTATAAAGGATAATATCAGTTTCTCTTTATAGAGGAATGGAAGAAAAATAATTAAATAATCAATCACGTTATTTTGAGAGTGCATTAAAATAAAATGGTTAGTCCCTATCAGAATCGATTGTTAAGTATTTGGTTAAGGTATTTAACTAACTTTTCCTAAGTTTTAAGTTTATAACAAGAAAAACCCCTATTTTTAAATTAATTACACAGATGGCCACTTACTTTAGTAAAATAAAAATAAAAATAAAAATAAAAATATGAGTAGTTAGTGTCATAAAATTTTATTTTTATCTTAAAGTAAGGGTATCCGGTGTAATAAATATAAAACATGAGAATGGTAAGTGTGATTAGATTAAAAGTAGGAATATCCTGTATTATAAATCCAAAACTTAGAAGTAGTCAGTATAAATAACCCTTTCATTAAAGAAAATCTTTTTTTTTTCTCGGATTTTGGGTCTATATGAATCTCTTTGTATACTCCATCCATGTCACGATTTTTTTTTTCTACCATAGATCGATGATCACAAGTTCAAGTGTCCCGAATCTATTGGCTATTGGTATGTTTCTTTCGAGGTAGCCGGCCTACTTCATTGCATTTGTTTGGGGAATAAAACATGAAGTTACGAACAAATGAGAACGTGTCCGTAACAAAAAAAACGTATCCAATTTGTCTGAATCTAAAGGACACAGGAAGCAGTAACAGAATATTTGATGCCTACTCCACTGTTGTGATGGTTGCAACTTTCATCCATCTCGTTCTCTATAGAAGCAACCTCTCTGACTTCTCTGGAGTATCTATGTCGCATCGAAAATGTGTCCGAGTCGACACAACATGGATACAATATTGATTTTGGAGTGATTTTCTTCTAGCATTCCGTTTAACCTTTCTTTCTTCTTCCTAGCATTTCCCACAAACTATGACATAGATTTAATCGGATGGTCACGACAATTTCTTAATCAAAAATAAAACCTACAGTTTGCATTACACAATACTTTCGACACAACAAACACTTTAAATCAGTGTCTTATGTCACTTGCGACGATTCGAAACATATACACCATTCAGTCACTTTCCAGACCAAATCAAAATGTCACTGGTTTAAAAGATTACCTTTCCAAGAATACTGGTGTATAAGTTAATCTGAATGGTGTACAAGTTAATCTGGATTATGTTGGAAAAAAGAAGACATTTTTCGTCTTTGTGATGAGATGAGAATAAGCTAAAAATGGAAGAGAAGAGAAAAAAATAGAAAGATTGCACACACACAAGATTTAAGCTCAATTTGAGCCTACGTCCTCCGTCCGTCCATTCTTCGCCGTTTTCATTATAATCAATTAAAAAATTACAAAAGGCCTTCTCTCAAGTTGGTACAACTTAACTTGAGGATCACTTTCTCTCACAAACTTACTTGAAGTGAATTACAAGTGTGAGGATTACAAATTGTGTGGTTGTGTTGTTGTTCTTCTTTTATCAACCTTCATCATCTCCCTCTTATTTATAGAGAGATATGTTCCTTTAGTGCACCACAGTCGTTGCATGGAGAAGACCAAAAGGTAGCCCTTCCATCTCCCAATGTTCGTTCTTGCTTCCAAGGTTCGTTCCTCTTTCTCCAAGGTTC
The DNA here is from genome assembly GCA_029216955.1 of Iris pallida. NCBI lineage: Eukaryota > Viridiplantae > Streptophyta > Magnoliopsida > Asparagales > Iridaceae > Iris > Iris pallida. The sequence goes on from JANAVB010043618.1 coordinate 7,809,246, forward strand.
GTTACATGGAAAAAAGTTAATGCATCAATGTTGTATGCATGCAGTCAACATGGGGATGGACCCCGTTCCCATTAGATTTTTAATTCTGGATTATAGAATACTTTCTACGATACAAAATGTTCACCTTTCAATGAAAGATTGACACGTGTCAAATCCTTTAATCAAGAAAACTTTGAATGCTTAGAAAACCACTTACAAAGTGGTTTATGTTGAATGGATGTGACACGTACTAATTTTTTGAGGGGTGAACAAACATCTTAGTTTTAATGGGTGAACAAAACTGGACTCGAGATATTTATGGTAAATGTTTAGGCCTGAATATCTTAAAGGCCAATATCTTCTGGCAGTTAAGTTCATTAAAGAGGTCTTAATTTGTTGCTAAATACTCTTGTCATGTGATTCTTGCCATCTCAAATGTGGGATGACCTTGATACATAAATTCTACTGGATTTGGTTATACAAAGTTCATCAGGTGCCAACCCATCAATTTGGTATGATGGTTATGAAGGCTGATATATCTGATATAAACAGCTGTGAAGTTGAAAAATGTGATAACAAGTCGGCCTCGGAAAACTTGCCAACTAGACACTGTAAGAGAAGAAATAATTCAGTGAGGTGAGCTTACTGTGCACGTTGATTCTCCTCCACTTGATGTTATTGTTGGTAACAAAATCTACGGACATAGCATTAATGCTTAGAAATTTGTGATCCAACTTATCTTTTGCCGCGATTAATAGCATGCAGAGGACTAAATGAGTATGCATTACCTCACATTAAGCATGCATTAGCAACTGCCATGCCCCCCAAAAAAACATAATTAACTGAAGATGTACCTGGGTTAGATAAACTGAAAGGAATTTTTTCATCTTTTGTGTTTGGCCTCATATTACAAGAAAATCTGAATTTTGGAATTGTAATTCTTTACTTCTCAAAATCTGCTTACCAAATGACTCCCGTTAGGCGCCATTTGGCACATTCTAACGCTATTAATATAGGAGTCAATTTTTATTCATCTACCAAAACTAGGTTGTTTGTTCACCCTCAAACAAAAAATTGACACGTGTCAAATCCTTTAATCAAAGCAACTTTGAATGCTTACAAAACTACTTCCAAAGTGGCTTATGTTGAATGAATTTGACATATGTCAATTTTTTGTTTGAGGGTGAACAAACATTCTAGTTTTGATGTGTGAACAAAAATAGACTCTTTCCGAGAGAGAAAATTGGAGAAGAAAGTGAATCATTGGAATGAAAAAGTGAATACTTGGGATGAGTGGAAAAATTATTTTTCTTCCTATTTTTCTTAACTTTGTGAATCACTTTCATGCTCCATTCATTTGGCATCCAAATACAGAAAATGAATAACTTTTCTTTTCCCATGGTCCTGATTCCGCAAACCAAGTCTACACGCTTGCAAAAACGTAAATGCACTTTCTGACACATTTGGAATCTTAAATTCCTTTTAACTAGATTCTATATAGGATATAGCTCTTGCAACAGCCACCAAACCCAGATATTTCAATGAACTTCAAATTTCTATGCTACAGCGTCAGCCTGATCCTGCAGCAATAAAGCCCAAGTTTTCCATGAAACACTAGTTATCCATGCATGGGACTGGCGATCTACTTATAAGTACTTTTTATTGATCAATGCACTCCTAGTTACCACTTTTTCTATGTATACAAACCAAAACAAATGAAATAAATCTAAGGGCAAAGTATATGACAATGATCAAGCTCCCAGTACAGACCAATTTAGCAGGTCCGGCAATTGAGCACAAACAAATGAGAAATCAGATAGTTGAGCACAGAACCACCAAAATCATAAATGAGAGACCCTGTGATGGACTATATGCCCATCATCAGGTTCCTACTTCTTAGGATGGACCAATCACCAGAATAAAACACTATTTAATGATGAAGACGCTTCAGAAAATGATTTCATTTCAGCCTGTACACACTGAAGTTATACTTGAAAGCCACATAATTGGTTATTTGATGATTGTGTCAAGAAAACAACCTACTCCTTCAAGTTTTATTTATTTGACAAATCCATTCAGTTCGAAACTTGAATCGCATCATTAAGCATACAACAATCCATCGACAAACCAAATACATTTACGTATCCATTTCCTGGGTCTACAGAGTTAGCAAAATGTATCAAGGAGTGACCGGAGGATATGGAGAAGAAATGGTTACTAAAAAAGGAATGAAATCAAAACTAAGCCAGCCAGCCCATCCACATATCACTCGCGCTTCTTTCCAGTCACACCAGCAACAACCTGCAGTCATCCAAGAGATGAATGTCATTGTACAGCTTTAACAAAACTTAGCAGGATTTGTTAAAGTCCTCGTAGATTTTCAAAGAGATTAAAGACTTGAAATAAGCTCTCCTAAATATGCAGTTCAAAGTGAGACAATGTCCAATATGATATCTTCAATCAACTGAAGCAAGATAACAGATATTGTAGTTGTCGGTAACGCGAAAGGTGTAAGTGTAACAACACCTAAGGGTACGCTGTACAATCAGGTTCCTCCCAGATAGTGTTCGATTTAACTGGTTAGTAACAACCTAAATAATCTATTTCAGATCAGTTAAAAGAAAACCTATCATTTCGCCTATTTAGACTGGAAAAAAAAAAATCATGTTCTGAGTTCAAATTAGGAGTGGTTTGAGATCAAGCATCAGAATAGAACCAAAGAAAATTCTAGTTTGAGAAATAGAGTATGTCCACTCCTTGCAAGCTCATTGGATTGGCCTGGTAGGAGCGAGGCAGTCAAAGTGAAGCTCACAAGAAGACAATCTCTTCCTGGTTTTGGAACTACAGCAATAAAATAAATAGAAAGGGCATGCATACATACATCACTTAGCGCGGGCTGTGGAACCTGCTTGGCCGTTTCAAGAGAATCCAAGATAGGCCTGACAACAGCTGGGAGGAAAAGGCCTGAAAGTCCATACAGAGGCAAACAAAATCCAATTACCCAATGAAAAGGATGAGACAGAATAATGATAAACTTAAATTTTCACACTGACATCTTTGATATCGGTTAAGGCTATATCTACATTCAGCATCAAAAGTCACCAACAACATGATAAGGTTAAATTCTCAAGTTTCAGTGACAAGATTTATCTTGTTAGTCAAAGTTCAGTTATTAACACAAGTGATTTAATAGAGAGGATTAACTTGCAATCATATTGTTAACATGGCCTGCAAAGTTCCAATATGGACATCAAAAAGCATGCTGAGACAGCATGTGATTTTAATTAAAAGAAGGGGCATGGTACGGAAAGAGCCAAAATAACAAGAAAGATCACTGTAAAACTTTCAAATATTATGATCTAGTATATAAATAATCCTGGCAGGTACAGTTCATATAAATTCATCATCTTCCTCGCAAACATATTGTTATTGCCGGGGCACAATTTTTCGATGGAAAACTGAGAAGATGAAACAATTGTAAAAACTGTTCCAACGCAACACTTCTAGGAAGGTTGCACGAGTATAACGAAGATCTAAAAAGATCTCGTTTTAGTATTACGATAATCTAAAAAGATTTCGTAATCCACAGCAATCGATCGTAGTACATCTAAAAAGAAGATACAATCAGAATTACTGGTAGCAATGAAGAAGGTGACTGGCGAAAGATGGAAGAACTCCTGCTGGGGTGAATAATCACCGTTGTTCAAAACTTTATTCGCCCTATACGAACAACTTCCAGGAACCAGCAAGTTCGTCGGAGAACTTGGAACACTCCTGCTCTTCTGACTCCTCGGATGGACACGAACTCCCGTGCAAAAGCAACGCTGGTGCGGCGCCTTTCCTCTCTTTCGAAGGCTGCTGGAATTCGCAAGCAAATTCCGATCAGAACAGTGTTAAAGAACACTTCTGAATTCTCTGTATACTTGTGTTAAAAAACACTTCGTAAACTTTCTGTGGTGGCTTCTCTTTCTTGTATGTATCTTGCCTTGTGAGAGAGAGGATGCCTTATATAGGCCCTGCAGCAACTGCTCGGTTGCCACAAAGTTAGGGTCATGGTAAAAATCATCCCGAACATGTAGCAACCGCCCAGAACGTGCAAACGCACGTTCTGCTGCAAGTTGCGCCAACTGCGCGCACCCTGCGCTCCTTGCACTCCGTGCGACAGAGCGTGTACTGAGCTGCGCGCACTGCGCGCATTGCATACTGCGCACTGAGCCACTGCGCGACCTGCGCCACCTTGCGCCACTCGCGCAACGTACGCCACGCGCGCAACTTGCGCAACGTGCGCAACCTGTGCGCAACCTGGCGCGCAACCTGGCGCGCACCCTGGTCGCGCAACCTGTGGCGCGCAACGTGGCAGCGCAAGTGGCTCGCGCAACGAGCGCAACTAAAGCGCACTATGCGCCTAGCGACGATGCTGACGTGCTAAGTGGAAAGTGCGCCAACAAAACGTCACATTACGCCTCATGAGCCCATGAGCCCGAGTCCGAGTCGCTAAGCCCCTACGGGACTTAGCTCCCATGGAAATAAATTTCCCAAGAGCAAAAAGCATGAATGCTTTTAATTGTTGATTTAGCCTTTTTTCCTTTAGAAAAATAACCCCACATGGCACACCCATGTGCACCTCCACACCACATGTGCATATCTAAACTAGCAAAGCTAATATATAGAGATACAACTCCTTTGGTCTAGCCGATGTGGGACTAAAATTCTCTTTGAAAAAGACCAAACTCCAACAATCCCCCACATATCTCTATATATGAGTATAAGTGTTCCCCACAGTAACTGTCCATCATGCATTAGGAGAGATGTCGCTGACGACTTGAATCTTCCCGCATGGTTCAAACAACAGACTATAATACAAGAATGGACTAAGCCTTGAATTCTGCATCATAGCTGAAATTCTTCCCACTCACATAATGTAGTTACATGTGCTTCTTGCTACACATTAAAGGCCCTGTGCCAGCCTAGTTTCAATGTATAATTTTGGGCGTCTACAAGTTTACCCTCAAGAGACGGCATGAGATCTCTTTGTCCATACACTATAGGTGAGTTCATTATAAAGAGACATGGCATAAAGCGCTTTGCGCTTTCCTTGCGGTGCTACGCCGCTATGATATGGCTTAAAGTCGAGGCCTTACCCCGTACCGGGAACCTCATCGTAGTGTCATACTACTGTAGCATGAGGCAACCGCCTCTTTGTAGTCCCAAACTACCCAGCATGAAGCCTTAGGCTTCCTTGCGGTGTTACGCCGCAACGACATGGCTTGCAAAGCCGAGGCTTTATCCCTAACCGGGTACCTCATCGTGGTGTCGTGCCACTGTAACATGAGGAACTCCTCTTCGTAGTGCTGACTACACCCCTCTTTATTTTTAACATACAGCATTAGGCTAACTGCTTATTTGCGGTGCTACGCCGCTGAGACTTGGCCTGCAAAGCCGAGGCTTTATCCTATTCCTGGGCAGCACCCCACATATAGGAACCTCATTGTGGAGTCACCCCACTGTAGCATGGAGTTTCACTCCTTGTAGTGCTGCTCTACCGTGCTTCCTGTAAAGCACACCAGGCATTCACTCTGCCTGAGAACTCATTAAGGCAATTAAGCCAACCTTCCCACAGGAACCGTTTTCCGCAGAAAACAACAGTAGACAACAGTGGTTATAGGTCCGTAACCTCTCCATGCCCAATAGAACATGTACCCACCGTTCCTGATATTCTTCCAGTTAATGGTCCTCCCTTGAACCAAAAGCTAGATGCCTAGTAGATAAATCTTTGAACTAATAGCATAAAACTTTATGGTAGGAATACAATAACTAATATCAGAATGCCTTCAAGCCCATTTTACATGCTGAGTCATCAACCAGCTGGCGCTTGAGGCCCTTGGTGAACGGATCCGCCAGGTTCTCCTGACTCCGAACATCAATCACTGCAATAACACCTCTCTTGATAAGATCGTGTACTGCCCTGTGCTTCAACCGCACAGTCCTCTTCTTCCCGTTGAAGAGGTCATTTGATGCCACCGCCTCAGTCACCTGGTTGTCGCAGTATATCGGTATTGCCGGTATTTGTGCCCCAACCACTGGAAGATCATACATGAGCTCCCGAAGCCATTCTGCTTCCTCGGCTGCGGTGTCAAGTGCAAAGAACTCAGATTCCATGGATGACCGCGAGAGCATAGTCTGCTTCTTCGACTTCCACGATATAGCAGCTCCACCCATTGTGAAAATGAATCCACCTGTGGACCTCTCGCTCTCCACCTCTAAGCACCAACTGGCATCACTGAAGCCTTCCACTACCTACCGGCGGATCTCCGCTGTAGTACAGTGCATATGTCTGAGTCTTCTTGAGATATCTCATAACCCGTTTCACAGCTTTCCAGTGTTCAACACCTGGGTTGCTCGTGAAACGACTCAGCATTCCCACGGCGAAAGCTATGTCAGGCCTTGTGGCAGTAGTAGCATACATCAAACTTCCGATTACGCTTGCATACTCCAGCTGCCTGACACTTTCCCCTGAATTAGGCTTCAGCTTCAGATCACACCTGTACGGCGTATCGATCCCTGGAAGATCCCAATACCCATAACGAGTGATCATTTTCTCAATATAATGAGACTGTGACAGCGCTAGTCCAGTGTCTGTCCGGATGATCTTGATCCCTAAGATCACATCAGCTTCCCCCAAGTCCTTCATACTGAACTTGCTAGAGATGAACTTCTTTGTCTCCGTGACACAGCTCATATCCGTACCTAGGATAAGCATATCGTCCACGTACAGACAAACGATCACACCTCTTCCATCAGCGAACTTCGTGTAAACACACTTGTCCGTCTCGCTGACCATGTAGCCATTTGACCTTATAACTTTGTCAAATTTCTCATGCCACATCTTGGGAGCCTGTTTAAGACCGTACAAAGATTTCACCAACTTGCAGACTGTCTTCAAGACCCTTGACGACAAATCCCTCTGGCTGTTGCATATAAATCTCTTCGGTCAGCTCGCCATTTAGGAAAGCCGTTTTCACATCCATCTGATGTATCACCATCTTATGTATCGCTGCGAGAGCAATCAACATTCTGATGGTAGTCATCCGGGCTACTGGAGCATACGTGTCAAAGTAGTCAATCCCCTGCTTCTGAGAAAACCCCTTGGCTACCAACCTAGCCTTGAACTTGTCAATAGTTCCGTCTGCTTTCATCTTCTTCTTGAAGATCCATTTGCATCCGATGGATTTCGCTCCTTCAGGAAGATCAACCAACACCCAAGTGTTATTTGAGGTGATGAAATCAATTTCATTGTCAATCGCCTCCTTCCAGAAAACTGCGTCTCTGGTCTTCATCGCCTCATCATAGGTAAGCGGATCTGCTTCCACATGATAGGTGACAAAGTCACTTCCGAAGTCCTTCGGCCTCCTCACTCGCTTCGTTGACGGCTCAGCGAGATCTGGTTCAACCGTTGTTTCAACAACAACATCTTCTTGGACCACATCTTCATTGAAGACCTGCGCACCCTCATTATTCTCCGGAACATCCGCAAGAACAATATTCTTGTGCCTTGCAAATTTGTCTTCAAAATATTCTGCGTCGCGAGATTCAATGATATGATTTGACTCAATATCAAGAAATCTCCGAGCATCACTCTTCTCGGCATATCCCAAGAAGATCGTCTTAGTAGTCCTTGTCCCAAGCTTCTGAATCTTCAGATCTGGAAGCTTGACATATGCCAGACACCCCCACACTCGAATGACATTCAAGTTAGGTCTGACTTTGAACCAGAGTTCATGAGGAGTAATGTCAGAAGTTGCATGAGGCACCCTATTCAGAATAAAAGTGGCCGTCAGTGCAGCTTCTCCCCAGTAGCACTTAGGAAGACCCGCAGTCAACAGCATTGAGTTAATCATTTCTGTTAACGTTCTGTTCTTCCTCTCTGCTACTCCGTTTGATTGAGGAGAGTACGGAGCCGTAGTCTCATTGACAATTCCATGTTCTTTGCAGAACGATGCGAATTCATGAGACCTGTACTCCCCACCTCGATCACTTCTTATTCTTTTGAGTTGTTGTCCAGTCTGCCGCTCAGCTTCAGCTCTGGACTCCTTGAACTTCTCGAATGCTTCGTCTTTAGCCTTCAGCAAGTAGATGAACGCATACTTTGAGAAGTCATCGATGAAGGTTATGAAATACTTCATCCCGGCCTTTGTAGAGAACTGTTTGAAGTCACAGATATCGGAGTGTACCAACTCCAGAAGATCTGTACTTCGATTAACCCGAGGAAAGGGTTTCCTTGTGATCTTTGTTTAAGCACAAACTTCACATTTCTCTACCTTACCCCCACACTTGGAGATAAGTCCTAGACTAGACATTCTGTTTATTCGTTTACAATGAACATGTCCTAGCCTATTATGCCACAACTCAAGAGTATAAGCAGAAGGAGTGATTTCATTTATCACATTAATTACATTGGACTGATTTACAAGCTGAATTTTGAACATTCCTTCGATATAAAAAGCTTTCCCGAAATATGTTTCCTTGATAGACATCACCATCTGGCCAGCATTGATGTCCATCCTGAGGCCTGCGTTGCATAGTAGGCCTCCTGAGATCAGGTTCTTGGCGATAGCAGGTACGTGCTTCACGCCTTGAAGCGTCAGAGACTTCCCCGAAGTCAGTTTCAACACCACCGTCCCGATCCCGAGCACTTCAGCTTGTGCCTGGTTCGTCATCATAACCACTTCAGAAGTAGGTGTGTAGGTGGTGAACCACTCCTTACTAGAGCAGACATGGCAGGAGGCTCCAGTGTCTACCCACCAGTCAGACTCAGTCCTTACCGCATCAACCTGCGCAATCATAGCAACAACGTCAGTGATCATAGATACCTTACTAGGCTCTCCTTGCTCTGATTGCTTGGTCTTTGCTTTGCATTCACTTTTGAAGTGGCCCTTCTTGCCACACTTGAAACAAGGCATCTGAGACTTTGCCTTCTTTCGCTTGAAGGAAGTCCCCTTCACGTTCAGATTGTTAGGGTCCTTCTTCTTGCTGTGGGAAGCCGCCTACTTTCTCCTTGGTTCCTTGGTATGAACCAGATTGGCGTTAGCCAATTGCTTGGACAGTGCGTCCACCTTCAGTTGAGCCCGCATCTGGTCCTCAACATAGATTTCCTGCAAGAGATCTTCAAGGCTGATCTCAAGCTTCTTCCTATGCATATTTGCATAGAACTTACTCAACCCAGCGGGGAGCTTTGAGACAATCCCTCCAACAACAAACTTGTCGGGGAGGGGCATCGCCACGTCTTCCAACTTTTGTCGCAGTTTCAGAAATTCCTTTACCTGCGGCAACATGGACTTCTCGTCCTCAAAGAGCCATTTGTGATATTTTTCAACCACAAATATCTTGCTCCTGTTTTTGTCTTCTTCGTACAGTTTCTCCAGACTCCCATATATCTCTGGCAATTGGTTTTTTACTGTAAGATTCTGCTAGAGAATCCTCCATAGCATTCAGGATAAGCAGCCTGCAAATGCTATTTTTCCTTCTCCACTTGGCCTGAAGTTTAGTAGCCGCAGTGATTGTGGCAGCAGACCCAGTATCTGGAACGGTAGGTTCCTCTTCAAGAAGCACGTGATCAACGTCTCTGAGTTGAAGAGTGAGATAAACCTTCCTCTTCCAGACTTGATAATGCTCTTCATCAAACTTTTCTAACTTACAAAAGTCAGTATTGAGAAGTGAAGCATTAACGTTTTCCATCGTAGCAATAAAGTTTTGAGATTGTTATTGCCGGGGCACAATTTTTCGATGGAAAACTGAGAAGATGAAACAATTGTAAAAACAATATTACAACGCAACACTTCTAGGAAGGTTGCACGAGTATAACGAAGATCTAAAAAGATCTCGTTTTAGTATTACGAGAATCTAAAAAGATTTCGTAATCCACAGCAATCGATCGTAGTACTTCTAAAAAGAAGATACAATCAGAATTACTGGCAGCAATGAAGAAGGTGACTGACGAAAGATGGAAGAACTCCTGCTGGGGTGAATAATCATCGTTGCTCAAAACTTTATTCGCCCTATACGAACAGCTTCCAGGAACCAGCAAGTTCGTCGGAGAACTTGGAACACTCCTGCTCTTCTGACTCCTCGGATGGACACGAACTCCCGTGCAAAAGCAACGCTGGTGCGGCGCCTTTCCTCTCTCTCGAAGGCTGCTGGAATTCGCAAGCAAATTCCGATCAGAACTGTGTTAAAGAACACTTCTGAATTCTCTGTATACTTGTGTTAAAAAATACTTCGTAAACTTTCTGTGGTGGCTTCTCTTTCTTGTATGTATCTTGCCTTGTGAGAGAGAGGATGCCTTATATAGGCCCTGCAGCAACTGCTCGGTTGCCACAAAGTTAGGGTCATGGTAAAAACTACCCCGAACATGTAGCAACCGTCCAGAACGTGCAAACGCACGTTCTGCTGCAAGTTGCGCCAACTGCGCGCACCCTGCGCTCCTTGCACTCCGCGCGACAGAGCGCGCACTGAGCTGCGCACACTGCGCGCATTGCATACTGCGCACTGAGCCACTGCGCAACCTGCGCGACCTGCGCCACCCTTTGTTCTAAAAGGCGTCCGCCTAGACCGCCTAGGCGCTAGGCGCTGGGTGCCCGCCCGATGTCCGCTTAGGCGCCCGCCTAATCCCCCTGACATCCAACTATGCATGTTTTGGGGTTTTATGGATTTTTTCTACAATTTTTAGTAGATTTTTTTGGATTCTTTTTTATTTTTTTGAACCGCCTAGATCTAGGCGTCCGCCTAGGCACCCGCCTAGGTGGGCTAGGCACTAGGCGGAAGGTGTCCGCCCGGCTAGCGCCTAGCGCTTTTCACAACCTTGGCGCCACCTGGCGCCACCTTGCGCCACTCGCGCAACGTACGCAACTTTCGCAACCTGTGCGCAACCTAGCGCGCAACCTGGCGCGCACCCTGGTCGCGCAACCTATGGCGTGCAACGTGGCAGCGCAAGTGGCTCGCGCAACGAGCGCAACTAAAGCGCACTATGCGCCTAGCGACGATGCTGACGTGCTAAGTGCAAAGTGCGCCAACAAAACGCCACATTACGCCTCATGAGCCCATGAGCCCGAGCCCGAGTCCGAGTCCGAGTCCGAGTCCGAGTCGCTAAGCCCCTACGGGGCTTAGCTCCCATGGAAATAAATTTCCCAAGAGCAAAAAGCATGGATGCTTTTAATTGTTGATTTAGCCTTTTTTTCCTTTAGAAAAATAACCCCACATGGCACGTCCATGTGCACCTCCACACCACATGTGCATCTCTAAACTAGCAAAGCTAATATATAGAGATACAACTCCTTTGGTCTAGCCGATGTGGGACTAAAATTCTCTTTGAAAAAGACCAAACTCCAACACATTGTACGCTTCTCATACGAAATAGCCACAGTTCTTCTTTCTAATGCTGTCAGAAAAATCTATTGTATCTCATGCTAACTAACACACCAAGTTTTTTATAATGTAACATAAATCATGATTTTGTCATTTAATGTAAAACTATTTTTAATTTGAAAATGAAAGACAAATCCCGCAACACCCTGTGCACTGTGTACCAGGAGTATCTGAAATTCACATCAGGTATGCCACGTAAATGTTAATGAAATGTCCAAAGTTCGAATTGCATCGTGGAATTATGGTTTGAAACCCAAAAAAGGAAAAAAAAAAAAAATTGACTGTCAAATGTCCGACGAGGAGCATTTCAGACAGGAAATTCATGCCACACCTTGATGGGCTAACTTTATGTTTTCCATCAAGTCCATGATGGGCTAACTTTATGCACTGTGTACCAGGAGTGTCTGATATGCCATGTAAATGTTAATGAAATGTCCAAAATTCGAATTGCATTGTAGAACTATGGTTTGAAACAAAAAAAGAAAGGAAAAAAAAAAAGTTGACTGCCAAATGTTCGACGAGGGTACGACCGTACGAGTATAGAACATTTCAAACTTTGTGCTTTCATGGAGATCTCGGTGGGGCTCTCATTCGGTGTTTGAAGTAGTGGACAGGTTCTCAATGGTCGCATACTTCATACTTTGCAAAAGGACGGTGGATGTGGCGCATTTGGCAAAGTTCTTTTCAGAAGTAGTGCATCTTCATGAAGTACCGAAGAGAATAACGTCTGACCGGGATACAAAGTTCTTGAGCATGTTTATGCGAAGTCATTGGAGGTTGCCATTGGAGTTTAGTAGCACTACTCATCTGTAGATAGACGGCCAAACCAAAGTGGTGTGGTCAACACGGCATTGGGTAATATGATACGAAGAATATGCGGAGAGAAAACGAAGTATATGTGGAGAGAAGCCGAAGCTTGGCGCAAGCAGAATTCACATGTAATAGCGTGGCTCATTCATCAACAGGAAAGTCTCGGTAGGCTATTGTTTATACCAAACTGCCTAATCATCTTTTTGGATTTGCATGCTTTGCCAAAAGGGACGAAGAAGAGTACAACATCAACAAATTTGGCGAACTAGATCTAAGAGGTTCACGAGAAGGTTTAGGAGCTACTGTAGAAGGCTAAGACAAGGTACAAGGGGATGACGGAAAAGTATAAAAGCGCAGTTTTTAATGTTGGTGCAGACGCCATTGTGTACCTTTAGAAGGAGACGGTACCTATTGGGCAGTACGACAAACTTCAGCCGCAGAAGTTTGGGCCTTTCAAAGTGTTGCGGAAGATTAATGACGACGCCTACGTTGTAGACTTCTAAGTTTGGTGGCGATCTCGTCAACATTCAACATCGCGGACCACCTTTAGCTCATTATGCAGACGACGAGACACTTTATCCAAGTTGAGGCATGAAAAACTCGCAGTCGAGTTCTCTAGAGGAGGAGGGGACTGATGCGGTGCAGCATGTGCAGCCGGGCTCAAACAGCCAGCCAAATACGGGAGAAAGAAAAGAGAGGCTATTCCATCAAGGACCTTTTGTAGTTTTACTTCTTTGTTTGGTTAAATCCTATAGGGATTTCTTGCTTAGGCCTTAAGTAGCATACTTAGTATAAAACTATAAATAAGAAGATTGTAGTAAGGAAAAGACACGTTTATGATTATTGTTTTCTCTATTTACCGTGTTTGAGAATTGGGATTTCAGTCTGCTCCACTGATTGGCATTTTCATGTTGTACGACATCTTTGAGAACTGCAAGATTATATTCTAACCAATATAACCTAGCTAAGATTTTATTATCGAATAACACACTAGAAGAATAAGATATTCCAAAATTTTGCCTTAGAAAATGTGTATAACTAGGATTTACCAACTTTGATAGTTACGACATCTTATTAACATTGTAGTTTTAACTTTTAAGTTCCATTAGTAAAGCTAATAAACAAAGTGCTTTACATCTTCAGTTTCGTACAGAAGAAGAATAAAGATGGGATTCGAACATTGAACTATCATGGCAATTTATTCCAGTGATTCGAATATTGAACAGTCAGGCCAATTCATTCCAGAATCTTAAAACAAAATAGAGATTGTGAATGAGCGGCCTTTCTAGCCTCATCACCAAACATTACCTTTCGAAATGCTTCCTCATTAAATAATCTTCCCAATTCGGTTCCAGAAGCATTTGACTGTATAATGGGCCTTGATCAAGCTTGGGAGCAAACTGGACCTTTATATTCTCATAAGTAGGCTATGTCGAATTTTCATGCGTTTTGATCTTTTCTTTCAAGACTGTTCTCAGTGAGCTTTCGCTATAGGAAAACAACTCCTTGTTGGGCTGGAAAATACAAGAAGTGTGTGCAAAACAATTAACAATGAGTTTAGGTATTTTATTTGTAATAAGTCATGTATGGCTACCAAGACTTGTTTGGATATTATGGTAGTTCAATCCTTTGCTTTAGGCTAAGTTTTCATTTGTAACACCAAATGTAAGGCTATATATAATCCCGTTGTAGCCTCCATGAGGATTAAACTTTGATATATTAACTTTTTCTCAAAATAATTTTCTCTTTGATTCTTGGTGGACCCCCCCCCCCCCCCCCCTCCTTCTTCCATGAAGCTCGAACCTCAAAAGCGTTGAAGCGGAATAAGGGCAAAATCGGTGTTAGATTCGGAGTTTGTCGAGGTTCACGCGCTGAAATGTCACCGTATTGGGATAACTACGCGGTCCGAAGCCGGCGTCTAAGTTGTCTGAGTCCATGGACACTTGTGCTCAAATCCATGAGCAGCTTGAGTCAACAAAGTTGCTCGAGTCCACAAGCGCACTTGAGTCCACCAAGAAGAGATTTCTCTAAAAAAAATTCATCTATAGGAAGATTAATTTTTATGGAGGCTGCAAAAGGGTAATATATAGTCTTACATTTAGGATAACAACAAAAATCCAGCCCAAAACAAATGACTAAATCATCCTATGTCCAACAAGACTTGGTAGTCATGCATGACTTATTACAGATAAAACTATCAAAACTCATTGTTAGTTTCTTTGTGCATGTTTCTCACTTGTTCAGCCGATAGGAAGTTGTTTTCCTACATCACTTATTCAGTCCAATAGGGAGTTATTTCCTACATCAAAAGGTCACTGAGAATAAATCATGGAAGAATCCCAAGAATTATAATTCCATTGTTTAGTTGGATAAAGTTCTTGATAGAATTAACTTTTTTGGTAAAAGGTGAACTATGGCTCCAAAATATGCCTTTATGACGGCAAAAATAGTTTTCATTTCACACGTTTTGTGAGCTGATCTTAATTCCCAGCTCTGTATGGAAAAAGTAGAAATTAAGATTCTTACTGGAAAATGCAATTTTCAGTTTCCTGACCTTGACTAATTCCTGTTGAGATACCAAAATTACAATTCCCTGCAAACAAATAATCTCTTAGTGATCCGATAACTGTCAGAAGCAAGATTCATGTGAGCATCTCATTCACATCTTAAACTCCCTCCTCGGAACAAATCACTCAACTGCCATCTCATTCATATCTTAACATTTTAATTTTTGAGTGAGGTGGGGTGGTTTGCTTAGTAAATGCACCAAAAAGTAGTTATTGATCTCATCCAAATTACATTTTCATTGCTGTCCAGAATGACACTTGGATCTTGATGGTTTCTATTTTCATAGTAGGACATTGAATCATATGCATTTCACACCAAATCCTAATATCAGTGACAATTGTGTAAATGTAATGTCCTCTTAGTACAGAACACAATTTAATTTCTGACCTAGTCTCTATCCTCATGTCCATACTAGATTTCTACAAGGTCATCCTGCAATTTGCCATGTTGCATGATCTCTTCACCCCTCTTTTTCCTGTAAAATCTGGCACACTGACCAACCTTGACATGTCTATTTTTCAACAACCAAAAGTTTTCGTTAATAAACATGTGTAAAATCAAGTTTTAAAGATTAGTTGATGATCCAACGACGACTTAGATAGTACTTGGCATAAGAAATGATGCAAGTTCCCCAAGCTCATTGATTGACAATTTGCATTTGGATAGGATGGACCAGAAATTCAAGTTTAATAATCCAATTTTCTCCATAAGAATTCTAAAGAATCAAAAGACATTGAAAACAATACCGCAGAAGTTGTAGCTATTGCTGTCTCCACTAAGTTAAAATTTACTATGAATTGTGTTCACAACTTCATAATCACAGAACTATTTCATACTTTCCTGTCCTTTCAATATAGCCAAATTTAATTATACCTACACAATTGCTGAGTTTCTTCTCAGATCTGGACATATTATGACTTTTGAGACCTAAGGAACTTATCGTAAGTGCAGACTTACCAATACATGCATACAAACTAACGATGGAGAAATCAAATAGATGAAAATGAACATTCTGATTCATCAAATGTAGATGTATCGAAAACAACAGTATTTCTTTTGAAGAACAGAAAATGTTATAATTATATAATTGGTGTTAACAAAAAATAGTAATAACAAATTGACATAACTATGACTTTGTTATGGATGATAATATTGACTACTTTTTGAAATAAAATTACATCTATAAAGAAAACTAGTTAATACTTTTGATATTATGTATCATAGAAATTAGTATAACCTAAATAATCAAGCTTATTATGATTCACGTGTATGCTTTAAGAGAGATTCCAACTCTTTTCACATGTACCCAAGTAGTTTTAAATGGATGAAGTAATAAGAGAACTGAGTATTTAAATCCCACCCCCCACCCCCAAAAAAAACTTTAAACCTATGTGACCGCATATACTCATCTGACTCCTCGATGTAATAGCATTACCTTAGGTGACTCACATTCAAGGTACTCACCTCGTGGAGGTTGAGGATACACGACCGGTTCTCAAATTACCAGACCACCATGATGACGCCTTTCGCCAGTCAAACACTCAAGCATTGCCAAAGAAGCTTTTAAATTTCTTCCACATCCTACTTGCAACAACAACACAGCCTTATCCTAAAGTTCTGGGGTCGGCTATTTGGATCCTCCTCTCCCATTTGTACGATCCTTGTGTAGCATTACAAAAACCATATCATGTCTTACATAATCAATCCAAGTTCGTTTATATTGCCATTCCTTCACTCTTTGGCGTAATGTGTCGTAGAGATGAATCTAATTCCCTATAGCACAATGTATCATCTTACATTTTCGTTTAGACTCTTTATAGTCTAAGGGGAACATTGGAAGGTTGCATGAGCTTAACTGCAATCCAAAATGTATGGCTACCTAACTAGCAACTGGCCACCAAGGTTTATGGCACGGCCCTCTCATATATGCTCATGGCTACCTTCGCTAGGAATTTTGGTTGACGCCAGGCCGAACAACGGGTCATAAAACAAATCTGTCAAATCTTGTAAGGAGCTTTCTTATACTCTCGTAGCCGACCCCATTCTGATGAGAAATTATCCAGTGGGACGGGTCCACCACGTGGCAGTGGCGAATGGTGAGTCCGTCCAATGGTATAATAACACGTGGTAATATCAAAAGCCAATAATAAAAAAACTAATCGAACAATTGCTAAATATCATTAAGATAGGATTACCAAACGGGTGCGGCTATCCGCACCCCACCAACTGCTGAGCACACCCCAATATTAAAAAAAAAAAACCTATTCTACCCTCCAATTGTTGAGCACATCCCACTCCTCCTCCGCCCCCCGACCACTCCTCAGCCTCCTCCTCCTCCTCCCCCGCCTCCCCGACCCTCCCGACCCACCTCCTTCTCCTTCTCCGCCCGACCCTCCGCCTCCCGACCTCCTCCTCCTCCTGACCCCTCCTCCTCCTCTTGGGTCGGGGTCGGGGTCGGAGGGTCGAAGGAGGAGGGAGGAGGAGGGTCAGAGGAGGAGGAGGCGGCGGAGGAGGAGGAGGAGGGCCGGACGGAGGAGGAGGAGGAGGAGAAAGAGACGACGGAGGGTCGAGGGAGGAGATCAAATTTTTTTGGAGATTTTACGGTTCTGTTCGACCCTGGTCGGTCGGACACACAGCAAAGCGTTCGACTCATCTCAATCGAACACCTTTATTTTGGTTCGACCTGCTCTTGTCGTACACCCATCTCAGTCGGACACACTACTGTACAGTTCGGCTGTTGTTGGTCGAACAGTATGGATATGTTCGACTAGTGTATGTCAAACAGTTGGGGCTGTGCCCGGCAGTCACAGGTCGAGCATGTGGTTATCTGGGGTGTGCTCAGCAATCGGAGGGTAGAATAGGAAATTTTTTTAATATTGAGGTGTGCTCAGCAGTTGATGGGGGTGCGGATAGCCGCACCCTTACCAAAAATAGTAAAATATTACCATAGCTCACCATTCACCACGTGGCAGTGGTGTGCCCGTCCCAGTGAATAATTTCTCCAGATGATAGCATTCTCATATTTTATTTGTCAAAAGAAATGGAAAATGTTCACGTTGGTAAAGAATGCCTCCGCGGATCATGGATCGAAATTTAAATCGGATCTCTTCGGCTTCAGAAAATCCAATAGGTAACTGATGTTCCGGTTCATAATTATCAATTAGACGGATGGATGGAATTTATGTGATATATTCAAACTAAATAGAAAAAAAAAATTAGGGTTAGAGGAGGGGTGGGGGTACTGAATCCGGCGATGAGACAAGAGGCGGCCACGACGGGCTCCTGCACTACGAACACCTTCAGCTTCTCCATCACTCCCATCTCTATTTCCCTCAATTTCTGCGAATGAATCGGGAAAATATTTCTGAGAAAAATAAAAATAATCGGTGTTTCGTTGCGACGACGACTAGACACTACTGCTACAGCTGGATCGGGAGAGATGAGGGAGTGGACTGTCGGTTTTCTAACGAAGCCCATATTAGTATAATCTAAAAGGCCCATGGGCCCAGAAATAAACACAGACATGGTTTTATTAGGTAACACGCTTCCCTATAAATAAGAAGATATTTAGTAATAAAATTTGGACTAACCACATTTTCAATTTCAAATCCCTTTTTAAGTACCAATAATAAATTTTATACCCACCCACCCGTTGGAAAAAGAGTAATTATCGGGAGCCCCGCCCGCGGAGCCCCGCCGAAGCCCCCGCGATCCTTAGACGTTGGATCGCGCGGGCTCGCGCGGGCCCCGCGCGATCCGATGGTGCAGGGGGGGCGGGGCTTCGACGGGGCTCCGCGGGCGGGGCCTTTGATCCGCTCCCATATATATATATACTAGTCATAACCCGTGCCCATAGGGCATGGTTCATTTAAGGTATTCCCCCTCAAAATCTTGGACCCCCAATTTTAAACGAACAATAATAATTATGAGGCCCCCATCAAAATATTAAATCCCAACCACTGCTGGATGTGAATTTTCTTTGGATTTCCCATAAAACCCCACAACCATTATGAGTGCAAACCCCACTCTTTGGATTCCCCATAAAACCCCACTCTCAATAATGCTCATTCCCCATAAAATTTCACTCTCAATAATGCTCATCCACAACCATTATGAGTGCAAACCCCACTCTTTGGATTCCCCATAAAATCCCACAACCGTTGATTCACCAAGATTAAATCCCAACCACTCTTTATCTTGGCACAGTCAGCCCTAGGATTCAAAAATCTTTGTGTTTTGTATAATATATATATATATATATATATATATATATATATATATATATATATATATATATATATATATATATATATATTATACTAGTCTAAATGAACGTGATTTGCACGTATTTTATTAGAATGTCATAAGGTTATATGTCGTCTTTTTATCTTTTCAGATGACTATTCATCTGTATGTGCATCCAAAAGATTCGAAGTAATAATTTTGTTCTTTTTTTATTTTCTATTGAAAATAATAATATTTGAAAAAAGGGTTGAGACAAAAAAATTATTACCATTGGAACATGAAGAGTAGTATGGAAAAATGAAACTTCATATCATACAAATATTATTGCTTTGACTCTTAAACATAAATGACATGCAAGTTGACATAAGAGCATCTCCAACCCTATTGTGAGTTTAGAAAAAAATGGTTGCCAAATAGGAATGACAAACTTTCATTCCAAAAATTCTTCTCCAATGCAAATGTAGAATAAAACATGAAGTTGACATGGCAAGGAGAATGTGAAGTTGGTTGTCTAGATCTAGACAATGTACTTCACAATGACTTTGTCTCCACATCATCAATTATGAATAAAAATATTTATGAAAAAGTTGAAGAAGTAGAGGAGTTGCATTGGAAGTTGGAAAAAATAATTTTTATTGTCTCCTCAATACTTTTGCATTGGAGAGAGTTTTTCTATCTCATTGTCTTTTGAGATATAATTTTGCCACATAAAAAAAAACATTGTCTTGTGGCTCATGCCACATAGGAGCCACCTAAGATTCACAACACATAACAAGACAATAGGGTTTGAGATGCTCTAATAACATCATGTTTATAAAATACTCAAGGGTATTTAGGAATTCAAAAGTTTAACCACCAAAATTTATTATTATTATTATTATTATTATTATTATTATTATTATTATTATTATTATTATTGTATATATATATATATATATATATATATATATATATATATATATATATATATATATATATATATAGGAAGTTGATTCCAAAAAAATATATATATAGGAAGCGGATCAAAAGTCTCCCTTAGAAAATCCCCTAAGAAAAACCCTCACTCTAATCCGTAATTTAATGTTAATATTAATGTTAATATTAATGTTAATGTTAATATTAACATTAAATACTAAAATTAACATTAAACTTAATATTAAAATTAATATTAACATTAACATTAACATTAATATTAACATTAATATTAACATTAACATTAACATTAACATTAATATAAAAAAATATTAAAAAAATTAATATTAATATTAACATTAATATTAATATTAAAATTAACATTAATATTAATATTAACACTAATATTAACATTAATATTACGAATTAGAGTGAGGAAGTTTTTTAGGGAGTTTTCTAAGGGGGACTTTTGATCCGCTCCCACATATATATATATATATATATATATATATATATATATATATATATATATATATATATATATATATATATATATATTCTCAAAGTGGTAGTTGTGTCGAATGCTTGTTTAGAAAAATTATATAAGCATTTGACACAACTACCATTTTGAGAATATATTCTCAAAGTGGTAGTTGTGTCGAATGCTCGTTTAGTAATTGGAAACTAGTTTAGAAAAATTGTAGCATTCACCACCAAGTTGGAAAATACTAGCTATTCTATTTCCTAATAAATAGATAAAAAAATCAACAAACATTAATGATTTATTATTATTATTAGTATATATATGCATGTGCGTTGCACGTATTTGTTATCCATCTATTCTACTATATAATGTCAAAAGTTAGACTTCACCGTAAAACTTTTATTCCAAAAATACCCTTGAATATTTATACTTATTAAAATATTTCAAATTTTTTGATAAGGACAACTTAGTAATAATGAAAATTGTCCTTTGGTGTTCCTAAGTAGTCATCTTAAGTTAATTAAAAAATGTTAAAATACGTGTAAGGTACGTGCATATATGCTAGTATATCATAATTAGGAAGATAAGACAATTATAGTGGATGTTGTTGATGAATTGGTTTAACTTTGCTACTTTAAATTATATAAATTATGGGTTGAACCCTTTGAATTCCGTGGTAACAACTTAGACCAATGGTGATTTCTAAAATTGAGTTCTTATCCTACTTGGCATTGTACTTTAAGGAGATTTCTATCCTAGTTGGAAGAGTTTCTACATAGAAATTGTAGACATACAAAAATATTCTCCAATGGTTCTCTATTTCTATCCTATGTGTCACATAGTAAAATGACCAATTTAATGGTGTGGGGCCCAATAATAATTGTCATGAGAGAGAGGAGAATTTCTATGAGAGTTTCTACATGTAGAAATCCTCCTAGAAAGTTTCCATCCTACATCATTGCCACCTAGGATAGAAATGGTGATAGAAATCACCATTGGGAGAAGTTTTTTCTAAAATGAATTTCTTCCATAGAAATAGAAAAGATAGAAACCTCCATTGGAGATGGTCTTAGAAGACTTAACAAGTAGCATGAATCTTTCGATTTTTATAGGATATTAATTCCTCCATAGTGCATCTTTTAAATGATCATTGGTGGAATTTATTTCATCTATTCTTTTTAGTTAGTATATATATTGAGAGGTATTTTTTTGGAAAGAAAGAAAGTTGGTTTTAGAATTTTTTTAATTCTTCTGGGTTTTTTTTTGTAAATTAAATTGAAGAGTTGGTTACGGATGATGAGAAGGAAGTTAGCTACGTTTTTTTTTTTAATCTTGCGATATTTTCGGTAACAAAACTAAGAACATATTAAATTGAAGAGTCGGTTACGGATGATGAGAAGGAAGTTGGTTTTAGATTTTTTTTTTAATCTTCCATTTTTTTGTTAATTAAATTGGTTTAGTATTTATTATCTGTTTGGACGAATAATATGGAAGTTGATTTCAGGTTTTATTTATCTCCCATAACCCATGGATGATGAGAAGAGTGGGTTACGAATGATTAGAAGGAAGTTGGTTTTAGATTTTTAAAATCTTCCAAATTTTTTTGTTAATTAAATTAAAGAGTGGGTTAGGGATGATGAGAATTAAGTTAGTTACGGATGAGGAGAAGGAAGATAGTTACTTTTTAAAAAAAATCTTGTGATATTTCCTATAAGTGATATTTCCTGTAACAAAACTAAGAACATATTAAATTGAAGAGTGGGCTATAGATGATAAGAAGGAAGTTGGCTTTAGATTTATTTTACTCTTCCATTTTATTTTTTTGTGAATTAAATTGGTTAAGTATTTATCAACTGTTTGGACGGATAAGATGGAAGTTTCTTCGCTATATATTTATCTCCCACAAGTAACTTTTTTAAAATTTAATTGTTGATATTCTTTAAATCTTGCGATATTGCTGCCAACAAATTTTTAAAAAGGTCTTGTTATATTTTTCGTAACCATCCATAACTGGACGGAAAAATAGGATTGGCTTCCAGTATATCCATAACCGCTTCGTAGTCGTCTTCATAAAGCATTTTCCTTCTTTTTTCTTTGTCACTTTCACTATTCTATTTCAATTATTACTCCCCAGGCAAAAAACCTAGAGAGAGAGTGAATAAGCAGTATCGAGGAGGAGGAGTCTTGTAGTGCCCTGTCCTTACATCGTGCCCCGTTTTCGTCCACGGGGTGCGCGAGAAAGGAACACTGTCGCTATCGATTCGGTCGGGGCCGATAGGTTGGAATCGGCCGAGTCGATCAAACGGGAACGGTTGAATTAAGATCCATTCCATGTTATGGAATGGCTTCTTCGGAACCAAGTCCCATATTCAGCGGGTTGCGCCTCAAGGATTGGCTCTGCGGCTGAGTCGGGAGAGACCTCCCGTTGCTCTGATTTTCATGCCGTACTTGATTTGGCTTTGGCTTTGGTTTTCGTGAATGCATTTTTCGTGAATGTTTCCGATGGGTTTTCGTGACTTGCATTTTCAAGCTTCGCATTCATATCGAAATTCCTTGAATTACACAGTGTTCTAATCAGTTGCTTATGCGATTGCAGGTGATCGCGTAGGCGACGTCAGCGCAGACAACCGGTCGCTTGCTTGAAGCAAGTCTAAGGCGAGTGGCTGACCTCCTTCGCCTCGTCCCTCTACTTCAAAATCAATATGAAGTAAATGAATGTTTGTCATAATAGTGTGGAATCAAAAAAAAATCGTGGCACGATTCTTCACGAAATACTTGCTATCAAACTGCCGGTATTGAAAATAAAAAACATGCTTCCTTATGCAATTCCACTTAGCCTATGCAAAACAATGAATGAATCGATTAACGTTTATCGCAACGATATGACTAAGTGAGTAAATCGACTAAGTTTAAAACAAAGGCTAAGTTTCGCACATAAAAGAGAAAGGATAAGGTTCTATAAAAGAGATAGCATATTTCAAGACTCTGCAAAACGGTCATTGGACAACTTGTCGACAAGGTCTAGTTTCCTCGAACGGTTGCCTAGGCCAAGGGACCGATTCGGCTCGGGAGGAACGAGTATAGCAAGCGCCAGCCTTTCATCGACGTAGGTTATTCGGGAACTTTCGCACAGGGCTCGCTACCCACCGCGAAAGGATCGTCGTCTAACCCAGCTATAGTCCGTAATGGCTTGACATTGCCAGTGGCCTTCACACCTCTTTCACTGCTTAACTAATGCACGTGACATGGGATGAATATGATAGCTGCTTAATATTTACAAATTCATGTGCTTGTCTCAAAACATGTTAACATGCAATAGATCAGGATGGTTAGAAAGATCACATAAATAGCTAGCTAACATATTTATAAAACTGCTTGAATCAAATGCAGAGCTTGGATTTTAATTAGCCATTCGCCAGTACATGTGATCGTACTGATTCTCGCTCTTTGCAGATCCTGCAAATCAAGAATGACGCGCTAACTAGCTCGACGACGTTCGTGATTTTGAAGCTTCGGCCGCGCGTCGAAGACTTGTCCCCATAACTCCACTTTTGAAGGCTCTCGACTGTCCAAGAAAGATGGCTCAGCGTCCCTCCATTCCAGGTCACTGGAATACTCTGATGTATATTGAGGGATGTGTGCAATGTATGGAATGACTATCTCATCGGCACTCTTTTGTAATTGAGTCATGTTGTAGCCCGCATGGCATGAGTTATGTACTGGAGTTTGTAAATGATGTTCATTATCAATAAAGATCAAAGTTTCCTTTACTTAATGTGTGATTCAATTTGTCTGCTTATTCTCTTAGATCTCGTGTCTCGGATTACCTTATGACTATGCCTTGTGCATTCGCAAATTAGGTTCGCACGGCACCACGCCCGAGGGACGACTATCGATTCGACGGAATCGGGACGTGACATAATGGTATCAGTGCACAACTTTACTTCATTGGCCTCAAATGTCGAGTTCCTAGTCTCAAACTGTTGACCTCGTGTCGATGAGATGAGTTGTTCCATACGCTGAACCCAGGACATTTTTTGAAACTAATGAGAGTTGTCTTTCTTTTCCCTGCAGTTGCGGGAGCTCTGGTAGAAGACGAGACGAGTGCTTCCAGCGGTTCGAGTACTTCCCGACCCGAGCATTCCGTCAACCTGACGGAGATGACGCCTACCATAACCGGACCTTCCGGCAACCCGATGCAACGGATGCTGCAGATGCTCGAAATGCAGTAAACGTCAAAATGAGCTCCATCGCCAGCAGGCAGAGGCTCGTCAGACCCAGTTCGAAAATCGGTTCGAGGCTCAATTCAAGCTGCTGCAGCAACAGCTGAATACACTCCAACAAATAGTGCAATCGGTCGTGGCCAACAACAATTCAATGCTGACGCCTGCCATGACCGAGCCTGCGGTTCGATCCATCGAAGCTGAACCGGAGGCACCCGTGCTCTCACCTGCGACACCGAGAAGTTCTAACTTCGACGTGTCAAAATTTACGAAAAGCTGTCGCACTTCCTTCAACGGCACAGAAGATCCCTCCGTGGCGATCGACTGGTTGGAGGAACTGGAAGACAAGTTTGAGCTTCTGGGTGTCGAAGGCTCGAAGAAAGTTGCGTGTGCTCAACTTCTACTTCGAATGAATGCGCACGATTGGTGGGCCGAGCAAAAGTGGGCAATTCGACGTGAAGACGGGACGGCAGAGATCTCATGGGCCACATTCAGAAATGCGTTCGAGACCGAATATCTTTCTGCAGCCGTGCGACAGGAGAAAGAAAATAAATTTATACAGTTGAGGCAAGAAAATATGACTGTACAACAGTATGCGGCCGAATTCAACAAACTGGCCAAATTTGCTGGAGCCTATCTACCTACAACTGCAAGTCGAGCTCGACAATTCGAAGTGGGCCTGCGTTCCTCTATCCGTGCTCACGTTTCGGTGCCTGAATACAAAACTATGGGTGAGACACTCAACCATGCCCTCCATCTGGAGTCCGAGTATCCTCCTGCTACTACTGGCGATGTTCACTTTAATAACAAACGCCATAGTAATACGGGAGGCAACAACGCGCACAAGCATCAAAATCGCGGCAACGGAGGCGACAACTAGACGAAGGATCGAATAGTCTGCAATTTCTGCCACAAAGAGAGGCACTTGGCCAATGAGTGCCGATTGAAGAACGAAGCATGCTTCGGGTACGGCCGAATGGATCATATTGCACGCAATTGTCCAGAGAAGCCGAACTAGCGCCCTCAATAACATCAACAGAACCGAGGTAAAGCACCTCGGGCTCCACAGACCGTACCACAGTATGGCTAGGACGTCGCCCCAATGCTCAAGGCTGCGTCTATGCCATGACTCGAGACCAAGAGTTCGCATCTGACACAGTCGTGACAGGTATACTGCAATTCAATAATAAACCTGCTCGTGTATTGTTTGATTCAGGTGTCACGCATAGTTTTATATCGGTAAACTTCACCACCGAGCACAAATTTTCCCTAATACCGCTGGGTCTCGATCTTACTGTTAACGTACCGTCGGGCATGCCACTACTTGTAAATTTAGTCTGCGGAGACGAAATCATCTGTATAGGTGGTCAAAAGATCAGTCTTGGTTTATTTTGGTTTGGCTTGGTTTGATTGGGCTTGGTTCATTATGAGAATACCCTCTCTTTATATAACCCAACTCCTTCTCTCTCTCTCTCCTCATCACTTCTTTATTTATTTCTTCATCTTCTTCATTTACTCCTCCCACCTACCAAGTCCTAGGCAAGTGTAACTTGTTTCATAACGGATCTTCCATTTTATTGTTCTATCTTCTTCTCTACATGATTCTAAGCATCTTTAGGACTTGGAGTTTTCGGTTTGGACGGATGGATTTTTGTAGATCTAAGTTTGTAGTCTTTTCGTTTTTTGGGTTTTGATATACCAAACTTTATTATTTTTAAGTTTCGATTGTTCTATGTTGTAGAGAATTTGATTTTACCCAAAATGGACCTTTGAAAAGTTAGATTTCGACTTATTTTGAGGAAGTTATGGCCAAAATAAGATTTGGACATTTCTTAGTTCATCTGTCCTGATTCTGGCAGAGACGATGAATAGTGCTGCATAGTACAGACTGCCGCGTAGTGCAGCCTGCCGCATAGTACAGCCTGTCGTATAGTGTAGCCTGTCGTATAGTAACTCTTGTCTTGATAGTGGCCCATCATGGCGCACTCTTGACAAGCAACATTGGCATGATAATAGTGGCCCGTCGTGGCGCACTCTTGATAAGTAAACCTAACATGATAATCTCGATATGCTGTTGTGACGGCTATCTTGACTTGCAAAGTAACTCTTGTCTTGACACCGTGGGTGTTTGTGCTTGTATAAGCTACATGTCGCATCTTACATCATGTCTAGGATATGAATTCCTGATTTCCACGGTCAGGGATCTGTACTAAATCTGACTAGGATAATGACTAGATTAATCAAGTAGTCCATGAAGAGATTTCCCAGCTACAGGCAGTCCCGTTATCTGGACGCTCTAATTGGACTTGTAGCCTGCCGTCGAGTAGGGCACATTTTCAGCACACTGTCTTGTGTTGCACCTCTAATTTACCTAATCCAACTCTCTCAACTTGTGACCGGATAACCTGGATTAAGACTGCAGGTCTTGTGGCTGTTGGAACATCTCGATGCATCTTATTAGTAACTAAGCTTGTAATAACCCTAGTTAGTTAAAGTATCAAGTCGTACTCATTGTTTGGCCGTGATTGATGGATGGAGTCCCGTCTAGTCTTGCCTAGGCAAGACCACTACATGGTTATTTTAGCACATTACTGTTATACTTACCTTATCGATAATTGGTTAGAGACTAAGTTCTGTTCAGGTGAAGGGTTACAACCCCCGTCCTTGTTTGGTTTACGGGTTGTAACTTGGCTACTGGAATAGTCCTTTAGTTATCTTATCGTTTATCGCCTTGTTTCTATAACTCATGTCTTTTGTTGTCATTGATGTATTTATGTGCTATTATGCTGGTTTTAGTTCTTAAGTGAAGCCTCTTTTGTGGCACTTGCTCTTTCTGGGGTCTGACCCAGCTGATTTTGTATGGCCAAATTTTGGAGTAGCACCCGAGGATCTTCCAGCCAGATGGTGAACACTAGGCAAGTATGCAAGTTCAGTCCAGTATAGTTGAGAGGATTAAGTTAGCTCAGTCCGTACTTGATTTGACTTTGGCTTTGGTTTTCGTGAATGCATTTTTCGTGAATAATTCCGATGGGTTTTTGTGACTTGCGTTTTCAAGCTTCGCATTCATATCAAAATTCCTAGAATTACACAGTATTCTAATCAGTTGCTTATGCGATTGCAGGTGATCGCGTAGGCGACGTCAGCGCAGCCAACCGGTCGCTTGCTTGAAGACCTCCTTCGTCTCGTCCCCCTACTTCAAAATTAATATGAAGTAAATGAATGTTTGTCATAATAGTATAGAATCAAAGAAAATCGTGGCACGATTCTTCACGAAACACTTGCTATCAAACTGCCGGTATTGAAAATGAAAAACATGCTTCCTTATGCAATTCTACTTAGCCTATGCAAAACAATGAATGAATCGATTAACGTTTATCGCAACGATATGGCTAAGTGAGTAAATCGACTAAGTTTAAAACAAAGGCTAAGTTTCGCACATAAAAGAGAAAGGATAAGGTTCTAGAAAAGAGATAGCATATTTCAAGACTCTACAAAACGGTTATTGGACAACTTGTCGACAAGGTGTAGTTTCCTCGAACGGTTGCCTAGGCCAAGGGACCGATTCGGCCCGGGAGGAACGAGTATAGCAAGCGCCAGCCTTTCATCGGCGTGGGTTATTCGGGAACTTTCGTACAGGGCTCGCTACCCGTCGCGAAAGGATCGTCGTCTAACCCAGCTATAGTCCGTAATGGCTTGACATTGCCAGTGGCCTTCACACCCCTTTCACTGCTTAACTAATGCACGTGACACGGGATGAATATGATAGTTGCTTAATATTTACAAATTCATGTGCATGTCTCGAAACATGTTAACATGGAATAGATCAGGATGGTTAGAAAGATCACATAAATAGCTAGCTAACATGTTTATAAAATTGCTTGAATCAAATACAGAGCTTGGATTTTAATTAGCCATTCGCCAGTACATGTGATCGTACTGATTCTCGCTCTTTGCAGGTCCCGCGAATCAGGAATGATGCGCCAACTAGCTCGACGACGTTCGTGATTTTGAAGCTTCGGCCGCGCGTCGAAGACTTGTCCCCGCAACTCCACTTTTGAAGGCTCTCGACTGTCCAAGAAAGAAGGCTCAGCGTCCCTCCATTCCAGGTCACTGGAATACTCTGATGTATATTGAGGGATGTGTGCAATGTATGGAATGGCTATCTCATCGGCACTCTTTTGTAATAGAGTCATGTTGTAGCCCGCATGGCATGAGTCCTGTACTGGAGTCGGTAAATGATGTTCATTATCAATAAAGATCAAAATTTCCTTTACTTAATGTGTGATTCGATTTGTCTGCTTATTCTCTTAGACCTCGTGTCTCGGATTACCTTATGACTATGCCTTGTGCGATCGTAAATTAGGTTCGCACGGCACCACGTCCGGGAGACGACTATTGATTCGACGGAATCGGGGCGTGACGTAATGGTATCAGTGCACAGCTTTACTTCCTTTGCCTCCAGTGTCGAGTTCCTTGTCTCAAACCGTTGACCTCGTGTCGATGAGATGAGTTGTTCCATACGCTAAATCCAGGACATTTTCTGAAACTAACGAGAGTTGCCTTTCTTTTTCTTGTAGTTGCGGGAGCTTTGGTAGAAGACGAGACGAGCGCTTCCAACGGCTCGAGTACTTCCCGACCCGAGCATTCCGTCAACCCGACGGGGATGACGCCTACCGTAGCCGGACCTTCCAGCGATCCGATGCAACGGATGTTGCAGATGCTCGAAATACAGTAACGTCAAAATGAGCTCCATCGCCAGTAGACAGAGGCTCGTCAGACCCAGTTCGAGAATCGGTTCGAGGCTTAATTTAAGCTGCAGCAGCAACAGCTGAATACACTCCAACAAATAGTGCAATCGGTCGTGGCCAACAACAATTCAACGATGATGCCTGCCGTGACCGAGCCTGTGGTTCGATCCAACGAAGCTGAATCGGAGGCGCCCGTGCCCTCACCTGCGGTACCGAGAAGTTCTAACTTTGACGTGTCAAAATTTACGAAAAGCTGTCGTACTTCCTTCAACGGCACAGAAGATCCCTCCGTGGCGTTCAACTGGTTGGAGGAACTGGAAGACAAGTTCGAGCTTCTGGGTGTCGAAGGCTCAAAGAAAGTCGCGTGTGCTCAACTTCTACTTCGAATGAACGCGTACGATTGGTGGGCCGAGAAGAAGCGGGCAATTCGACGTAAAGACGGGACGACGGCGATCTCATAGGCCACATTCAGAAATGCGTTCGAGACCGAATATCTTTCTGCAGTGCGACAGGAGAAAGTAAATAAATTAATGCAGTTGAGGCATGGAAATATGACTGTACGACAGTATACGACCGAATTCAACAAACTGGCCAAATTTCCTGGAGCCTATCTACCTACAACTGCAAGTCGAGCTCGAGGATTCGAAGTGGGCCTGCGTTCCTCTATCCGTGCTCACGTTTCGGTGCCTGAATACAAAACTATGGGCGAGACACTCAACCATGCCCTCCGTTTGAAGTCCGAGTATCCTCCTGCTACTACTGGCGATGTTCACTTTAATAACAAACGCCATAGTAATGCGGGAGGCGACAACACGCACAAGCGTCAAAATCGCGGCAACGGAGGCGGCAACTAGACGAAGGATCGAATAGTCTGTAATTTCTGCCACAAAGAGGGGCACATGGCCAATGAGTGCCGATTGAAGAACAGAGCATGCTTCGGGTACGGCCGAATGGATCATATTGCACGCAATTGTCCGGAGAAGCCGAACTAACGCCCTCAACAGTAAAGCACCTCGGGCTCTACAGACCGCACCACAGTATGGCCAGGACGTCGCCCCAATGCTCAAGGCTGCGTCTATGTCATGACTCGAGACCAAGAGTTCGCATCTGACACGGTCGTGACAGGTATACTGTAATTCAATAATAAACCTGCTCGTATATTATTTGATTCAGGTGTCACGCATAGTTTTATATCGGTGAACTTCACCGCCGAGCACAAATTTTCCCTAACACCGTCGGATTTCGATCTTACTGTTAACGTACCGTCGGGCATGTTACTACTTGTAAATTTAGTCTGCGGAGACGGAATCATCTGTATAGGTGGTCAAAAGATCAGTCTTGGTTTATTTTGGTTTGGCTTAGTTTGATTGGGCTTGGTTCATTATGAGAAAACCCTTTCTTTTTATAACCCAACTCCTTCTCTCTCTCTCTCCTCATTCACTTCTTCATTTATTTCTTCATCTTCTTCATTTACTCCTCCCACCTACCAAGTCCTAGGCAAGTGCAACTTGTTTCATAACGGATCTTCCATTTTATTGTTCTATCTTCTTCTCTACATGATTCTAAGCATCTTTAGGACTTGGAGTTTTCGGTTTGGACGGATGGATTTTTGTAGATCTAAGTTTTTCTAGTGTAAATCAAGTCCCCCAATAGTACGCTAAGACCTAGGTACCATTAGGATAGACCTACATGGGCCACCACTAAAAATATGTCACGACCCGCTCCCGAATAATCGGACACGAGTCGGACACGCCCAGCCCGACTGATATCTGGAATGGTAACAAGATTCCATATATAGGACGTTATCCCGAAAGGATAACAGAGTCTCGAAGGATGAACTGAGGCAATGTATTAGATAGGAGACAAGTTTCAAAATAAATAAAATTTCGTACAAGTTTCAATAAAATCTCGAATAACAATGAAATCTCGAGCAAAACTTGAATTGAAAATGAATTCTCCAATAAGGTACACAGTAAAAAAATAGAAAATCAAGTATTAACAAAATCGCGGATAGGGCACAAAATCACGAATAGAAATCTCAAATAGAAAGCTAGGTTACGAAGTGAATGGAAAGCATGTATCATTTAGTGAATGGAATACAAGGTATTGGATCGTAAATATGCGACAAGCAAATCTCAAATAAGTTTGAAACAAAGTCGCAGATATAAAATCTGGAATAGGAAATAGAATCTCAAACAAGCATCAATAGAAGCGAAGGTTCAAGCAAGGTTTCAAAATGATATTTCGAGTAGGAATAATTCTTGAATAGTACACAGTTCAAATAGGAAACAAAATTTCAAATAGAATCCAATAATAGAAAACAAAGTCATGAAAAATGAATATGAAAACATGGTATTAAATAGCGGATATGAAACAAGTGAAATCTCAAAATACGAGGCAAGATCAAACAAGATCGTGAATAGAACGAAAAACAATTCACGAATGAGAAATAAAATGTCATAGGGAACGAGTCAAAATTTCAAGATAGAAAACGAAATCTGCAAATGAAATCTCGAATAGAAGCAAGATTCAAACAAGGTTTTGAATGGCATAAGTTTGATTAGGAATGTAATCCTGAAGTAAAGTCTTAAATATCAACAGGGTCTGAATGGGGAACAAAATTCGAGTAGAACCAAATCTTGAATTAGAAAACGACGCCATAGGAAACAAGTTATCGAGCAGGAAGAAAATCTCGAATAAGAGCAGAGTTATGAACAAGAATGGAAACAAACTTTCCAAATACATCTCGAATAGCGACCAAGGTTTCAGAAGAGGAAATAAAAATCTAATAATCCTTAAATAGGAAATAAGGAGGTTTTTAAGAAACAAACTAGGTGCAAGAGGAATCTAAGGAAAAAACTGGATTATGAATCCTGATCCATGGTTTTCTCCAACCATGCAAAAGAGTCTTCTGTCTTCAGTCTATCTTCAGTATTCTTCCGGGACTGGAATATCTTCAACCTTCTTCAACTGTTCTGTCATAGACTAGTCCCTGTGGTAGTGCTCCATGCTGTTGTTGAATCTGGAGAGACGAGTCCTTCTGTGATACTGGTGCTCCTCGTGCTTGTCCTTGGGCAGTGTGATCAGCGGTCTCCAGCAGTCCTTGACTTGGTGGGCAGGCGATTAGTAGTACAAGTATAGCCTTCGTCTTTTGCGGCACTCTTCGTAGTGGTGTCTTGAGCTGCGGCAAAAAATACAAATGATAGTCGGCTGAATCTGAATCTCCTGCTGGGCTGAAAAAGCGTTGTCTGAGTGTGGCGACGCTTCGTGGATCCATAATAGCTGCTATCTCGGCCATAAGTCTTCATGTCTCTTCTGAGCTTTAGTTTCCATCTCGTTCCATTGTTTGTGCTACATTCTTGATCTCCTGGCTGGTGACTCTAATCTTCAGAGAAGTTGGGTCCTCGGGAACTTGGGTGGTCTTCAGTGGCAGCTCCAGGTTCTCGATTTGTTTTTCGATGGAAAATATGCGCTAGGTGTCGGAGAAATCCAAGGTCTGAGAGTCTGGAAATCAGAAGTCCTCTCTAGCTCGGGAAATGTATTTGCAAGTCTGGATTGGAAAAGGACGGCCTGCTGGTGTCAAGGAACTCTTGAAACGTCTCCGTCAACTGCGTACTACCCAAGGGGATAGTAGAGTGATAGAAGATAGTGGGAGCTCGAAATCCTCAAGTGTAGGTGGATCGACTGTTCCTATGTCGCGTGCTTTTGAACTATCTGAAAAACAAAAAACTGTTAAAATAACCTAGACCTAAATACAACAAGTGTTTATAGAATATCAATATACCCGATGTACCCGATTTCCTATGCTGTGATCAAGTTTCCCTAGTGTAAATCAAGTCCCCCAATAGTACGCTAAGACATAGGTACCATTAGGATAGACCTGCATAGGCCACCACTAAAAACATGTCACGACCCGCTCCCGAATAATCGGACACGAGTCGGACACGCCCAGCCTTCATCGTTAGACACGACGATGTAAGCTGTACCAAACTAGGGAAATCTAACCAGATAATCATAAATGTATATAATCATAGCATCTAAAAATGTATCCCAGAATGATCACCATAATCCACAATTTTATGTATATAAATGTACGAGTCATCAAGAATGAAGTGTACTATAAATTCTGAAACAATATCTAAGAGTAAAGCTAACAATCTAAACCTGAAACCTCAAGCTAAGCCATGACCCATCCTGCTCAGCTAAGATCCCGGACTCTGGCCCATATGGTAGAATGATATCCTGCAAGTATACCTGCAACATATCCAGTCAGGAGCGAAGCAAAGTACGGTTCTAAGTAATGAAACATGAACATGATATAAAATGAGTACAAGGGTACATGAAAAAGATATACGGGAATGAATAGGAAAGTACAAGAAAATAGTACAGAAAATGAGTACAGGAAAATAGTACATGAATGTAAAGTACAGGAACATGTAAAGTACAGGAAATATAATGTACAGGAATGAAACTATAATCCTGAAGTACCAGACATGATAAGTGCACAATATCGAAATACATCTAGTCCATGTGACCGGCTGGGGTGAGAACATGCACAGGAGTACATGAATATGGTACGACTTAGGGCCCGCGTGCACGATGCGAGGCCTAAGCTAGACACATGAATATAGTAACCGGGATTGGTCACATGGCTAGTATATTTCCCCATCCGACACTAATAAGTACAAGAACAAGAGTACAGGGATACAGGAGTACATGATGTCATGCCATGACGTGTCACAAGAAAGGGTACAAGAATGTAAATGTACAAAACCGTAGAAAAGTACTTGCCTTGCTCCAGGAAAGTACGAGTAATCAAGGAAGCTGGATATCCTCCTGTTTATGAATATTTTATAAATTGGTTAATTTCTATACAAGTTCCATTTAATTATCTTGTTTAACTATGCCTAACGATAAGTTACTGGAAATTTTCTACTTATTTATAAAAGGATTTCTTACTTCTTCCACATATAGTAACTATAAAATTAATACACAGGATTAAGTGACAAAAATTAATATAGCCAAGAATCTAAGTGACTATCCACTGGTCATGATACTGGAATATCATGCCTCCAGAATCCAGGTTATCAACAACAACCCACACATCTAATATTCAAACTAATATATAGAAAAGAATAATATAAACTCAGTTTTTAACAAATAATCAATAGAATTTTATTTAGAAAAATATTATACAGGAGATTCGAACCCAAAATATTATCACTTATAAGTAAACCAACTTCCCAACTCTGCTACAACTTATATTCAGCCTTCTAAAACAGGTTTGGACATACAACTTAACATTCTACCATAGTTGTGCTATATAAATCAGCAGTACAACCAAAAACTCTTTGAACCAAAACCTAACTTATTAAGTCTCTGTTACAACCCATCCGGACAAAACAATTTCAAAGCAACTTATATCTAACGGTCATAAATTTAAAATTGAACACATCCACACAACTAGCTACAGTTTAAACAACAACTGCTTTAACCATGCATCATCATGTCAATATCCAACCTGGACATGATCTCAAACCACACAACAACCAGCATCAAAATTTCTTGGATGAAACCAGTCATATAGAGAGGAAGAAGGAACCCCAAAAATATTAATACAATAGAAGAATAGAATTTACAAAATATAAATCAATAAGAAAATTATGCTACTATCAGTCCCAGCCTTTTCTGCAACAGCAATTACTTGAATCATCCCGAAGTCAGACACAAATCATTGCAGTATAATCCATGCTCTGACATGCATACACCGGACACGAACCCACGCACACTGGACACGAACTCACGAATACTGATCACGAACCCACGAATACTGATCATGAACCCAGGAATACTGGTCACGAACCCATGAATACTAGTCACGAACCCATGAATACTGGACACGAACCCACGCCTCCCTCGGACACAATTCGATTCATGAAAGAACAATCATACTTAGAATTTAAAAAGTAATACAACCAGAAACCAAGGCGGTGAGAAGAAATCTTTACCTGGATGTAGATCAGGAATTAAACAAGGTATCCGACTCCCCTATACGTATCGGACACGATCGAAGTCTACTGCCAAACATGAATTAATTAAGGCTCAGAAATCTCGATCCAAAACTCAGAACAGAGCACATTGAACCAAAATTAAAAGAACAATAATCATATCATCCCAGAAATTTACCTGATCTACAATAAATCCTGGATCGAAGAAGAAATCCTCAATTAATCCATCAATTCAAGCAAAGTAATCGATCTGGACACTAGGTCAAGAACAATACTTAGGTTTGGAAAATTTCGAATCATCAAAGAATTTCAAAGAAAAATCATCAAGGAAATGGAGTGAAAAACTTCAGAGATCGAGAACTCACCATCGACTGGATCAGTTGCTAATTCGGAGAAGAAGAGAAGTCGAGTCGCCGAGACAACCCGTCGCGAGAACAATTTCTGCTGATGGAGAAGGACGGAAAGCTACTAGAGAATCTGCTGCAGTGAAGGAGCGGAGCTCGTCGCCTGACCCTCGTCGCCATCACCAGTCCCGCCACCGCCGGCCCTAGGGTTAGGGTTTGAGCTTCAGAGAGGTTTGGGGAAAAGAACTCACACGAAAATTCTGAGGAAAATGAGTGATGGATAACACTCTCTCTCTACAGCAGTTGATTAAAAGGAAAATGTACATTTTGCATATTACCCCCCCCCCCCCCCCGCTCAACCAAATTTGCATAACAGCCCCCCCTCCGGTAATAATTTTAAGCGAAAAGTCCCTCTTCCTTTTCGAAAATTCCAGAATACTAAAGAAAAACAGTTAGGATATTTTCTAAAATTGAGTAGGGTCCACTATTTGGTTGTAACAACTTTTTAAATTTGAAAATTTTGCTCAAAATTTAATTCCCTCCAAAATAGTTCACCAAAAAATTATTATTTAAAATTAACTTATTATTTGAAACTTAAAATAACAATTGTAATTATTAGAAATCGAATTTATTTATTTATTTTTTTCAAAACCGGAAAGTGGAGTTACATGATCGGGGCCGGCGGGAGACGCGGCGCAGGGGGGTCGAGCGGGCACTGGAGCCGGGGCTCACGAAATCGGCAGGGATTTGGGGAAAAGAGATTGGGAAGAGGAGGGTTTGGTGAAGGAGGAAATGGTGAGGAGGGTTATGAAGAGAGTATGTGGGAGGAATGAGGGAGTAGAGTGGAGAGGAGGGGTTGTAGGAGGAGAAGAATGCGCTGGTGTGCGCGTGTGTGAGTGATTTAAGGGGAAAGAGGAGAACGTGGGTTCAGGAGCTGGGGTGTTAGAATAGGTTTGTTTTTTTCTTATAAAAATAATACATTTTTTTTCTTTAAGAAGATCAAACTTAATTTGTTTTCTTTTGTAGAAGAAGTCAGGTTCGGGGTTTCGAAGTCGGGTCGGACTCGGTGTCGGAACCCGGGCACCGAATCGGGACTGGGCCACAAACAAAAATCCAAATAATTTATTTTTGAAATAATTGTTTTCCTGATTCGACTAAATAATAATAATAGTAATAATAGTAGTAATAATAATAACAATAATACTAACAATAATCTAACTATGCTGCGACAAAATCCAATAATTCGCGAATAACTCGAAAATCCAAAAATATGGATTTTACAACCTTCCCTCCTTAGAAAATTTCGTCCTCGAAATTAAAAAGCAGGGTTGGGGGTTACCTCAAGTTTCAAACAGATACAGATACTGCTCCCGTATCTCATCTTCTCGCTCCCAGGTAGACTCGCCTGGGGAGTTGTGCCGCCACGTTACTCTGACTATTGGTGTCACAGAGTTCCTGGTTCTCTTCTCTCCTTTGTCTAATATCGCCACTGGCTTCTCTGGCACTGTGAGGTTGGGTTCAATCTCTAGCTCCGAATGATCCAAGATGTGGCTTGGGTCCGGAATATAGCGTCTAAGCTGTGAAACATGGAAGACATTGTGGACGCCCTCGAGACTTGGGGGTAAAGCCACCCGATAAGCTACTTCTCCAATCCTATTCAGTACTTCAAAAGGACCGATATACCTGGGGCTTAGCTTTCATACTCTGCCGAAACGGATGGTTCCTCTGGTAGGGGAGATCTTCACGAACACACTGTCACCTTCTTCAAACTCCAATGACCGTCGGCTGCTATCGGTCCAATGCTTCTGTCTGTCCTGGGCAATCCTGAGCTTATCTCTAATCATCTTTACCTTCTCTGCTGCATCGGTCACCATCTCAGGTCCAAGCAATACCCTTTCTCCTACGTCGTCCCAAGCTAGTGGAGTGCGACAATGATGTCCATAAAGTGCCTCAAATAGAGTCATACCGATACTAGCTTGATAGCTGTTGTTGTAGGAGAACTCTACCAAGTGCAAATGGTCTTCCCAAGACCCTCCAAATTTCAAGACGTAAGATCTCAGCATATCTTCTAGCGTCTGGATTGTTCTTTCCGATTGTCCGTCAGTCTGGGGATGGTAGGCGGTGCTGAACTTCCGTTGTATTCCCAAACTGTCGTGCAAGCTCTTCCAGAAGTGAGAGGTGAATCTGGTATCCCTGTCAGATACGATACTTATCGGAACTCCATGAATCGGGTAGATGTGCTGCATGTACAATACCGCCAACTTCTCGGTGGATAGACCCACCTTGAAGGGAATAAAGTGGGCTGACTTCGTCAGTCGGTCCACGATAACCCACATGACATCCTTTCCTCCTTGGGATCGAGGCAGTCCTGACACAAAGTCCATCGTTATGTGTTTTCATTTCCACTCTGGGATGTCTAGCGGCTGCAACAGTTCTGCGGATCTCTGTCTGCTAGCTTTCACTTGTTGACAAATTAAGCATCTAGCTACATACCTGGATACGTCCTTCTTCATTCCGTACCACCACACTACAGTACGCATATCCCGATATATTTTGTTAGCTCCTGGATGTATGGAATACTGCGACTGGTGTGCTTCCTGCATCAGCTCGTTCCTCAGTTTGTCAGTTAGTACGCAAAGCCTCGTACCGTGCTTCAGTGCTCCGTCGCTGGCGATTGAGAATCCTTCAAGTGTTCCTGCCAACACTTGATCTCTGAGTTTGCAAAGCGTCTCATCTTGGAATTGTGTCTCCTTAACTCTGTCCATTAGACTTGAACGCACTTGTAACTACATCATTGATGAATCAGCTCATGGTACAATGGCTTCTCTTCCCAGTTTCTTTATTTCTTCTTCGGGCAGTACAATCTCCAGTCCAAGCTTTTCCATGTCTTCCAGCAAGTGTCGTTCTTTGGTCAAGAACATCGTCATCGGGTATCGACTAAGTGCATCTGCAACAACATTAGCCTTATCCGGATGATACTGCAGGTTGATATCGAAATCTTTCATCAGCTCCAGCCATCGTCTTTGTCGCATGTTCAGCTCCTTCTGAGTGAAAATATATTTAAGACTTTTGTGGTCCGTAAATATTTCTAATGTCTCTCCATAGAGATAGTGCTTCCACAACTTCAATGCGAATATAACCGCTGCAAGCTCCAAATCATGCGTGGGATAGTTCTTCTCATGAGTTCGTAATTGCCTAGATACGTAAGCAATTACTTTCCCGTGTTGTTGAAGAACGTAGCCCAATCCTTTACCGAAGCATCACTGTATATTAAAAAACCGCCGGTACCTGAGGGTAGCGTAAGTATCGGTGCTGTAGTAAGTTTCTTCTTCAGTTTCTTAAATGCTGACTGGCAAGCTTCAGACCAAACAAAATTTTCATTCTTCTTGATGAGCTTCATCATCGGCTCAGCAATCCTGGCGAAGTCATTTATAAATTTTTGGTAGTAGCCAGCTAAGCCCAAGAAGCTTCTGATTTCTGCAACTGAACTTGGTGCAGTCCACTTCTTAATAGCAGCTATCTTCATTGGATCCACCGCAATTCCTTCTTCTGTGACAACATGGCCTAGAAAATCCACCTTGTCTAAGAAGAATTTGCATTTAGATAGCTTACCATAGAGCTTCTCCTTCCTTAAAGTTCTCAGAACTTTCCTCAAGTGCTCTTCATGCTCTTCTTCGGTCTTCGAGTAGATCAGAATGTCATCGATGAAGACAACAATAAACTGATCCAGGTATTCGTGGAAGACCTTGTTCATAAGGTTCATGAATACCGTAGGGGAATTCGTCAGTCCAAACGGCATGACCAAAAATTTATATTGTCCATATTTGGTGTTGAACGCCGTCTTTAGAATGTCCTCCTTCCTGACCTTGATTTGATGGTAGCCAGACCTGAGATCTATCTTCAAAAATACCTTAGCTCCATTCAGTTGATCAAACAAGTCATCGATCCGGGGCAGAGGGTACTTGTTCTTGATGGTGATGTTGTTTAGCACCCGGTAATCAATGCACATCCGTACGGCTCCATCCTTCTTGGGCAAGAACAAAACTGGCGCTCCCTGGGGTGAAGCTCCATCTCTGATAAATCCCTGGGCCTTCAGTTCGTCAATCTGGTCCTTCATCTCTTTTGCCTCCTTGGGGTTGACTCTGTAGCATCCTCGAGAAATAGGAGAAGAGCCAGGAACTAGGTCGATGGTGAATTACATACCTCGATCTGGGGACAATCCCGAAAGACTATCAGGAAAGACGTCCATGAATTCTGCTATGATAGGGTGAAGAGGCCAGGTTCTTCGGTGATAGAGGAGTAGGTAACACTCTTCATGTCTTCCGAAGCTCGAGAGATTTCAAACTCTGATTCTCCTGGTGGGCTGAAGATTACACATCCTCTGTGACAATCTATCAGTGTATGCTGCTCACTTAACCAGTCCATCCCTATGTCTACATCATAGTTGGGTAAGGGCATCACAAGTAAGGGTGTTAAGAATTTGTGGCCTGAGATAGTTATGGGGTAGTTACAGGTCTCGGTAATGGGTATGGGTCTACCACCGATCATAACTCTACATATCATCTTGCTAAATCCCGTAACTAGGTGGTGTGCAGAAATAAACTTTGATGATATAAAACTGTGTGATGCACTCGAATTAAATAATACTAGAGCAGGATATGAAAACACATAAATGAAACCTGTGATGACATGAACGGTGGGTTCCTGCTTTGGTTCTCGCTCGTCTACTGCTAGGGCAAAAGCTCGTCCGATCTTCTGCTGATGTTGCCCGAACCGCTGTTGCTGAGTGGGTGGAGGAGCTCTTTGCTGAGTTGCTCCGGTCCGGGTGAATGCTGTGTGGCAGTCCTTCACTTGGTGGGTGGCAGACCCACAAACTAGGCAGTGTCCCAGTTTCTTCCTGCAGATGTTCGCCTGATGTCCTGGCCTCTTGCAGAAGTCACAGACATGGATCTGCTTCTGAGGCGCTCTGTCACTGGTCCTTGCCTGATGGTGCTGGTGGTGGTGGTGAGGAGGCCTGTTATTGTTGTGGTTGTTGACGTTGGGCCTCTTTTGGTAACCCTAGAAGTTGCTAGTTCCAGGATACTCCCTTTTTGAACGAGGAGGCTGGCTCTTCTCCACATCCTGAGCTCGTATCAGGATCTTTTCGTACGTTTTGGCACCGCCTGCAATCACAGGGGTGCGAATATCTTCCCTTAGTCCATACCTGAATCTCTCAGCACGATCCGCAGGGTCAGCAACCAAGTTCTTGGCAAAGCGGCTAAGTCGGCCGAACTCTGCCGTATACTCTCCAACCGTCATGTTTCCTTGCTTCAGATCCTGGAACTGTCTTTCCATCTCCCGCAACTCTGATGTTGGAAAGAATTTCCTGTGGAATAACCTCTTGAAGGTGTCCCAGTCAAGCTGCTTGTCCTGGAGTCGGGGTTCATTCCGATACCAGGTGCTTGCTACATCTTATAGCTGGAGTCTTACTGCTTCGACATGGAGGTCGTCGGGTAGTCGAGCGACGCTGAGGAGACGCTCCATGTTGTCGAGCCATTCGTCGACATAGATGATTCCCTCGGTTCCCTTTAAGGGTCGAGGGCCCTGTTTCTTAAAGTTCTCGATATTGCCGACCTTCACAGTATAATATGTCTCCTATCAAAAAGAATGGCCTTAATGATACATAAATTAACTCTTAGGTTTATGTTTACATTAGCAGGCCTTGGTTCCGATTGAGCTGCTCCTCCTCTCTCGAGGGCAGCCATAGCCATGTTGTGGGCATTCTCCATGCCTTCTCTCATGATTCGCGGTCTGTTCGCGATGGGCTTCAGCTTGGGCTCTCTGGGCCTCCAGTACTCCTCGTAGTAGGCCTACGAGCTCGATGGAGTCCACCGGTACTGGTGGGACAGCTGGTACAGGCACTACCGCAGGGGACTGCGGCTCAGTTCGTGGAGGTGCAGGTTCTGCCGTTTGAGCTGTAGCAGCGTAAACGGCACGGGGTGCTGGTGCAGCGTGGAGACGGTCAGTCAGCTGCAAAGGAGGAGGGTCCGGGCGTGCTTGAGGAGGTGGGGTGTGATTGGTAGATAACACCTATCGTCAGCAGGACCGGAGCAGGTGGTCATTCCTTTGGCCATACTCTGGAAGGTTTAGGATGCAATACATAAGCAAGGTAGCCTACCAGTCTATAACAAACAAAAATACTTATAGTATATTCCAGTCCTATGTTGTGACAAATTAATGTTCTGGTGTTCTAATTGTTTCTAGATATATTTACCTAAGTTGTTGACCAGAAGACCTGCATAGGCCACCACTAAAAACTATGTCACGACCCGATCCCAAATTGTTGGGTCGAATCGGATCATGTCCAGCCTGCACCGTTATGAGACGGCGATAGTAAGCTATTTCCATATGCAGGTATTCATAACATTTATTTGCACACAACACAAATTTACGAATATTTAAAAACTTTTAATATTCAACAAAAAGAAGTACAACTGGAAATAAAAGTACTGAAATAAAACACTGAATTCAAAATCTACAAACTCCAACACAATAAATCTAGATAACTGGAAAATAACTAGCTAAACGGTCGGCTTATCGGCCTCTGGTTCTGCATCCTCCAAGGGAGACTCTGGCAACATCACAGGATATAATACCGAGTCATAGTAGCTATTGTACAATAGCTCAGCATCATCAACATCACCTATTGGGGGGAAATCCAGTCAGGAAAGGAGCATGTACGAGTACATAATCCGACATTCTAAATAATAATGGAAAGTTGCAATTTTAAACAGTTGAAATACTTTGA
The DNA here is from genome assembly GCA_029216955.1 of Iris pallida. Lineage (NCBI taxonomy): Eukaryota > Viridiplantae > Streptophyta > Magnoliopsida > Asparagales > Iridaceae > Iris > Iris pallida. The sequence goes on from JANAVB010043618.1 coordinate 7,851,775, forward strand.
ACAATATTTTCCAGCAATTTTTAGCAATTCAGTATTTAAAATAATGTGATTTGAATAGGTAACGTCTATGACCGACTTGGGTTGTACAATAGCATCCTAGCGATGCGATACGGCTTATCCCCGTGTGTAAGAGGGGTAAGCTCGCGCAATAATACAATATGAGGGTATTGGTCATAAACACTACACTACTCCCCTAATATCCCCCACAATCAATAATCGAACTCAAGGAGAGAGTTCCGTGTAGCAATATGGTTTAAGCATGCAACATGACAATTACTAATTAAAATACAAGAAAATATAACCGTAACTTGTCTCTGTTTGTATGACTGGATCGGGATGTCGGTACCGGAAAGGAAGTCAAGTACGTCCTCGAAATCCTACAGTTTGAGAATCCTGACTTAGAACAATAATGAGCCATATCTAGTTGTGCTAGTTGCAATTTCTAGAAACAGACCCTAGTCAGGTTTTAAGTTATTAAATTAATCTACCGAAATCCGTCTAACGTCGTAAACTATATTTGTTATCAATTAATTGGATAAGCCTGTTATTAGTTTAGTTGGGGAAGATAGCAATTACCGGTTAATTGGCAAAACTTTGTATTTTTAATAATATATAAATTAAATTAAATTTCTTAAATATGAGAAATTCTTATTAATTTTTATACAAAATAATTAATACCCAATTATAATTTATACGTCTAGCTACGCAAATAACCAACTCAGGAAAAAAATGAAAAATCTAAGCTACACAATACAGGACCACAGAAAACAAAGAAAAACTGGAATTATGCCCTTACAACAAATTAATTATTAAATGCTGAGGCGAGTTCTGAGTGCCGTGAAGCGGTCCAAACAGAAGGCCGAGGCCCTGCACCCAAGATACTAAAAGCCAGTAACAAGTTCTAAAAATAAAATATAATTTAAATATAATTTATAGAAAATGGGCGTCTCAGACTTGGTCATGCAATCTCATGTTGCTGGCTAACGTCTCAACGTACAGGAAGTCCTGTAGCGCTTGCGTTTCGCCGAGGCTCATCCGACCGATACGGTCGTCGCCTAACGGGTATACAGAAAACTCACAAAAATTCGACACTTAAAGCCAATCAAAACCAATTTTGTAAACCGTTTGCAAAGACCGAAATTTGAAAATAGATTTCAATTTACCAATTTACTAAACTTAATTAAATACTTCTATTTTGAAAACTTTTCCAAAAATTTGGGCAGCATCTCCTCTGTAACTAGGACAACCTAGCCACGAGGCTGGTACCGAAACCCACACCAAGTAAATATTCCAAACCAAGGAAACAATAACCCACAGCATATGAAATGAGAACCACTCTAAAGAATTAATCCACAACACTCACACACACAAAATGAAAAACCATTCCTAAAGAATTAATCCACAGAACTAAATCCGAACCCAAGTAATGACTACAGCAACTCTAATACTAAACCCAAAGGAAACGTTAAGCCAATTGGCATACTAAACCAAGAAAACATAAACCAGATCCGAGCCTAAAATGGCACGTACCCCTACGCACTCGAAAAAGCCGATCCCCATGACGGGATCGGGACCACGTCATCACCGACTAACTACGGGAGGGACACAGGGACATGGAATTATACCTCGGGTGCTCGGCTAGAGCTCTCAGATGTAAAAATAGAAAAAAAAATCTGCACGGACAGCAGGATTGGCTCGGGACAGCACACACGGGAACGCAGAACCGCAGAATCGGCGCACGGGGAAAAATACGGACAGCGGGTCAGAGCAGCGGGGAACGGGGCCCGCGAGGGAACGGCGGCACCGGAGATCCGGTCGCGGGGAGATGGCGACCGGCTGGAGGACGCGCGGGGCAGCGCTGGGGTGTGCCGGGGTTGGGCGACCGGCGGGCGGGCGGCCGCTGGCGGCCTGGCGGGGTCGCGGGATCGGGGCCGGCGGAAGACGCGGCGCAGGGGGGTCGAGCGGGCACTGGAGCCGGGGCTCGCAGAATCGGCAGGGATTTGGGGAAAAGAGATGGGGAAGAGGAGGGTTTAGTGAAGGAGGAAATGGTGAGAAGGATTATGAAGAGAATATGTGGGAGGAATGGGGGAGTAGAGTGGAGATGAGGGGTTGTAGGAGGAGGAGAATGCGTTAGTGTACGCGTGTGTGAGTGATTTAAGGGAGAAGAGGAGAACGATGGGTTTAGGAGCTGGGGTGTTAGAATAGGTTTGTTTTTTTTTCTTATAAAAATAATACATTTTTTTTTCTTTAAGAAGATCAAACTTAATTTGTTTTCTTTTGTAAAAGAAGTCAGGTTCGGGGTTTCGAAGTCGGGCCGGACTCGGTGTCGGAACTCGGGCACCGAATCGGAACTGGGCCACAAACAAAAATCCAAATAATTTATTTTTGAAATAATTATTTTTCTGATCCGACTAAAATAATAATAATAGTAATAATAGTAGTAATAATAATAACAATAATACTACCAATAATCTAACTGTGCTACGACAAAATCCAATAATTCGCCAATAACTCGAAAATCCAAAAATATGGGTTTTACAAAAATCAATATGAAGTAAATGAATGCTTGTCATAATAGTGTAGAATCAAAGAAAATCGTGACAAGATTCTTCACGAAACACTTGCTATCAAACTGCCGGTATTGAAAATGGAAAACATGCTTCCTTAGGCAATTCCACTTAGCCTATGCAAAACAATGAATGAATCGATTAACGTTTATCGCAACGATATGGCTAAGTGAGTAAATCGACTAAGTTCAAAACAAAGGATAAGTTTCGCACATAAAAGAGAAAGGATAAGGTTCTAGAAAAGATATAGCATATTTTAAGACTCTGCAAAATGGTCATTGGACAACTTGTCGACAAGGTGTAGTTCCCTCGAACGGTTGCCTAGGCCAAGGGACCGATTCGGCCCGGAAGGAACGAGTATAGCAAGCCCAGCCTTTCATCGTCGTGGGTTATTCGGAAACTTTCGCACATGGCTCGCTACCCGCCGCAAAAGTAGCAAGCTGGAGACAAGGTCCAGTCTAAACAACTCTAACTAAACAATAGGTAAAGTCTCGTTAGGCGGAGCTAAGCCCTGCTGAACCAAGGTCTCCAAGTCTAAGCCTACTACGTCATCCGGACCGTAGTAGGTACTGTAATCCTCCTCATCAGCATCTGTAATATTTTGTCAACATATCCAATCAGGATGGAATGAGTACAATCAACTAACAACAGTTCACAAGATATGACAAAAGCTATAAGACTGTAAATAGAGAGTATATATAAGAAAATCATAGAATGTACATATGAGTATCATGGCAAGGTAAGCTGTAAATCTAGAGCTAGAACAATGCAAGTAAAACTGATCATGGCATGTACAAGAATCAAGAATCATCTATCTAGGTGTGTGAGTACTAGCTACAATATGTGGCCGGCTTGGGAACTTGCACAATAGTAACAGGCCTGGCTAATCATACGTGGGGTGTATGATCAACACTCACAATCAATAGGTGCACAATGGGTGCACAATAGGCTTTGACCACATATCTACACTAATACTCTCCGCCCCCGACTGGTAGAGTGGATCCAAGCAAAACACGTTACGACACGGGATTCTGCAAGAAGGGAGCAAGTCTCCTCGAGAATCGGTGTCCATATACCGCACAAGAACTACAAGGGGCTTGCACAAGATATACCAAGATAACGAGGAATAACATCTCATGTCGGGATCCATAATACCAATCCGTGTGACCAATGTGTCGAGAACAAGCATATCTACACTAATTACATGAATTATAACAATCATCATAAATTAGAAAAGTTATCAGAGAATGTACTCGCCTGTAATATGATGGATAGATCGATTGAGTCCAGGAACAGTGCCTCGAGGACCTATAGATGGAATACTCTATCAATATAATGGTTTGGAAGTGAAATTAAGTCATACTGAGTCAAACTAGGTCAAGACACGTCAAACTAAGTTAATCTAGGTCAAACAAGGTCAAACTAGATTGTACAGGGTCAATCTAAGTCATATTAGGCCTAATTAGGTCAAACTGGGTCAATGCAAGTCAAACGGAATTAATCTAGGTCGATTTAAGTCAACGGTTGACTTACAGTTGACTTTTGGTCAACTGGTCAACTCTGGTCAACCCTAAGTCAATTCTAGGTCAACTTTAGGTCAAACTTGACTAACGTTGACTAACAGTTGACTTTGGATCAACTGGTCAAGTTTGTTCAAGTTCTAGGCTATTTTAGGCTTCGGTTGACTTTTGGTCAAAATAGTCAACCGTAGGTCAACCAAGGTCAAAGCTAGTCCAAGTCCACTATTCCTAACCATTACCAACCATAATAACCTAATTTTAACTATATCTTAAAGTATTAAACTCAAATGTTGAGAATTGAGCATTATCCCTAATTAACCCATTTACCCGTCTACTCTAATACTAAGGCCAAGTAGCTTTACCTTAGGAGTTTCACTCTCCGGCTTCCTAGGGTAGTAGGATACTAGCCTACACTATCATTACCTACCAAGCTTCCTAGGTAGAGTGGACATCCAGTCCATCTTACGACTCATGTTGTCGATTTACCGATTATCTTGAGTATCGCGAGATACTCAATGATATCGTGCGATACCATCCTCCTACTCCCACACGAAACCCCAATTTTAACTCGGGAGCCTACCCACAAAATCTAATTCACATTATCTAAGTCTCATCCAATTTTGGACGCGTTCCGACACTCGGAACTCAATTTCCCCCTTTCACTAAATTCCGACTCACTCACAAACTCTCTCTAAACTCACTCTACACACACACTCATAGGACTAATTGGGGGATTATTTTGGGAGTATATAAGGGAGTATATATGTATATATATATATATGGGTACATATACGTATATATATAGGTATATAAGTATATATACATAGGGGGTATATAGGCTAAAGGGGGGGTCTTTAGTGCTACTGCTGCTGCTAAGTTGCTGCTACTGTTGCTGGTATTACTGATGCTGCAGCTGCTGTGGCTTTTCTGGGGGGGGGGGGGGCAGCAGCTCCATTCCCCCCCACCCCACAGCAGCTGCTACTGCTGCTCCTTTCTTCCCTCCTTATTCCCTCTCTCACCCTCTCATTCTTCCTCTATAAACTCTCAATCTCTTCCTCCCAATCTCTCTAAATTTCCTCTAAAATCCCCTCTCCAATCGCACACATCCATATATATATATATATATATATATATATATATATAATATATATATATATATATATATATATATATATATCTATTATATATATAATATATATATATTATATAGACACTCACACACACATTCATATCTACATATGTAATATACACACACACACACACACATATATATATATATTATTATATAATATAATATATATAATATATATATATATATATTATATATATATTATTCCTATTCTCCCCCTCCGCAGCTGGCCCTCCCTCCGCCGGCGCCACCCTGCCCAGCCTCCCCCGCCGCCTTGCCGCCGCTCCCGTGCGTCGCGCCGGCGGGGGGCCCGATGCTCCTCGTACAGCCCGCCTGTCGGTTCGCGCGCTGCGCCTCGGCCACGCCCCCGCGCCTTGGTCCCCATGCCCACCCTCATCTAGGGCCCCGCGCCCAAACAGCTCTCCCGCCCTTGGGTTACGTGCCTGGCATGTTCCCCCTTGCTGCGGATTCTTTTCAAATTTTTGAAACTTGCTTTTCAAAATTTGAAAGGTTACCCCTTATTTCGTAGCTTTTCAAAATTGAAA